>OX411551.1:29638725-30238725 GCA_948146395.1 Fragum whitleyi | reverse complement strand
CAGAAAACAGCCAAACTAAAATACCTTTACACTAAAAGCTGCCTTAAAAAATATATTATGTACTTAGTGATTTTTATGAAAAAAATATCTAATGAGGTTGGGAGAATTGCCGAGACAATTTTCAATTCCTACAATCGAGTTTGATATTTCTTTTTCATACAAGGCACTAAGTACGTAATTATTATATTAATCTTATAACCACTATTTGAGTCGATGTTTCAAACAGGAATTAATAGAATTGGTCGCTTAATAGAGGTGGTCGCTAGAGCAATATCGACTGTAGTTCTATTCCACATGGGTTTCTTTCAGCCAAGCTTCAGTTACAGACTATTTGTTACTAGGACAGTAGAATCACCATTATTATTAGTGTCAATATAATGTAAATTATCAGTGTGAATTTATTGGTATTTATTGACATACATAATGGATATTTGAGTTGCACTTAAGATTACTAAATTCATAACTCAAACGGGCTCTTTGGTTTGTTTAACCCTTTCCTTTATGAGAAAATTTAGACTGGTCAAAATTTAGAAAGAATAAAGACAACAATGAAAAGTGGATTTTAGACAATAATTTCTCAGGATAAACCTAGTATAGTCAACCAACATTAACAACACAAAATATTTTTTCCTTTGCAATCCCTGTTTGTTGAAATTCTTAAGAAAACATCTACAAGGCAGGGTTGTTGCATATGCAATAGGAGTGAGTCATTTATGATTGACTTTAAATATTGCAGGCATAAAGTCTTAACTTTGTTTTGAACACATATACTATATATTGAGATTTGTAAGTTCTCACATGACCTTAGAAAAATCCATGCTTGTGTCGTGTTTGAAATATAAAAGTCATTGACTCCTAAACTAAACAATTTCTTAAGGGGTCAAAACAGGAAAGAGCTAAGCATGGAGGGAATTTTTCAGATTTAAGAGTCAATTTACCTTTTCATGTAAAGATCTGGAGTAAGCAATTAATTCGAAAACCTAAGGAAAGTATTCAAAATACACCATTGAAATTTAAGGGATATACCCTAAGTTTTAACCCTTGGAAATTGATCTAAATAGGTCATCTTGACCCCCTCTAGAGAAACTGCTAAAGGTCAAAGTAAGATATTTTTTATTGTTGTGGGTTTATGGGTCAAACACAAGCCCTGAAAAATGCTAAATATCCCCCTAAAAATTGTCTGGAAACCTCAATTCTATTTGACAAATCTGCTTGGAACTTTTGGTTCAGAAAAACTCTTGTACACAGGAGAGCTCCACTAGCTCAGTTGGTAACACCTTGGGCACTCTTACCTTCAGTTGAGAGTTCAATCCCAATTTAGGTCAAGTTTCATCTGTTGATTGACAAAAGTCATAGTGATATGAGTCAATCATCTACCATTAATTGGCAAAGGACACCTAAGTGTATATGGGCAAGTTGATGGCATCTGGATCAAATGTTGAATTTGTGTGAGAAACCACAGGAAAACATGGGTAGGTGCACTAGCCTCTTACACAAATACAAATGAAAACTGCAATTAAGCCTGTTTAGTCCATGTGAAAAAAAATCTTGTTTTTGAGGTACATGTACTTATTTTATTTGATTCATATTGGGTATGAATAGGTAGTCAATAAATCCATATACCTTCAACATATACAAATACATAAATTTTTACTGCATTGCAAATCATTATGTATAGGATAGAAAACGAAAGCCGCGGTATATGGGTAATAGACACCAGTGTTAGCGAGTACAAATACTTAAGAAAAAGAACAGTTTTATAACCTTGGGCTCAAATTTTGGGGTAGATTTTTTTTAAAAATGCAACCTACATGCCTATATCACACAAAATGTTTAAATTTTGCAGAAGTAATTGCTTTTTAATGACTACAACAATTTTGCCTTAACCCTTGTCATGCTGAATAAAAAACCTTGGCAAAATTATATATAAATCAAAGTGCTGAAAGCTCTATATTTCCTAATTGTGAGTCAGCATTAGATTTTGAAAATATAATTTCTGAGACTTTTCTGGTTTATAAAGGAAAATCAGGTTGTGTGAACTAAGATCAGACTGCACATATAAGCAGGCTGATGTTTGTCCATACCTCCTGTCAAAGCAGGAATATTCCGGGATCAGCTTGACAAGGGTTAAGAATGTAACTTATATCTAAATCTCAATACTGTAACCATATATTGAAATAAATTAGTAACCAAGGAAAACACAAAGACATGGCATATCACTGTGATATGGGCATTGCTAGACACTTCCAACTTTTTCGAAACATATTATGAGAAGATCTGTACATGTGGCAGAAATATTCAGTAAGACAGTAACATAGTGCAATAGAAATGTAAACCACTTTTTAGAAGTTACATCTAGACCTAATCTACCTACAAAGTGCACAGAGAAGACTTTGGTCAGGCTGTGCAGATGCACAGACTGGCCAGAGTCTTTGTTTGGTGTACATTTGAAATGTCTCACACAAGCTCACATATATTTGATAACAAAAAGCCTAATTTCAGTTTGAGTAAAATTTTCACATGTTACTCATAATCTCTTGAAATAATAATGTGTATTTTTACATCAAATTCTGCCACACATTATACCTTAGAGGGGCCACTAGTGTATATACCAGACAGACATTCAACAATGCAACCATTTAAAACTTTCAGAAGTTATGCTTGTTTGATCATAAGGAAGATAGCCCTCTAACAAATTAAAATTATGGTGTCCTTCTGACCAATGCAGAGCTACAGAAAAAGGACGTAGTTTGGAATTTAGATTAAAATATCTTAATTATACTTCGACAATTCCTTTTTTGTGGGTACACATTGGAATCTTCTTGTTGAGCCAGTATTAATCCTGTTTCGTGTGGTAGTATCACATTTTTTCACTAAAATAAAAGGGGACCCAAATATAATCTGAAGATCAAAACTATCTAAATCATGAAATGTACATGTTTATGTATTACATAATTCGGCATGGTAGATTCTAATAACAACAATATACTTGCGCACTTACAGAATCGTGCACTTCCTAGGGTGCATGCAATTACCAAATTATTCAATGATTACCAAATTGAACCAAACTATTACCAAATTAACTCTATAATCATGATTATTATAAGGTTTGAATGTGTTTTAATTAAAATTATTTGAGAAATATTATTATTTAAATGACATATATACAATTTCCCTATTCAAATGTACATGTCTTACAGTCTACCTGAGATGACTGATTAACACTCTCATGTTTTACAAAATTTTGGACCTGTCCAAATTCAAAGGTTTTGCAGACAAAAAATTAAAGTGGATTTAATTTGAACAAGAGCTGTCACTGTAAGATGACAATGCCCCCGACACCGCTTTGATTTAGAAGTTATGGCCAATGTTAAAGTTTTTGGACGGAATGACGGACGGACGGACAGACGGACAGACGGACGGACGGACAAGTCAAATTTATGATGCCTCCCTATCGGGGGCATAAAAATAACCATTCAGTAGGGTAGAAAATAGTGTGGAAAAAGAAGAAATTGCTTGTCAGAAGCAATTTCCTCTTTTTTCACAATGTTTTCTCAATCCTAAAATCACAGACTAGTTAAAAGCAGGGATTAACCAGCAAAGGGTTAAAAGTAAGGACAAATACCAAATTATTGTGAGAATCAATCTATCGCAAGATTGCTAATTAATTTGGTATATCAGATAATCTATTGAGAGAAAACATTGACTGCATTAGCGTAGTGAATCAATTACAAATAATTGTGAAAATCAATCTATTTCAAAACTGCTCATTGATTTGGATTTTGATACCGAATTATCCATTATGAGAAACCACTCTACATTAGCTAAGCCAGGCAATTATCAGATTTCTCAATAATTTGGTAAACCAAAAACCATGAACCGCATTAGCTAAGTGAGATTTCTCAATAATTTGGTATGCCTTGAATTATCCAATATGTATATGTTGTTAACATAAAACAACGATCTACAAAAAATGTGTTTATTTGATAATTTTGCATACTTAATTCAAACAAAATTAAGATAAAACTTTGTTAGACCTAAATTGGGCAATAATTATCATGAATTTAGGATAATTTGGTAATAGCTTGGTTTAATTTGGTAATCATTAAATAATTTGGCAATTCAATGGGTTCACAGTCAACTTGGCCGGTGAATAACTCGTCCCATCAACTCGGCCTGTCAACTCGGCCTGTTTATTTATTACATAGGTACATGTATGGCAATGTGCACAATTTAAATATTTTGGGTACCTTATGATTTTTTTTTAGGTTAATAATCACTTGTTAAAAGGGTTTTTAACAAAAATAATCTTATTTTAATACTTTTATATTGGATTTGTGTAAATATGAGATAAAATAAAAATATTTAAATACTTAATTCATCTTTTATTCAAATTTGTTTTCAAAATTATTTTTTTCTAAGCACAAAAGAAGATGACAAGTTATATGCGTATTAAATATGAAGATCTTAGATTTTTGTCATCAATTGTGAATTTGCACCTCTTTTAAGTACACATTCATTAACTATCTGATAAGTGTGCTTATATATCGATTTACTAGGCTAAACAGTATATAAGTTATATACAGGCTGAGTTGATGGGCCTACTTTTACACAGGCCGAGTTTTACGCGGGCTGAGTTTTTAACAGGCCAAATTGACAGGACACCATTCCATGGAGTGCACTTCTGAGATTTGGATACTGACTGAAACTAGATAATGGATAATAGAAACCACCGCTTCAAGGCAATTTTTCTTCTGACGAAAAGGTGATGCTAATAAGCAGATTTCCCTGTACTGCTATATTCGGTGTCCTGTCAACTCGGCCTGTTCAACACTCTGCCCAGGTAAAACTCGGCCTGTGTAAAACTCGGCCTGTATATAAGTTATATAACAGATGTATTAGCACACTTATAAACAATGTGTAAAGTGTAAAATAAATTTGAATGGAAGGTGAATTAAGAATTCAATTATATCTATTTTATCTAATATTTACACAAATGCCATAAAAATAAGATAGTTTACTTATAAGATTATCATCATTAAAATTTCAACGAGTGATTATTAATAAAGATATACATGAGTTGACGGGTGAGGTCACTGACACATTATATTTACATCTAAAACGAGGCTGTAGGCAAAAAGAGCTACCAGTTGCATACACAAAGAGCAAAAACCCAAATATTCAAGTAATTAGAAGGTACATTTCTAATGATTTTTTCCAAGTGACAAAGGTGTCAAAATTTAGATAAATCATCCGTTCTTTTAATTATGCAGTTGACATCATGTGACATTGTCTTCGAAAAGAATAATTTTCGTCGAAAGATAACCACCCGGAAACGCATTTGAGCCCAAATAAACATTGTTGGGCAACCAATATTTCGAACATACTATGCGGGTAAAGCTGTATTTACTTCATTTTGGTCAACAAGCAACAAAAATTATACATCTTTCAAGGGCGTAGCTCCCATTACGCACATTACGCAAGTGCGTAATAGAAATAAAACCTCTTTCGAAAATCGTCGTCGATGAATGATCATAACATAGAAACTACAGCTTATTTAAGCTGTAGTTACGATGATTTGATAATTCAGCAACGTTCAAATCATATAAAGAGGAGCGGACGGATAACGTTCGTCTTTTGTCACAGTCCAAATATCGCCTTTATCCTATATTTTTTAGTTGTCGCCTTCTGACTGCGTATGAATTTCAGTATCCTAGTTACGCCTATGTCTTACCTATACTGAATTGATTCAAATTCCAATATCGATCCCAGTGCCGGTAATCATGATCTCATTCCAACACTTTGACAGGCCAATCATTCTGGCAACATGGATTTCATCACAGAAATTTCAAACATGGGAAAATGTTTTTTTGTAGCTTTTCCCCTTATTTTTCTAACATTACAAATCCAATTATTAGTTAAATCTGTAAATTTTTGAATTCACCACCAACTCATAAAAACCGATTTGCTTCCGTAAAAAGTCCCCCCCCCCCCCCCCCCCCCCCCCCCCCCCTCCGCACAGTATCATGAATAAACGAATGTCGCCAAACACAAGATCTTCCGACAAAACAGCTTTTTAAGAGCACACTTTAAATTGTAAAAATCCTATCAAAGAGTTCCCATTATGCGGCATAAAAAATATTAGCCGCTTTTAGATAGATAGATACAAACATGTGTCATAAAGTTATCCTTTTCTTATGCAATGATCAATATTACACGGCCGCGGAATCTCTTTGATCTGACTGTAACCGGATGCGCTAATCGATATTGCCCATGTCATAAAACAGGAGCCGCTAATCACACACTTGCATGTGTCATAAAGACAGACTTGTATAACACGTGCCAAATTTTAATTGATCTGACCGTGACGATGCACACGCCACTGATTGATTCCTTTCATCTGGACACAACTTTTACCCATTCATTAGGCATAAAGTGTGAAGTTTCATTTGACACAAATCTTTTAATGCCTTATCAGCCATAGATTATATCAAGCTTTTGATAAAATATTTCATTTAAGATTCCATTTCAGCAGCGATAAATGAGGCCCACATGATTTTTCAATTCTGAGTCGCGTTCATTTAAGAGTTTGATCTTTCGTATCTTGAAAAAGCTGTCAATACTAATAGTTCTTCCTAAAATTTGAAAAAAAGGCCGGGATAATTTTTAATCAAATATAAGTTAGGCCTACTGCATATTTGAAACGCAGCGTATGCTTCAGCGGGAAATGGAAGCCGCCAAAAACGAAAATGTACTCCCAACCATTTTTCTATTTTGCTTTATGTAGTTCCAAATGAATAATAATAGGGTAAAAAATCGAATTTTAACGGATAGGAAAGAAATTGAAGCATACGTAATTTCTTTTTTTGTTAAAGATGAAATAACGTAATCGTTCTTTTGTAAATCTTCGTTTTTTTACCCCGACCAGGACAAAAAATGATCTTGAAATTGAAAGTGTTGGTGGCGAACGAAACATCGCAGTACAGCCTGATAAAAATGGATTTGTGATGTTCTGTTGCTCAACGATGATTTTAACTACATTTCAAAAACAAAAATATAAAATGAATGTGAGGAAAAATAAGTAGAAAGTTCTGAAATTCTAGCGAGTGAACGAATTAACGTTACAAGACACTTTTTCCCCAAACGATGTTTAACCCGGGTCATCTTAAACTCGGTAAAATTACTTTATTGGAAAGGGTAAACAAATTTTACTTATTCATCTTACGTTTTCCCCAATAGCATTCAACATGTATGACCATTTCGTCTGATTTTACCCTTGAAAACGGCGCAACTACGGATAAAACAGATCGAGATCGGCTGTAGTTACGAAGTTTTATTCTACTTGATGCCGTGAACCGATTTATCTGAGTCAAACGTTTTTATTTAGTTCATGTCATACAAATTCATTACGTTATGGAAAGCGGTAAATAAAGTTAATTTGTTCAAGTGGCGGATGCAAAAAGGGGTTCAAGGGATTCAAACGAACCCCCATCTATGGCCTAGTTGTTTCATTTTTTCACAGAAATTCAAACAAAACTTTGTAATACTAGAAAAACGAATCTTCTCTCCCTTTATTGTACATTAGTACCCTTTTTATCCTTCATCCACCGCCGTTTTCATCCAACTTTCTATAAAAATCTTAAATATAACTATTTCTGGGTTTGTTTACAGAAACAATGCAACTACAGCTTTGTCAGAACTTTCAAGAGTGCTGTAGACTGAGTTACGAATATTTGAAAACCTAAACACTTACTATGTTACATACATAATTTTCAACTTTCTTTATGAATGACGTGAAAATTGACAAAAAAAAAAAGAAAAAAAATACCAAAAACCCCCATCAAGTTTACAAAGGAAGAATATTTGCGCTAAACCACGGACACGTGTTTTAGAGTCCCTCGAGCTAAATTGCACAGCTCGAGCGTCTATATAAGACAGACCCTAGGCCATGTTTATTCAAAGATTCTAGGTTAAAATCTTTCTAAACAAATACATTATTTAAAGAGACAAAAAACTAATTCTAAATAGCTAAAAGATCTATAGTCGATGGCAACTTCGTTCAATAAGTCAGGACGAAATAGTCTAATCTCGGGAAGCTTATCAAGGGCTATTACGTAAGAGATTCTTTAAATATCGATTGATCATTAACGGGAAACATTCGCACAAATAATATTTAATTTTCTTTTTATCTTAAATTTAAATAAAGGGTTGATTTTGAACCAGTTTTAATTGTCATCTCGCATAGAGATATGACTCTTTTTGCCTACCAGTAATGCGCATGCGCGGGAAATTCTCAATATAAACAATAACAATCAACTCTCCTATACGGATCCCAAATATATATATATTGCATCCTCATAAAGAAACCTATATTATGTATAAACAGGCCGAGTTAACTGTGAACCTCGATACAGAAAAAGGACAAGGTTCACGAATGGCCAAAAATGGCCCTGTAAAATAATTATTCGAAAGTAGCTGCAATGAGACGTCTAAAGTTTAAAAGTTTAAATCTGATATTAAAAACTGTGAAAATGGATTATTGTTGTTGCCATGGCAACTACAAAATGTATCTCTAAAATTGAGATTTTTCCCATTTAATGCTTTAAAACCTAAATAAAACTATTTAAGTACAAAAATCAAATGTGATCTTTATATCCGTGAACGAAAACATGTTAGATCTAAGGAGTTTAGTGTGATCATGGACGGAATAATGTTGCCATGGTTACGGAATTTCACGTTTTTGGGTTGTAAAAGTTGCAAACTGTTGATCATATAAAGATCTCTTCAATGACATCATTCACAATAAAAATCTTTATTTTTTTCCTCATTTTGCAGAATAAAATATGCCTTATTCAAAAATTGGGCGAAGAAAGGGGTCCGTGGATTGGATTTTGACTTAAATGTTGCGAATTTTCTTAATGGTCTGGACCATAAGTAACGCTACGAGTAACGACGTCACGTCGTGATGTGCGCCAGTATCGAGTTACTGTTGTTTCTTTAATGCTTTTCAGTGGAACTTTGAAAAATTACGATAAATCATCATTTGATAAACTCTTTGCTTAACAAGTGTAATTATCAAATAATCATACCCCGCTTTCGTTCTTTTCACCCTTTGTGACGTCATCTTAGCGGAGTCAAATAAAAGACGTCACCATTAACGTTGTATAGCAATCATGTGCAAAATACGTACTTTAAGAAAAAAGGCATGAAATTTTCACATTCAGTCTCATTTTTTGCATTTAAGAAATGGTAAACTCGATCTTTTAAGAGTGATATTGATTGATATTTCATAGAGTGAACAACAAAAGCTTAATTTTCACTCATGGCTCCTGAATTCTGTGTTTTTAAATCTGCTCTTTAGAGAACATGTAAAAATGCCATTACGTATGGTATGTAGATGTAAGGATTATAATCTTCCATATGTGTAAAATCAAATCTTGCAGCCCTGAAAAATTATGCTATCCATAAATATTGAGAGAAAAAAACGTAAAAAGGGCAAGCACTGATAAGACGCTAAACAGGGTGCGTTTACGGTCGACCGACTGACCCTACAGGTTTCCCTGCAACCCTGTAAAAAAATGACATCCGAGCTACGGATATAAATATTTAACCGATCAAACACGGATTTTCCGGGCACTTTGACCATTTCTGATCTCGATATGATAATGTTGATAATTTAAGTCGTCTATCCCCTCTTCCCTGTTTCAGATAATCGTGACGTCCATTTTCATGCCGTCGTCGTTCAAAGAAAGCAACCCAGAGGGTGAAACACTCTCGGAAGTGGGTACAATTATAAATCAACGCGAGAATTTACATTAGCCATTCAATCACTCAATCATAGAAATGTATCTGCCAAAAGGCGCATATTTCTTTTTTAGCTCGGCTGTTTTCGGAGAAAACCCGAGGTATTGCTATAGCCTCCGTGTCGTTGTCGTCGTCGTCGTTGTCGTCGTCGTCGTGCAAAAACTTTGACATTTTGTTATATCTCTGGTTCTACTGAAGGCATTCACTTGAAACTTGGCACACATGTTCACCATCAAAAGAGCAACCTATACTATCAAGGGGGATAACTCTAGATGCATTTTGTGCAAATTATGCCCCTTTTTCGACTTAGATTTTTTCCCACCATCCAGCACTCGGCAGCCGAGCGTAGGCACCCGTAGGCGGTGCTCTTGTTTAATAAATCCAATTGGCGTAGTAATGAATGAGAGTCGGAGAATTCGTAAACATTTTGACTGTTGACTGCGAAATATCGTGCTACCCGCCAAAAAGCTAACAAAAGAAATGTACATGTCATGTAATCCAGATCGCGCGCGAATACATTTAAAAAGTTGTCCGGAGCTGTTGAAAGGCAGTCCCGCTCCCGAATTTCCATTCATTCAAATTCTTTTTATATATCTTTTCTTTTAAACTACGCAACCTCATATGTTTGGTTTATAAAGGTGCATGCAATGACGCACAAAATACCGTATTTATTCTAATAACCGCCAATTTTCTTATAATCGCCCATCCCCCAAAGCACTGCTCAAAACCGGCTATTTTTTTTTCGAGCCAATTTTCTGAAAAAGTTGGTAACGCCTATAATCGCCGATCCCCCGATTTGGGATAAAATACTTCACCTTCTCTGATGTAGATTCCGATATTTTTACAGCAAAAAGTATAAAATCCTGCGACAAATGCCTTAATTACGGCGATTGATCATGGGCAATTTGGATTCATTTACAAGGTTAACTGAAGATCGGAATATGCATTGACTGACTTTCTACTGACGAAAAACGAATGCCGGAAATATTTACGTTAGTCCAAATGACTATTACATTCTAATCAAATAATGCGATTATTTTCAGAAACAATTAAATAGAAGAACCTACCGCTATTTTCATGATTTTTTGTTTCAATTATCCAAAAATGAATCAAAGTTTCAATATGACCAAAAAGGCAAGCCGCGGTACAACATTTTAATTTTAGCATTTTAGATCCGCAATGAGGTAAAGGACGTGGAACAGTTTATTCAACGCGGGGTTGAACAGGTGATCAAAGACGTCTATTTTTGGCAGCGTTTTCGGAGCTTGCACGCGCTACACTTGTCCCAGGAGATGTCAAACCCTTTCAATTATTAGGATAAATTCATACTACAGTCGCCTTTTGTGGCTACACTTTGGATTAAAATATTGAGGAAAACGGGATTGTTCTTTTTATTTTCGCTTCAGGTAAGCAAATACAGTTGCGCATAATTTCTTTTTACGACTTAATTTATCTTTTCAATTGTCAGTTCGCAATTAAGATATACCAGTACTCAATCGGTAATAATTAAAAGGCGCGACCGATTGAGTTAGTTGTAGTTACGATCTTTTTTAAGTCAGAACAGCGATATGTGTTTTTTTTTCAAAATGTGAAAATTAAGAATAACACAATACTCTGAAACTGGAGAATTGTTTACTTAACTCTTTTATGAATCAAATGATTTCAGTTTTCGTCGCCGAAATCTGTGTTAGGCCGTCTAAAAAAAGCAATAAAAAAAAAAAAAAAATAGGCATTTTAATACGATCCTCTGGCATTGGTTTCTTTCTCTATTTGTAAAAATGTCGACGAATATCTGCCCTGCGTTCAATATAATTACGTCCGCGAAAAGTTTGACAATTGTTATCCAACTTTGCAGGTGTTCTGACGTGCGTAGCGGATAACAATTTCTAAGCGTTTGCAGGCAGTCACACGGGTTGCACTAGCTGATAAGTCCGTAGGGGATTTATTAATCAGCTCATTTCTCATTACCTCTAAAAGAACGCGTAGATTTTCAAAAAAAAAAGAGAGAGAATTGCAAATAAAAGGAAAAAATAAATTTTGGGTGAAGAAAAAAAACATAGGCCCGAGTGGGATTCGAACCATCAGTTTCTGAGTTCTGAGACTGCGATTCTACCAACTGCGCTATGCCTCCGACTAGTATGAAGAGGTACAAATGTGTTTATAAATAAACAATGATGACTCTGAGAGAAAATAATTGAAAATAAATTTAATTTATTCCTCTTTAAATTGTATATTCTTTATTCTGTCAATAAAATCTTGTTTCTGATCGACGTAAAGTATAAACACAAAACCCTTTTGTTTATTTTCTTCGTTCGGTTCGGATTCTTGGAAAAATCACGAGTGACGTCCCTTTCGTGTAGAAACGCGCGTTCGTTCATTATCAACAAAACTCCTTATTATTTTCTTAAGTAATTATTATTTCAGTTCCTATTTAATTAATTCTTTTTTTTAAAACAACCTAGACTGACAGACATTTCTTTGTTTCGGATTTCTGGAAATACACGAGTGACGTCCCTTTCATGTGGAAAGGCACATTCGATTCTTATTTACAAAACAAATAATTCTTTTGGAAATGATTAAATAATTGTATTAATAAATAGAAAATATTTATGGATGCAGTATTTCTCAATGTCTCATTATGGTTTAAATTCCCTCGATAAATCAATAATACTAGTCAGTAATAATTAAAACGCATATTTAGGTATAGGGAGTTACGCATGTTTACTTCTTGCACGCTAGCTTCAGCTGACATTTGGTTTTATTTCACAATAAAGCCCCATTTTCGACACCTCCATAAGAGTCTTATGAGAAATATAACTTGATTTAGAAGTTGTTTGCAAAATATGATGTTGTCGAAAATAGGGCTTCATATTTTTTGGGCATCTTTAACAACGAAATTGCCCATACAAATGACATTTTCGTTAAAAAGGGGAAAATTGATTGCTGTTTTTTGAGAAATTGGTATATATTTGAATATTTTTCTATACGTTATTTCAGAGATGGTAAAATATATAAATAAAAAAAGTTGATTAAGAGCTGGCAAATTGTTAATCAAAAAATGTGATTTTACAGGGCCAATATGTATCCCGGAATAACCAGTTTTCGTCGATGTAAGAATAATTTCGCGATGAACCGGAAATAGCTTACACTTTTTAATAAGTGAACATTTCTGTATAATCTTCGATCTTCTCTGATTAAATAAGCATAAAAAACTAGATGTTTACAGGTTTTCTTGTTTTCAATCAAGAACAAAAATGGAGGTCACTAACCTGGGACATCCCTTTGATGACGTCACCAGTTTTCGTCGTTCTCCAAAGAGAGTTTCCAAAGTATGGTGGACAGTGTGAGCCATCAGCAAACTTACTCAAATTGAAACTTGTAATTTTTTTCAAATAAAATAAGAAATGGGAAATTGAAAAATGAAAAAAAATAAACATAAATAAGTTCCTATAATAGATTATAGATTTCTTTGTTCAAGAAATTCAACTGAATTTATGTAAAAAGGGGCTACATAAATCAAAATACAACCCCTAATCTGAAAGTGTACAATTGACCTAAGACAATTTGATTAAAGAATAGCTAAACAAACTTCTCAAACATCTAAAATCAACATCAAATTATAAAAGAAAGCAGGTCATTTTCAGAATTCAGCTCTTTTCAAGGTGCACCCTGGGCAAAGAAATTCATCACCACGTCTGATCACTTTAACTGGAGTGCAGTATTTAAGATGAACCCAGGAATTGCAGGCATCACACTGGCCCCATTTTGTGAAAACAATTGAAGTGCATTCCTTGAGCTCCTTAGGTGTAAACTGATGACAGACTATACATTTTTCCTCTTCGGGAATGTCAGAATCAGTGTCACTCTCTGAAAACAAGCTTTGAGATGTCTCTATGGGCCTTGTAGCTTTCTTGTGGCTGGATGTAGAGGTTGTGCTCTTTTTCTGGGAACTTTGTCTCCTTGATTTTTTTTTACTTGGGCTGGCTTTTGATGTTCCAGGTGTTGGTTCTTTCCTTTTCTTTGTTTTTTGAGAGTTAATGTGATTTTTAATAGCATCAACAACAGTGTCATCTGTAATTGCTTTTCCAGCCACAACTTTACTGAGGGTATTCCTGACTTTGGCAACTTTAACATTTTTTAGGATTTCTCCACCTCTGGACTCTAAAAATCTCTCTGCTGTGACATCTGAAGAATTACAACTGTCATTAGACTGGTCATGGCTTGAAGGCTTGTAAGGTTGTGGCTGAACTTGATTGGCTACAGGACGGAAAAATGACATTGATGGAGCTACAAGCGAGTCTGGAATTACAGATGAGTTGAATGGATAAATTCCACATTTCTTGAAGGCTGCTTGGATATTTGATGGGGTAAGTGTAGCTGTGTACACCTTACAGGCTATCCAACACACATCATGCTTCGTAATAACATTCCCTCCGGATTCTCTCAAGTAAGTGTGACATGCAGCATTGTAGCTCAGCTCAAAAGGCCCATAGCAGCTTACGTCCAATGGCTGTAATAAATGGCTGCAATGTGGTGGTAGAACAAAAAGAATTATATGGTTTGCCTTGGCCCATTCAATAAGACTGATAGAGATGTGGCTCCTGTGTCCATCATAGAGGACAAGAGAAGGTGATTTGGCAGTACGTTGTGGCATGTACTTGATCAGGTGCTCACAGACATATTCACTGAAAATTTCTGTGTTAGACCATCCAGAATCACTCATAGTGCCAGCAGCTCCAGTAGAAGATCCTTGCATTAGACTCTCAGAAAATCTTTTTCCAGGAAAAACAAAGAAAGGTGGCACTTGATGGCCTACTGCATTTCCGGCTCCTATAATAGTTACCGTTTGAGTCCTCCCTGAAGTCACAGCTTGTAGTTTGTATGATGTTCCTGAAACAATTTTGGGAGGTTTGTGTTCTGTTGATAGACCCTTCTCATCAACATTAAAAATTGCATTAGGACGCTCCTGAAAGTTGTATGTCACTAGGATTTTTTCAAGTTCTTTAAAGTATTTATCTATTACTGGTCTAGTGGCGCTTCTAGCTCTAGCTGCTTCTAGGCTCCTAGGCTTTCTTACACGTAATTCAGGCCATCGTCCAAGGAAATTATATAGCCAGCGTAAACTAAGTGGATCTCCCTTGCTTTTTAATCCTAAATTGACAGCATAATCTGTTGCCAGGTTGATAGTTTCCTGTCTAGTATATCCGAAACCAAGTTCAGCCATGGTATTGATATGTTTAGTGAGCAAAGACTCTTGTTCCAGTGAAAACATCGGAGTTGGACCAGATTTTATGACATCAAGACCAACACGACCTCTAATCCTATCTTTTAGAGTTGAACAAGGGACTCCATACTTGGCAGCAGCTCTTTGTGCAGGCATATTCTGCTCTATGACAGCATTGTAGGCATCCGCAAGAGCATCTTGGTCATAGCTGGCTCTGTATTTACCCCTTGCTTTTTCATGGACCTGAAAGAATGAAAAAAAAAAAGACCTAAAATAGGGGAAAAAAAGAAAGAAAAACAGAGATAGAATATATAAATGCCTAAAAAGTTATATTTTAAGGCATTTTAGGGATTCCATAAATTTTATATATTTTTTGGGCTTAAAACTTGAGAAATTCAAAAAATATTAGGCAACAATTGTCCAGATTGCTGTAATTTTTGATAACACGGCACCTCTGAGCTCCCATAGTTTATGCTATCAAAATGCTGGGGCGTGACCTAATTTGCATAAGCGTCTGGTCGATCATGATCAAAGGAAACAGCCGAAACTGATTACAGTGGATATGAGATTTGAATTTAGGGTTAAACCAAGGTGGGAAGACGGGGAAAAAAAGTCATAGGAAAAAAATACCATTTTAAGGGGTTCAAGTAATGACGAGGATCAAACTTACCTTTCGTATTTCCATTTTAATGGAGAATAATTGAGATATCTTCAGAGGTAATCTTCTGTCAAACTAACTTTGTTTACATTCGCTACGAACGCGCACGCATATGTAATTTCCGGAATTCCCTCGTGCGACGAAAACACGAGAGCGACGAAAAGTGGTTACGCCGGGATATAGTTCGTGAACCTAGCCCTTTGAGCTTGTAACCGATTGCGCATAAATTTAACCTTTGAAAGAACTGGACAAAAGCAAGCATTTGAATACAACGCAATTCGGTTATTTATCCAATAAGATTAAGCATAGTAAACTGGTAAATAAAGATTTAATTAGAACACTAACCTGTTGAATGATTCTGGTGTTTCATGTCAAGTTGACAGATGCTATGCAATGCTAACACGGTTATTTCCCTTGTTTACTTTTGAAACCGGAAATACGCCATGGCCATTTGCGAAAAAAATAAGACGGACTTTGAACTTCCCGATTTAACCTCCCTCTCTGAATCAGAGAGGTTACAAGTTTTAGCTGTGATGCAAAAAGCAAAAGTATATTTTCATTTATTAATTGTTTACATCTCCATTCTTGATCATTTTCCTTTTTTGTTTTGAAGTTCTTGCCAAATGAGATGTTACTTCACACGGCAATAAAAAATGAAATGACTGCAATATGATTAATTTACTCTTAATTTACATAGGTTTCGAATGAGTATATAGTTCTTGTGTAAAGATCTAGATATTTGAAACTTCTTGCCAGTAAACAAGTTAAACTACTGCTGTTTTGCTGGTTAAATTCCACTGTGAATTTATTTTTATCGTCGTATTTGACGTTCTTACTCTCCCTCCTACGTACAGGGCATAATTCTTAGACAAATCACTATGCAGCCGCTATTCGAAAAGAATTATGGATGTTTCGTACCAGACGTTTCGTACCATAGTCGAAGACGTTTCGTACCATAGGTGAAGACGTTTCGTACCATACGTAAAGACGTTTCGTACCATAGGAAAAGTCGTTTCGTACCACAAAAATACCATTTTGTACTGCAGGATAATAAATTCGTTTCATTTTGATACTTAATTTGTACCATATGTGTGCTTTTTTGATGACAGTAAGAAAGTCAAAACTTATTTGATAATATTCCGTTGATATTTTTATCATTTTATAAAAAGATCCGAGAAACATACTTTAAACAATTATAGAATATACAAATCAATAGATATACACAAAAAGTTGATGATGATTTTTTTTTTTTCAAATCATTTCTTTAATTTACTTTTTATCAGTGTTGAAGCTTTGTTTATAAATTTTAAAATGCGCATGAATTTCGTAAAGTTGTTAGCATCTATATCTGAAAAGTCATAAGATACGAAACAAGAAACAAAACAAAAAGTCGTAAATAGAACTAAATCATACTGGTTATATTTTATTTTATTGCCTAAATAGCTGTAGTTTTTTTTTAAAAAAATCTAAAATTATATATTCTAAATATATAAATAGTACTTATTGAACAAGTTCATATTAATATCTTGAAATGTGTATTAATATTCGACAACTTACTGTAATTACTTTAGAACATTGACTACAAAATTCATGATTCTCTTGTAGTCTCAAAATACGCATCACCAATCTTTAAAAACGCTCAAAAGCATGTTGTTATTTATTCAATCAACAAACTCGACTTAATGCTAATCAGTTAACAATTAACAATTGAAAGCATACACCAAACAATTCATTGTCAATTTGTTATTACCAATCTTGAGTCAATCAACATACCAGCCAACAACCTTTTCATAATTTGGCCTACTCCTTTAATTAGTAAAGGTCATATACTTTATAGGCTCGCAGCACTAGCAAATACAACATTTTAGTGCGATTTTACATGGAAAAATTAAGCTATTTAAGAAAAAGACATTTTGAAAATCATTCAGTAAATATTTACATTTTGGTACGAAATGGTTAACACATGGTACGAAACGTCTTCGCCTATGGTACGAAATGGTCATCGTATGGTACGAAATAGTAATATATCTTATGGTACGAAATGGTTATGGTACGAAACGTCTGTATACCTTCGAAAAGATGATGATGTCTGAACTACAGATGTAAGATGTAAGCAATGAGAGAATTCTTGAAGTGTGCCATTACAGTGCTCCAGCTAGGCACTTTCAGGAAGCCCCCCCCCCCCCCCCCTACCCCCAAACTCCGATGCCCTGCATTTTCTTAGTAAGCCCTTTCAAAAATGGGTTTAGAGAACAAAATGTGCCCTAAATTTTGACGCCTTTATGCATAACAAAATAAATGGATCAAGTTTGACATGATTATTGATGAATAACAGGGCTCTCAGAAACGACAGTAGTGTCGTCTGAGACAACAACTTTTCTCAGCGGACGACAAAAAATCCTATCAAAGGATTCCACCGGACGACAAGTTTTTATAAGGCACGCATTCTGACTTATAACCTCTCGACTGTGTATAACAGAATACAGAATACAGAATACAGAATTTTATTCAATGCACACTTATACCCTGAAGGGTTAAAGGCATACATAGACAACAGTATTATAAATATCAAATCAATGAAGCTACGATCACCCTTTCACATAAAAATACTTTCTTAAAAGTTCGTTTGTTGAAATTTTACCAAGTAAATTTGTTAACCGTAGAACTTATTAGCCTTGCTTAGAAAGGGCAACCATAACTATCAACAAACATAAACAACGAAGACACACATAATATAAATATCAAATGGGTTTGACAAAAGAACAACATGTATAATGATTGTTTAAGTAAGTAAACTGTCGCATGAAAAAATGATAAAAGCCATATCTGAAGTCAGACAGACGGGTTTGGTAGGCGTGGCGTTAATTGACGCCAACAACCAATTGTAATCGGTTATTCGTTGACCTTGTAGGCGGAGCCTGACTGTCAATGAATGGAATCTAGACACTGCCTGGCGATGTGTTTTGGCGATTGTTACGCATAAACGAAACATGTGAACCATTTATATGTTGATTGAAGCAGTTGATTCACTAATTATATACCAGTAATTGAATTCGAGCAGGGGTCCAATTAGACAATTCTTAATCGTAAGACAACATAATCGACCTGATTTATTCGTAACAAGTAAATGATTAGTCTGTGTCCTTCGAACTGTCCCGAATCTCTTACCTTTTGTTAAATCGGTATTTTGACCAAAAAACAATTATTTATTTAAAGAAATGTCCAAAAAAAAACCACGAAATGAAATATCACTACCAGTGAATCTCCAAAACGCCGCGCATGTGCTTAATTCTGTTGGATAACGTATTTCGAAAATGGAAAGCTCCGGATCAGCCTACTGATCAGACATGTGTTGAAGTGAAAAAAAGAGAACACAAATCAAGAGACAAGTGGTTAGAAAAGTTTAATTATTTCAATCTTAAAAAAAAAAAAAAAATAAGAAAAAGAGATAACCAATACAGTTCGAACATACAAGCTTTTGTAAATTACTAATGAATATCAATTCTGAAATTTTTCTCTCAATTGACAACATCTGCAAAGAGAATCATGGCATCGTCTTAATGTTGAGATTTTTTAATGTCTAAATAAAAATAATAACATTTTTTGACTTCTTTTTAACTTCTGACAAAAGGAAGATATAACTGTTTCAAGACTTGCTTCCGTACTAGTCAATAGTTTTAAACTGAACTGGGAAAGGTTTTGTCATCTACTGAGCCCATCTCTAAAAATGAATAAAAAAAATGCAAAAAGCATTGCGATAAAAGAAGAAAATATTTTTACAAGCAATTCCTTCTTTTCAATCAATGTTTTCCTTAAGATAACCTTTCTGGTGACTAAAACATTGGATTCTGTAGAAAAGGGTTAATAAATTGTTGTTTCAATATCATAGTTTTGCACGGTACAAAATCCACCCTCATAAAGATGGAATCCAACTTTTTTGTGTGGAATCCAACTTTTTCTGAAGTTGGATTCCTGGAATCCTACTTTCAAAATCCTAGTGAGAGCCCTGAATAAACTACAAGTCGTCAGACAACCACCAGCAATAAGTTGAAGGCGTGACTTCGAAGATTAAACTAATCAGACTGCGATTTTCATTAGTGATCATTGATCAAGCAGTTTCTCATTATCTGCATAATGCAAAACAATTGTAAGTGCTTTTAAATCTGCAGTCACTTAAAATAAATTTATGCAGATACCACGAGATAACTAAACAGCCCTGACCATTGAAAATGAAGTTTGATTTTCAAAATTGATACATTTGGCAAGAATAAATGGTGAAATGTCGCACCCAAAAGTGTAAAATTGTAAAGTCAAATTGCTGCAATTGTTCTCGGGAGCGACTGAGGCATTCAACTCATATCAAATCTGAAATTAAGCAGTATCCAACGATGGTTACTTGACCTTTTTTTCACGCACCACAAGTAGTGATAGATTTGAGAATTGCGCAGAAAAATTTATTCATAAGAGATAAACTGGTAAATGAATTATGTTCACATGAATTTTCCCAATTGATTTCGAAATTTAAAAGCAACTAATTGCAGATTTTTAGGCATGAATATATATGTCCAATTTCTACATGAGAGTAAATTGTCTAGCGCATGGACACAGTATCTGAGTCTTTATTGGTGTTCACTTTGATGTCGGTTGAAACCCTGCGCTCCCTCTAGGTAAATTGGTTCCACCCAACATTCTAGTGACGTCACTGTTTCAGGAGGAGCACAATTAAATCAAGTTTTGTTTACTTTAAAAATCGCCGATTCACAGGCAGCTAAACTTCAGTTAAATTAATACTGTGTAAATAACAATGATATATTAAAAGCTCTTCTTCTTATTTTCTTTTTGTGCATCTTGAAGAAGGCCAATCAAGAAATCTTTGGGAAAATTAAATACTTTACAGTCTAATAAGCCCAATATACCAGAAATAATCGTTGTTTTTTACTTTTATTTTATTACTACCTAAAAGGTGATTTTATGAAAGAACCAGTTTATATTACACATGATACCTTATGCTCAAACAGTTTCTTAAAGCTCTTATAAGTGCTGAAGTAACAGGTGCCTTGTTATTCAGTAATTATATTGATAATACAATTTTCAAACTTTTCTGGGTTTTGAGAAAGAAAATCAGGCTATATAAGCTTAAATCAGTCAGCATATTTGTGCAGGCTGATCTTTTCTATACTGACATCCCTTCAAAGCAGTAATTTTACTTGGATCAGCATGACAAGGGTTAATTGTTAACACTGCATTGTATGATATTTGGAAATGTTATACACTAAGGGTCATTTATTCTTTTTTTGTATATTTCAGGAGTTTGAAATGAATGAAGATGCCAAAACAAAAAGGTAAAGTTTCAGAATTACATTTACATTTAGAGGAGATATTAAATCCTTGTTATGCTGAAAAATCTTTGCCTTCTTCACCTCAACCCTTTGCCCCCAAAAAATAAATCCACATTCAGATAAACAAAAAAGACAGGATTTTCAAGGTCATCAGTGCCAGTAGAAATAAGAAAGAAAATGGTCAAGAAACTTATAGTGAGCTAAAAGGATGATTAAAATGTTTATTTTTTTACAATAAAAGTAGGCTGACCAAGCTATACATTTTCTTGTCCCTCTGTGATAGATCCAGGGGCCTGCTTTTAGCTCACCTGAGCACGAAGTGCTCAAGGTGAGCTTTTGGGGTTGTGTGATGTCCGTCGTCTGTCGTCAACATTTAACTGGTGGACACTCTAGAGGCCATATTTGTAGCCCAATCAACCTGAAAATTTGTCAAAAAGATAATCTTGATGAAATCTCAGACAAGTAAAAAACTAGGTCATAGGGTCAGAATTAAGAAAAACCCTGTGGACACTGTAGAGACCATATTTGTAGCCCAATCAACCTATAAATTGGAAAGAATGATATTCTTGATGAAATCTCGGAAAACTTTGAAATTGGGTCAAGTGGGGTCAAAAACTAGGTCAAGGGGTCATATCTTAGAAAAAACCTTTTGGACACTCTAGAGGCCATATTTTTAGCCTAATCAACCTGAAAATTAGTCAGATTGATTATCTTGATGAAATCTCGGATATGTTCGAAATTGGGTCAAGTGGGGTCAAAAACTAGGCCAAGGGGTCAAATCTTAGAAAAACTTAAGAAGAACATTTTTAGATTATTAATTCAGGTGAGCAATAAACAGCCACTATGGCCCTCTTGTACTTAACTTCTTGTGACTCTTATTTTTTACCAACACAAAAAAATTATTGTTAGATGTTCAGTAAAACGGGCACAAAGTTTCTAATGACATGACTGATGATATTTTTTAGCCAACGCCCATTGGAGGGTCAGCTCACCAAGTTTACAAATGTGATGAAAGGTTGGCAGCCACGATGGTTTATACTTGACCCTGAATCAGGAATGCTAGAGTATTTTGAGGTAAGTTCTTTTGTGCCTGAGTTTAATAATATTATTTTGAATTTCATTTAGACTGAAAATTGGTCAATCAGTAGTGTGCATGTATTTGTAAACAATACAGGTCTTAAAAGTGGTATGTGCTCAGAGTTTAAAGGATTTTAGCTCCACTGGATGAAAGCCACTGGGGCTATTGTCATGGCGTTGTGTCCGTCGTGCGTCCGTCCATCCGTCTGTCCGTCAATGTGTGCGTGCGTCCGGTCGTAAACTTTTTCTTTAAGAATCTTCTCCTCAGAAACTACTGGATGAATTTCAACCAAACTTCACAGGAATGATCCTTGGGTGACCCTCTTTCAAAGTTGTTCAAGAAATTTTGATCCAATGTAAAACATGGATTTAATGGGCATCGCTAATTTCCAAATATGGTAAAAAGTCAGTTTTATCAGATTCTAATTGGTGGATTCCAATTATATTTTACATGAATGATCCTTGGATGACCCTTTATCAGTCTACCAAAAATTATTGTGATCGGATGATAAATATGGATTTTATGGGCGGAGGTCAATTCTCTATATGTTATATAATGGAAAATTTGAAAATCATTTTCTCAGAATATTATTGATGGATATCAACCTAATTTCACATAAATGATCCTTGAGTGAACTTTTATCAGTCTACCAAAAATTATTGTGATTGGATGAAAAATATGTATTTTATGGGCGGAGGTCATTTCTCTACATGTTATTTAGTGGAAAATTTGAAAATCATTTTCTCAGAATTTTATTGATGGATTTCAACCAAATTTCACTTAAATGATCCTTGAGTGAACCTTTATCAGTCTACCAAAAATTATTGTGATCGGATGATAAATATGGATTTTATGGGCGGAGGTCATTTCTCTATATAATATAAAGTGCAAACTTTAAAAATCATTTTCTCAGAATGTAAATAATGGATATCAGCCAAATTTCACTGGAATGATCCTTGAATGAACTTTTATCAGTCTACCAAAAATTATTGTGATCTGAAGAAAAATATGTATTTTATGGGCAGAGGTCATTTCTCTTTATGTTATAAAGTGGAAAATTTGAAAATCATTTCAACATCAGTAAAACCCAAAATATCTTAAAATCTAGTCAAACCTTAGATTTGCTATTTCAAGAATTTCAAGCCTGTGGAGCGACTCAAGCCATTCATGGCTTTCTAGTATGATCTCTTGTAGATCTAGTAATGAATTTCTAATGCAGCTAGGTAGTGAATCCTTGCTTTGAATTTAGACTATTTCTTCTAAGCTATCTGCACCAAGCTACACAAGGTATTGGTTAAATATGCCCTTTTTGGGATCAACTTAAGAAAAGAATTGCATACTGTTTTAAATAGTCTTCAATTTTTTTCTGAAGTTGATCCCCCAGAAGATCCTTGGGACTTACAATTGATACTAATGAGATTCCTGGTTACTTATTTGTGAGTCCCAGACTTTCAAAGCCTTCTTCCCTGGAAACCATGTCAATTAGTATAATAGACCCTTTTATATGCTGCAGAAGATGAACATATTTGGTATCATCTTCTTCTTATGTCTGTGAATTTCTTGAGAAGCAACTTTGACATTTATGGATGAATCTTTCATAAAATGATTGAGGTTGTGTAATCGTTTTGCACCAGCTTTCTGTTAATAAAAAAGGTCTTATTGGAGAATAAGTTTGAACTACAGCCCTGAGGCAGTGTTAAGCATGATGATGGCACTCTTTTATGAGTATAATCCATGATTAATGCCCTGGCAGGGCGGAGCCTAAGTAACGGGTCGTTGCACTTAAGGTTAAGGGAAATCAGTTTTTATCTAAAATAACCTACTTCTAAAGAGAGTCGACATAAATATATCAAGACCTTAAATCATAGATTGGTAACCAAGTCCTTGTAACTTCAGCTTAAACACTCTATCAAAGCTCATGAATCCTTTATGTTATAGGATACAGTCATTTGCACGCATTAACGATGATTTACTGACTAAAATTTGAAAGAACCCAAAGTATTGAAAAGTAAACTCTCCAAATTACATCACGGTTAAGCCCCGCCCTGCCAGTTCATTAACTACGCAGAATAAATATTGTATAAAAATATTAGGTGTAAAAGTTGACAAAAACAATTACAAAAGTAAACTAAAAAAAAGAAGAAAAAAAACAAAAACAAAATAAATCATTGGTAATTATTATTTACAATTACAGAAAGAGGAGCATAAAAAGATGAGGCCAAGAGGTTCAATACATTTAGCTGTAAGTGATTGATTGATTGATTGAATGGAGTTTAACACGGCTTTCAACATTTTTTAAGCTATATCGTGGCAGCTTGAGCACCTATCAATGGTTTCCTGGTATTTCTCTCACCAGTACAACCACCACATTCTTTCCTAGTCTCCAGCTACTATCTTACATAGGTCTACGATTATCAACCCATTGGTGAGAGACAAATAGGTAAGTAGATAGTATTCAATATACAAAGTTGCAAACATGTATAGTAAAATGTGGTTGTAACCATGCTATAGAGATCACAGAAAATTCATTCTAATTAGAATAATAAAATCTGTTGGGACCTTGGCCGACCAGGCAGTCAAAAGTATACATATTTAACAGGCTGAGGTCAACTTTTTATATGTTAGACAATGGTCATGAATTTTTCTTTGCTATAACTTTTCAGCATTTGACACTTAAAACATCTAAATTCTTGTCTAATTCTCTTGTTGGACTTGCCTTGACAAGAAAAATCAAAAGAGTTTGGTTTAAACCTATTTATTTTGCATTTACTGGGAAACAATTCTTTCAACTTAGATGAATTCTAATTGATTCTGCTTCCTGGAGAATGAACCAGTACACACACCAAATGTTTGGGCTGATAAAATAACCATGATTGATAGCCTCTCCCAAGAATCAAATTTGGGACCTTTGGGTACATTTGGCCTACACTCTACCTCTACACCATAAATATCACACTAAGAAATCAATGAGTACACACAAAGCAGAAGTTTTATAAAAGAAGAAAGTTTAGACTGACTTTTTATCATGTGTAGCATTCTGTTTGAAATTTGATGAAAAAAAGATTAAGGTTCAAGTTCAGTAGGGAAAGTTCTATTTTGTCATCCATTTGCAGGCTGCAGTTGTCTCGCCCTCTGACGAAGACTCGCAAACATTTAGTGTCAGTGCTTCAAATGGGGAGCTTTATAAACTTAGAGGTAATTATACCAATTGATCCTGTGTGATATATATAATACCTACTTAGTGTTTTGTATGAAAAAATATATCAAACAAGGTTGGGAGAATTGAAAATTGTCGAGGCTCTGCCAAGACAATTATCAATTCTCACAAACTAGTTAGATATTTTTAGCTCACCTGAGCACATCATGCTCAAGGTGAGCTTTTGTGATCATTGAATGTCCGTCGTGCGTCGTCCGTCGTCAGGCGTCAACAATTTAAGTGTTTACACTCTAGAGGCCACAAATATTAACCAATCATCATGAAACTTGGTCAGATTAACCATCAGGTCACAAGGATGAAGCCTATTGAAAAAGGGAAAGTTCCATGCCATATCAAGGGAAAAGGGGCCTAAATGACAATTTTCTTGTTAACACTCTAGAAGCCACAAATATGGTCCAATCTTCATGAAACTTGGTCAGAGGAATTGTTAGGTCGCAAGGATGAACCCTATCGAAAATAGAGAGGATCTGTGTCATATCACAGGAAAAGGGGCCTTAATGACAATTTTCTTGTTTACGCTCTAGAGGCCACAAATATGAACCAATCATCATGAAACTTGGCCAGAATGATTGTCAGGTCACAAGGATTAACCCTATTGAAAATGGGAAGGATCTGTATCATATCACGGGAAAAGGGGCCTTAATGACAAATTTCTTGTTTATGCTCTAGAGGCCACAAATATTAACCAATCATCATGAAACTTGCTCAGAATGATTGTAAGGTCACAAGGATTAACCCTATTGAAAATGGGAAGGATCTGTGTCATATAATGACAATTTTCTTGTTTATGCTCTAGATGCCACAAATATGGTCCAATCTTCATGAAACTTGGTCAGAAAGATTGTAAGGTCACAAGGATGAACCCTATCGAAAATGGGAAGGATTCATATCATATCACGGGAAAAGGAGCCTTAATGACATTTTTCATCTTGAAGCTCAAAAGGCCACTCATATGGTCTAATCTTCATGAAACTTGGTCTGAATGTTTGTCAAGTCACAAGGATGAATCCTTTGAAAATTGGAAGGATTCATATCATATCACGGGAAAAGGGGTTTTAATGACAATTTTCATCTTGAAGCTCAAGAGGCCACTCATATGGTCTAATCTTCATGAAACTTGGTCTGAATGTTTGTCAAGACACAAGGATGAATCCTTTGAAAATTGGAAGGATCTGTGTCATGTCAGGGGAAAAAGGAGCTTTCATGATAATTTTCTTGTTACACTCTATAGAGACCAAAAGTCTTAAAAGTACAATTACGACTTTTGCTGGAAAATTTGATACTAGTTAATCTAGACAAAGATACACAGGTGAGCGATATAGGACCATCATGGTCCTCTTGTTTATACAATACACTAAGTATGTATTATATTTATCTTATAACCTCTATTTGTCTTATTTTTGTTGATGTTTCTAACTGAAATACAAGTTTCTAAAAATAACCACATTATATCTTTGTTCTGAAAATAACTGTGATATCATAAAAAAGTATCATACAGGATGTTATCATACGGATATTTGTATAGTTATAAAATAAATTTCCAACAATTTCAAATGAGCCGCAATTATAGACTTTAGCTAGACTGTGCATCAGCAGAGTCCAGAGTCTTCACTATGTGCTTTATAGATAGATGGGGTCACAACACATAGTCAGACAGACAGACAATAATCTTATTTCATTATACGAGTGACAAGGTTGATCAATGTCGGTAACTTACACTTATCAAATTGTTGTAAATGTCCAGCACAGGCTCAGTTATGTTAAACCCTTCCCTGTACTATAGACTGGTCCAACATTGAAAGACAAGAGGACCAAGATGGTCCTAGATTGCTCACCTGAGTCATTTTGACCCCTGGGACATCACATCAATTAAATAGGCAGATGTCATCAAGGAAGTAATTTCTACACAAAACCACATTTCGTGAAGTTTGGGCCATATTTGTGGCCTTTAGAGCGCTAACAAGAAAATTGTCTCTTTTCCCGTGATATGACATGGATCCTTCCCATTTTCGATAGGGTACATCCTTGTGATCTGACCATCATTCTGACCAAGTTTCATGAAGATTGGGACATATTTGTGGCTTCTAGAGCATAAACAAAAAAATTATCATTAATGCTCCTTTTCCCTTGAAATGGCATGGATCATTCCAATTTTCGATAGGCTTCATCCTTGTGACCTGGCCAACACTCTGACCAAGTTTCATGAAGATTGGGCCATATTTGTGGCGTCTAGAGTGTTAACAAGAAAATTGTCATTAAGGCCCCTTTTCCTGTGATATGACATGGATCCTTTCTATTTTCAATAGAGTTCATCTTTGTGACTTGGCCAACATTCTGACCAAGTTTCATGAAGATTGGGCCACATTTGTGGCCTCTAGAGTGTAAACAAGAAATTTGTCATTAAGGCTCCTTTTCCCTTGATATGGCATGGATCCTTCCACTTTTTGATAGGGTTCATCCTTGTGACTTTGCCAACATTCTGACTAAGTTTCATGAAAATTGGGCAACATTTGTGGTCTCTAGAGTGCAAACAAGAAAATTGTCAATAAGGCCCCTTTTCCCTTGATTTTGCATGGTTCCTTTTCATCCTTGTTACCTGGCCAATATTCTGACCAAGTTTCATCAAGATTGGATCATATTCGTAGCCTCTAGAGTGTTAACACTTAAATTGTTGATGCCAAACGACAGAAGACACAGGACTTGTTATAAGCTCTTGTTATAAGCCACTTCTTTTCCCCAATACTTTCTATGAATTCAATTCTATCTTGTCTTCACTTTTCCTTGGCCAACACAGCAATTGGAGAGTTTATTATAGTGAGAGGGTAATATTTCGAGAGTTTATCTTATCTCTTTTTATAAGTGCCTACATAAATATAGGTTCTCTCAAAAATGTCACATTAAACCTGTTATCTAAATAATACAATTACCAAACAACTGTCTTAATTTGGTTTGTTCAATCAATGGTTAATATAAATGAAAATAAAAGTCTCGATAATAAGATCCAATATATGGTAATTGCAGTCACTTTAAACATGTAACAAATCAAACAATATTCTGAATTTGGTTTGTCAAATCAATGGATAATATTAGTGAAAATAAAATTGTCATTAAAAATACCCAATATACGTTAATTTTCAAGTGATGTTCCACATGTATATTCGTAGCAATAGATGCAAGAGAAAGACAACAGTGGGTAGATAGGTTAAGAACCACAGCTCAGTACCACACTTCCCTCATAGCACAGGTAAGGTCTGATTTTATTACGCCACAAGTACCAGTGTACCAGGTAGGTTTAATGATTGGCCTTGGGTTCTGCCTGAATTATAACCCATTACCTGGCTATTGTATAAGCACTATGTACCTTTGGGGATCAATTTCAGAAAAGAATTGAAGACTGTTTAAAACAGTCTTCAATTCTTTTCTGAAATTGATTTCCAGATGGTTCTACAGACTAACATCAGGTACTATAGAGAGTCCTGGCTACTTACTCTCAACTTGCAACATCTTCGTTCCTTAAAACCACATGGGAATTTGTTACAGAAATTCTTGGTCTGCCTTTGTATTTAGTTGATAAAATAAATTTATGGACAGCAGTCATGAGGTACTCGACTACCCATGGGTAACAAGATCTCAGGTACCCTGGTACAGAAATAGTACTCATCCAAGCCTTGAAAGGTAGACGTTGGTATAATCTTCATCTGTGTGTCTGTGTCTTTGTACATCAAAATTCATTTCTTGTTAACACAACAAATCCTTCCATTTTGGATGGATTTGCATGAAACTTTTATGTCCCATGTGTTGTGTTATACCCACATATTGCTGCCATTTTGTGATACTATTGCGTTGTCAATGAAAAAGGGCTCTTCCTTAAAGATTGTGATGCTTGTAATGGCATATATTGTGACACTGGCTTTAAATATGGAACGGTTAAGGCATTCACAGACAATCTCATTATTTGATGCCCTGTCAGGGGAAAAAAAAAGAAAACATTGTTGGAAATGAAGAATTTTTTAGTTACAAGCAATTTCTTCTTTATCCTCTATGTTTTCATCCCTGATCATAAAGATTATTAAAATTTTATCCGCTTAACCTCTTCTATGCATTTTTTAGCTCACCTGAGCACATCGTGCTCAAGGTGAGCTTTTGTGATCGTCGAATGTCCGTCTTCCGTCGTCCTCCGTCGACAATTTAAGTGTTTACACTCTAGAGGCCACAAATATGATCCAATCTTCATGAAACTTGGTCAGAATGTTGGTCTGGTCACAAGGATGAACCCTATTGAAAATGGAAAGGATCCATGCCATATCACAGGAAAAGGGGCCTTATTGACAATTTTCTTGTTTACACTCTAGAGGCCACAAATACGGCCCAATCTTCATGAAACTGGGTCAGAATGATTGTCAGGTCACAAGGATGATCCCTATCAAAAAAGGGAAGGAACCATTCCATATCATGGGAAAAGGGGCCTTAATGACAATTTTTTTGTTTACACTCTAGAGGCCACAAATATGGTCCAATCTTTATGAAACTTGGTCAGAATGTTTGCCAGGTCACAAGGATGAACCCTATTGAAAATGGGAAGGATCCATGCCATATCACAGGAAAAGGGGCCTTAATCACAATTTTCTTGTTTACACTCTAGAGGCCACAAAAATTGTCCAATCTTCATGGAACTTGGTCAGAATGTTTGTCAAGTCACAAGGATGAACCCTATTGAAAATGGAAAGGATCCATGCCATATCATGGGAAAAGGGGCCTTAATGACAATTTTCTTGTTTTCATTCTAGGGGCCACAAATATGGGTGATCTTCATGAAACTTGGACAGAATGTTTGTCAGGTCACAAGGAGGATCCCTTGTGAAAATGGGAAGGATCCATGCCATATCACAGGAAAAGGGGCCTTAATGACAATTTTCTTGTTTACTCTCTGGAGGCCACAAATATTGTCCAATCTTCATGAAACTTGGTCAGAATGTTTGTCAGGTCAAAAGGATGAACCCTATTGAAAATGGGAAGGATCTGTGCTATGTCACTGGAAAAGGGGGCTTAATGACAAATTTCTTGTTTTCACTCTAGAGGCTACAAATATTGTCCAATCTTCATGGAACTTGGTCAGAATGTTTGCCAGGTCACAATGATGAACCCTATTGAAAATGGGAAGGATCAGTGCCATATCACAGAAAAAAAAATATGACCTTTGCTTGAAATTTGCTTATTAAATGATACAAAGATACAAAGGTGAGCGATATAGGACCATCATGGTCCTCTTGTTTCTTAATTTTGAGCAGAATACCACAATATCAAACAAGATGTGTTTGTGAAACACGAATGCCCCCGTAACGGCATTTTTTTTTCAAAGTTTGACCTTGACAGATGACCTTGACCTTGTCACATGACCTTGACTTTGGTACCAGCGGATGCGGATCATTGAGATCTATCATCATGCAAAATATTAGCTTTGTATCTTGAATAGGCTTGAAGATATTGGCAAGGTTAAGTTTTCGGGTTAAGTTTTTGGACAGAGAGACAGACAGACAGACAGACGGACATGAGTAAAACAATATGCCCCCAATCTCTCGATACGGGGGCATAACAATGAAGTTACAAAATGACCAAATTAAGGATGTTTTTACAAAAAACAATTTTAATCGCAACGAAAAAAGAAAATCAATATTATATGGAGTAGAAGTATGGTAGTAATAGAAGATATGTAACATGCCTCCTACTGGATTCCTTTTGTCAACACTTGTATTCAGTCAATGAAAATGTCTGATTAGGCTACAACTTGCAAAACCTAATTACAGTAATCTAAATTTGTCAGCAAAAATTGTGAAAAAAATATTTCCTTTAATTTGTAGAATTGTGACAACTTTGAAACATTAAACCTTTATTAGATGCAGGTGACTTGGAGGTTCAAGAAGCATGTTTTGGTAGATCTGGAATATCTGAAATTCACAGATATTTACTAAGATTCTGTAATATGACTGAAATGTCGTTAAAAGTAGCATTCAATCCCATACAAACAAATAACTATATCCTCAATAGAAGTTGATATGAAAAACCAAAGAATGTATTAAGAAAAAGAAAATAAAAGATCCATGAAGAAAAAAGAAAAAAAGAACAAAGTTTTTTTTGAAAAAGAAAAAAAAAATCATGCAGAAAAAAGAAAGGAAAGGAGAAAGGAAATGATAAAATTATTAATATAATTATGCACTTGTATACCCTGTCATCTTGACCAGTTGTACAAAATGGGACTATCTGGGAATTTCGTTATGCATCTATCTGAAAAAAAAAGAGGCTGGATGTGATACAGATCCATCCGGGTTGATAACCCTTAATGTAATGAATCTGTTATAGTTCCTCACAATTTCATAACTCATGATCTTGAACAATGTTAACCGAGGTTTCCTAATGAAATCATTAGGAAACCTCAGTTAACACTGTTAGAAGTTTTTGTCTTTCAAAATATTGCGGAACTATTACAGGTTCACTACCATGAAATATGTTAAGTGAGGTAGATTGGCTTTGAAGCATAATAACTAGCAGGCGAGCGTTGGCACCAAAGGCGGTGCTCTTGCTGCAAGAGTTATATCTCATTTTTGACATAGATTTTGACATGTTACAGGGTCCCCCCCCCCCTCCCCCCCCCCCCCCCCCCCCCCCCTATGGGGGTGATTTAGCCCCAAATGGAATTTTGTACCCTCTAATTAATGCAGACAGCCTTCTTTGTCTCATATAGAGGGGGTACATGCATACTGCAAAATAACCATTTTTACACAAATTTTGAAGAAGCAGTGGGAACACTGTGTTATACAACACCCACAGCTGAGCAATAGCACTGGTAGGCAGTGCTCTTTTTGAAGGTTTCCAAATATTAATGCAGCCATAACACAGGGCTGGTACATCCATTAAAAGTTATCCAGTTAGTTCTTTTTGCATGACTGTTCACCTACTCAAAGTTTATACATATACCATGCTTATCTGTTGCATGTTACTGTTGTTGAGTTTTGTATTTAGCTAGCTTTGTTGTTGCTCTTTGTAGAAAAAGCGTACATCAAAGGTAAAGTATGGTGGTGGAATGTAGCCTTTAACTAACAGTTGTAGATTCTTATGATATGAACAGTTAGTTTTAACTCCTGACAACCTGATTGTGGGTCCTTTTCATGCCTTGCATTGAAAAGATCAGAGGTATACTTTGTTTAGGCGTCTGTCTGTCCATCTATGCAAAATCAAACAAAAAACGTACAGTGCCATTTTTTTTTACCCTATTTAAGATACAAAACTCATATTTGGCATGATGATAGATTTCAATGATATGCATCTGCAGAAACCAAGGTCCATATCATTTTACAAGGTCAAGGTTATCTGGTAAAGTTTTGAAAAATTTGCTGTTTCAGGGGCATTCTTAATGAAGTGTGGCGTTTTGAAATCAAAATAACTATATCTGGAGCCCAGAATATTGCATGTCAAGTTAGGAAGAGGACCTTAACTGGGATGAGATCTACTCATATCTAAATATTTCTTTGATTTTATAATCTTCAAATTTTGAAAAATGTTGAAAATGAGAAAATTGCTAGTAAAAATAACTTTCTTCTTTTCCTAGACGTAAGAAAAGTAATGAATCGATAAAATTTTGTCAGCTTAAAATGTTTCTGCAAATCTTTCTTAATTTGGATTGGTCTAAGAGAATTTATACCATCCAAACTATCTTGTAACAGCCTTATTATCCTGCTTTCCTTAGAAACTAATTTAAGGTAGTGGAACCGTAATAGTTCTGCAATTTTTTGGACCACTTAATCTTTCACAATGTTAACCGAGGTTTCCTAATGAAAATCGATTCACACTGTAAAAGTTCACTACTGCCAAAACATTGCAACTCTATTACAGGTCAACTACCTTAATACATTTATCTGATAAGAGTAGCCTTTTAGCATCACATATGACATTCCAGAAAAATACAATTTAAAGCATTTGTCATGAAATAGCGTTATCAAATAGGATTAAGAAATAAATTCTGATTTTGTTGTAGTGGTGAAAGTTTTGAATTGAACCTAACTTAATCTTTAACTTGAGATTTTCATTCCAATCTTTAAGTTGGTCGTAAAGATTGAAGTAGATAAAAAAAAAAATAAGGTGACCGTTCGGGAAAAATTTGGCTTTCTTAGAAAAATCTTTTTGTGACAAGGATAGAGGATGAAAGTTGACCATCAGATCCTAGACTAAACCCTTATCCTGCTGAATCTAAATTTTGGGTCAAAGAAATTGCAAAATTTGACCCTTATGCTGAATTAAAACCTTTGCAAAATTGCAAAGTGCTGAAAACACTGAATGCCTTGATTGTGAATGAGGAAGTATTTTATATTTATCAAATTTTAAGCTATTCTGGTTTAAAATGGAAATCTGTTGTGGACGTAGATCAGACTGCACATTTGTGCAGGCTGATCTTTGTCTATACCTCATGCCAAAGAAGGAATATTCCAGATTCAGCATGACAAGGGTTAAGAAAATTCATCCAGATTTGATAGAGCAGATAGTGTTTGCCAAGATCAGACAGCACAGCCATGCAGACTGATCAAAGCCAACACTGTCTGCAAAAGCTTTTGTGTAGTGCAGGAATATGCCAAGAATGGCTTGAGATTTTATTTTATTTATTTAATTAAGAGAACTTGGTCACTTGGTATAAATATAATAAATGTAACCAGAAATCGTGAGAATGATTGGTGTTGGTGGTGGGAAGTGACCATAATGTGACCCGTCACATAAAAAGGGACCTTCTTGGAAATGCAAAATTATCCATCCTTTGTACGACTGACAGACTGTATAGGTTCTGCAGACTGAGACTTTGTGCAATAAGAATGGGCCAACTTATTTCTTGCCCTATCGGGGCCCGTTGTTGTTGTTTTTTCAGCTTGAAACCTGCCCTACATTCAGGCTGAAAAAATGTTGCAAACCAATTTCAAATTATACCCCGCTTTACACGCAAGTATACGGTTAAAGCAGGATATGACTTGAACCGGTTGGTCATCCTAAACGCAAGGCTGGATTCAAGCTGAAAAAAACAACAACAACGGGCCCCAATAGGGCAAGAAATAAGTTGGCCCAATATTGCTTGAATCTATATACCATATTCATCCTTATAAATACTCCCATGAAATGGACAGAGATCATTTTTTCAGCAATCAATATCTAAAGACCTTTGCTCATTATTGTTTAGAGAATTTCTAAGCTCAAATTACAGAAAAAGACTCACAACTTAATAAATAAACTTTAATTAATTTCAATTCCAGTGAATTAAATTTTTTCCGTAAATAATGTAGGGGAGAGATATTATAAGGGAGGGCACTCTTTTTAGGGGAAATACAGTACATTGTTCTTTTTCATTATATGATTATGTTTATTTTCAATGATTATTCCAGTGGAGTTCAGCTTGATCTAATCTCTTTTTCCAAAAAAATGTTTTATGGAGATTCTAGATGGTCCCTTATTGTATGCCATAATGCCATTAATTATCCAGATTGAAATTAGATTTTCTTTGAGACAAACTCATCTCGGATAGAAATATTCCCATAGCTCAGTTTAGATGAGCTTAGCTTGTAAATGAATATTAAACCAGCTCAAGAAAGATTATTTAAGAATTAAATTATTGTAAAAGTACTCTGAATTATTAATCTCAAGAATTCTTGTATCATTTGCAATCAATAAGATGTGTTTATGAGAAAGTATAATGGGAAAATGTGCTTGAAAATAGTAATTTCTAATGAATTAAGATCAAGTTGATGCTCATAAACTAAATTATTTTTAGTGCATTTAAATATAATATAACACCTATTATTGTGTTTTGCCAACCCTTCAATGTATCACTTTTGTCATATTTAGCTCTGAAAAATTAAAAGCTATATTTTCAAAATAAGTACTGTACTATGATTTGTGCAATAAGAGCTTTCAGTACTTTGTTTTAGCAGTAATTTTGCGAAGGTTTTTATTCAGCATTGAAAAGGTAAAAATACCATTTTGAAATTTTGCATGTATTTTTATTGTCACAATTGTAAGAGCATTATCTAGGGAGATAATTCTTAAAACATTTTGCAAAAAATATGCCACTTTTTTCTTCTTAGATTTTTTTGTCTATTCAGCACTTGCATCAATTATGGTAGCCATTTGCTATGCCCTTACTAAATCCTTAGGACTCAAAAAGAGATTTGAAGAAAAATATACATGTACAATTATTAGGATTTCATTGTACAGAAATTAAGACAATTGCATTTTTCAAAAATTGAACTACTGAGTTCATCTTTAATCATCACTGATGATATTTTTGTTTTTTTCAGAATGTTTCTCCTACTGCTGTACAATCAGTCTCAATGTTAAACAGCCAAAGTAATACCTCACTTACCTCGCAGGGATCAATGAGGTCCCGTAAAGGGACCAATAGGGGCTCAGATGAAATGATTCCTTCCCCACAAACTCCCTCAAAAAGGTAATGACCCAGATCATCAGATATGTGTTGGAACTCCGATTTAAAATTTGAATAATAATTATGTTCTAAATCATTTTTTGTTTGTACCCCTGTGATGTGTTTTAGAGAGGCTGTGTCTGATTGTGTAAGACTTCTTATTTACTTAACTTAAATCTCAAAATTTCTAAGTTCAATAGAATTTTTATATTAATTCAAACTTATACTTCATACTTATTCAAATGAAATATATTCCATTTCTGAATAACAATTTTCTTCATAATTCTTCGACATTTTTCTTTGATAGTTGATCTAATTTAGAAATACATGTACAAATTAAATCATTTCAGACATTCTGCCCCTGTTGGCCGCGCCCCTATGGCCCATCCCCACACTATTGACCCCTTCAAGGAGGTAAAGGAGTACATGATGGAGGCTGAAGATTACTCAGGACATTTACTTGAAAAAATTAATGTAAGTTTACATATATAAAAAATCTAACGAGGTTGGGATAATTGATAATTGTCGAAGCTCTGCTGAGACAATTATCAATTTCCACAAATGAGTTAGATATTTTTTCTTACAATACACTAAGTTCATATTATATTTATCTTATAGCCCCTTTTGGCCTTGTTTTTGTTGATGTTTCTTACAAAAATGCAAGTTTCTAAAAATAACTGTATTATGTCATTGTTCTTAAAATATCCATTTGATATAGAAAATATCATATGGGATGTTATCACATGGATATTTGTATATTTATAAAATAAGATTAGATATACCGTAAGTTTAGATGACTAATCATATTAATATGGAAAAAAGAGACAAACAATTATGTACTGCGAGATTTTTCAGGACAGTTACATGTAAAAATAAAGCAAATTTACATTTAGATATACCACAAGATTATGCAAGATATTTACATAAAAAGAATGTAAATTTACAACTTGTGTACCACAATATTACTCCGGATATTTACATGTAAAATTAATGTAAGCTTACATCTAGATGACTCATTATACCCCCCACCTACGAAGTAGAGGGGGGTATATTGGTTTCACCATGTCTGTCTGTCTGTCCATCTGTCCGTCCATCCGTCCGTCCGTCCGTAGACCTTTTCGTTTCCGGACTCTAACTCAAGAACCAAATGACCTACAATCATGAAACTTTACACAAATGTTCCTTATGACCCAAGGAAGTGCCCTATTGTTTTTGGGTCATGTAGGTCAAAGGTCAAGGTCACAGTCAGCTTTTGATCAATTTTCGTTTCCGGACTCTAACTCAAGAACCAAGTGGCCTACAATCATGAAACTTTAAACAAATGTTCCTTATGACCCAAGGAAGTGCCCTATTGTTTTTGGGTCATGTAGGTCAAAGGTCAAGGTCACAGTCAGCCTTTGTTAAATTTTCGTTTCCGGACTCTAACTCAAGAACCAAGTGGCCTACAATCATGAAACTTTATACAAATGTTCCTTATGACCCAAGGAAGTGCCCTATTGTTTTTGGGTTATATAGGTCAAAGGTCAAGGTCACAGTAAATTTTTGTTAAATTTTCGTTTCCAGACACAAACTTGAGAACCAAGTGACCCACAAGCATGAAACTTTATGCAAATGTTGCTTATGATCCAAGGAAGTGCCCTATTGTTTTTGGGTCATATAGGTCAAAGGTCAAGGTCACAGTCAATTTTTCATCAATTTCATTTCTGGACTCTTATTTCAAAAACCAAGTGACCTAGAATCATGAAACTTCATGCAAATGCTACATATGACCTCAATATTAGTTACAAACACATCCTGCACTTATAGCACTTGCATTCTGACAAAGCGCTTGTGGGGGGTATTAGTCCGCTCTGCGACAGTTCTAGTTACATTTATATGAGATACTGCAAGATTTACATGAAAAATTGATATGAGTTTACTATTGACCATTTCTAGATGTCAACATTTAAAACAACTCAATATTGGAAATAAAGAACAAAATGCTGAAAGATATTGAGGAGTGTTGCAATTGAAAAAAAAAGCCATTTAGATTGGAAAAGAAGAAAAGAAATGAGAAATTGCTTACTTTAAGCAATTTCTCCTTTACTCAAAATGTTTTCTTAAGCCTTTTATTTTTGATGTTTCAAAATTTGTTCATGATTATGGGTTAAATATACAGAGGATATTGAATTAGTGGTTATTGAATACCGAATTTAATAAAGAAGTCATCTATAAACACATAAAAATGATGCTGTGCTGAGTTTTTATCTGTTATAAATGAAGAGTTTAATAAATTTCGTATTTTATCAGCAGGAATTTGATATTCTATTCATAATATGACACAAATTTATGCAATAAATCAAGGAAATTCCAGATATTTTTGAGGTCAAGTTATTCTGCAAAACATAATGCAGTTTGCAATTGATGTCATCAAATGTGTTATGATGTTATTATCACATCGAAACTATAACATTGCTGTTCATTGTTAGATCATTTGCATAGTTATTAATCTAGTGTTATCAGAGGCGTAGCCAGGTTGAAATGAATATCATGCATGGTGGGGGAGAGGGTGGTGGAGGAGGTGTTACCCCCTCCTGGTGGTGGGGGTCCTGGTGGTCTCCCCCGGGAAAAAAATGAAAACTGAACCTGATTGGTGAGCTCTGGTGCATATTGAAGGGTATTAGAGAGGCAGATATTCTGAACTCAAAATACGATATATTTGGGCCAGTTTTCACGTACAATTCAATATTTAACCAAAACTTTTATGGACATGCTGTTTTTTGACATGAGGACCTATTTGTCTAGTTTGTATGAAGTTAAGTCCTTGAGGCCAGTGACTACACAAGAAATGTTACGACAGCTCTTTTCATGGTAAAACAAAGGCACCACCAATAAATCAACGATAACACAAACTTGTATGTCTGGTTTGATCAAATGCTGTCATGGGCTCAGCTCCGTCCAAAAACAGGGACAGAGCCAGGCTATTACGGTGTATGGTCAAACCAGGCAGACAATATCAAGCCTACCTAATTAGAGCGGCAGCACTTCAAAATAATGTAATACTTTTCATGGTGTATGAACCTGTATTGTGATATTCACACAAAAGATCGTACTGTACTCAAGAAGTTAGATAAACTCGTTTCATATACAAATCAAAGCCGACACTGAAGTGAGACGTGAGTCAACACTATTCTGGTTTTTCCAGTTCAATTATCCTTAAATATTAGGTCCAAACGCCTATTCTTCTTCCGTTCAAACAGGTCAACAACCCTTTCTGCTTCCAGTTCTCTATCTCTGTGAATGTGCAACAAACCCAGCCCAGACATTCGTTCCGTAGTCATGGTTGACCTGAGGTAAATTTTGAGGCGTCTCATGCTACTGAATGAGCGTTCAGCTGAAGCAGCTGACACTGGAATGTCAAGCAACAGATGGAAACATCGAGCAACATTTGGATACAAGTCCTCTGGTAGATCTTTCAGTGCGTTTTAAAGAGACGGCGTAGGTGGAATATTAGTATGCTCACAGCGGGTTTTCCAACACTGACATTCTCTCACAAATGTTTCTTTATTGACAGGCAGGTCTTCCTCTGCTGCTGCGAAGATTTCCTCGGCTCGTTCGCCGGTTAAATCATGGATGTGATTAGGCTGAAGGTACTGGATAGCATATCTTTCGTTTCCCTGCAAAAGGCGCTGCTGAAGCTCTGTAAGTAGATGGTCAACAAATGGCAGGTACATGTTGACACGCCAGTAATCAGATGCATTAGCGGCCGGTGCATTGGGGCGATTTTGTTGACGTCCAGCACGGGGATACGAGGGTTCGACATCAACTGAGCATGCCATTTCTACAGCCTTTTCATATAGTGCTAGCCGCCGTCATAGCGCAGTTGGTAGCGCGTCGGACTGTCAATCTCGAGTTCGCGGGTTCGATCCCCGACGGCGGCACTCATTCTTTCCGACTATTTGTCTCTCACCAATGGGTTGATAATCGTAGACCTATGTGAGATAGCGGCTGGAGGCTAGGAAAGAATGTGGTGGTTGTACTGGTGATAGAAATACCAGGAATCCATTGTTAGGTGCTCCAGCCGCCGCGATATAACCGAAATAATGTTGAAAGCGGTGTTAAACTCCATTCAATCAATCAATTCATATAGTGCTTGCCAAACCATGGGGTCGTTCCGTTCTGCCTCAACACACGTTTTGACGACGTTAGCCTCCACGACAGCTTGAAGAAGGTCACATGAAGATGCCTGGAGTTTTTTTTCGAGAGTGGCACACACGCAGACAGAATATGCTCTATGGCAACTAGTGTGGTCTTGGTGTCATTGTGCAGAGATAAATCCTCTAGGGTGCGCACAACCGTCCCAAATGCAGATTTGAATGTGAAGAGCGCATCTGCCCTGGCAGTCAATCGAGTTTCACAAAGAGTTTTCAATTTTGTACGCCTGTCCATCTCTGCCCTATCCTCTTCGCTATTACCAAGGATTTACTGAAATTGCAACAGCTGCTTGGCCGAGTAATCAAAGCAAAAGGCAATCTCTTGGACAGTGGTCATCATGTTTCTTGCATGGGGCTCCTTTGATGCATGGATTATGGCAAGATTGAGGGAGTGGGCTTTACAGTGGGTATAGAACGCCCTTGGAACTATCTGCTGAATATGAGTTTTTACACCAGGGTGGCATCCAGACATACTGGCTGCACTTTCGTAGCCTTGACCTTGCATTGCAGGAACGTTCACGCCGGCAGCCTCTAGGTTGGTCAGAAATGTGTTTGCAAGAGATTCACCGGTTGTTGAATCACACGTGGCAAAGGCAAGGAAATCTTCATACACTCATCCACGGCTGCGATCAAAATACCTAAAATAAATAGACAGCATACAATATAGTACGGAACATCATGAAATTGACAATCTTTTCAATCACATTCACATTCAATCAATGTTCAGCGTTCAATCCGGTACAATCACGAATTAGAGATCAGCAATCAACCCAATCAATTAATCCTTATATCAAGTCGTTCAGAATGCAACTATTGATATGATTATTATGTTTTCCCTAAATTCCAAGAGCTCAATCTTTGAACATTGCTATCAAAGATTGGGCGATTGAAATTTGGTAAAAAAAACCCCGACCAATTCAATCATGAAAAAAAGGTTCAGCGTTCAATCACGATCATTCATTCACATTTAAACTGCAGTAAAATTGTAATAATAAAGACCAGTTATATTTTTTTAAACCTCAACTCTAAAATCAGTGAAGTGATGGGAATATATTTGATAAAAAACAACATTTATATAGTGTATATAGTATTAGTGAAATAAAGTGAGGTGCATTGTTACTAAATGCAGCATAAAATTATCGCAGAAAAGTCTATTGGGAACTTTCTGCAATACTAGAACGCTGAATTTAGCAACCACAAGTCTGGACTGCTTTTTTATTTATCGATAGTAAATCATCAAACGCATGCCATTCAGCACATTTGACGTTTTCCTATTGATTGGATTAATAAACTTAAATAATTTGTCATAAAAAACATTGATTCAAATCTATATTTCAAAATAGAATTAAGATGACCATATGTAGTTAAAATCAAATGTAGATCTTTAAGAGAACAAAAAGCATCTTTCGAGTCAATAAAAGCAAAAATACCAATGGACCGCCGCTTTGGTGTTACGTGAACGTGCAAAATAACGAGCGTTTGATAAATTACATTTTGACACCTTAGTGCAAAACATTTGTACCTGTGAATAAGCCATGATTAGATAGTTTCTCGATGAGGGAATTCAAAGGCTATATTTTTCATAAGAAAAAACATTAAAAATGTATTTGTTTGATACTCAGTCTGAGAGATACATATCTCAGAACAAGAGCCATCTGCTCCATTGTGGCAGCATCAGTTGCCTCATCGGCGATGAATCCGAAAAATGGAGCAGCATTGCACGCATCTACGACTTCTTTGCTTATTAGTCCCCCACAGATGTTAATGAGTTTGTTCTGAATCTCTGGAGATGTGTATTTATTTCTTGAGTTGCAATGGGCCAGGTGATCTTTAAGGACAGTATTGTGCTTTGCCTGAAGATTTAGAATGGCAGCGTAGTTGCTTTTCTCCTCTTCGTGGCCACGAATAGCGATGTTTTGCCTTCCACATAGAATGAGGGTGTCTACGATGGCAACGAGAATCTGTCTGTTTCTTTGTACCTGTTGATGGTATGCTGTAGACAACCTACTACAGATGTCCTGCTTACTGTCCAAAACAGCTAGGAAGTTGGTTGCTGCTTCACATGAGTCTAAGTGTATATTTGAATGTCCATTTGTCTTGATCACCTGGACTATGTTGCTTGGGTCAGACATTGGAACCGCTGTTAGATTCTTTTGTTTTGATGTAGCTTATTTACCAGCAAACAGGTAACAAGGGGCACAGTAAACCCCCTCTTTTTTCAAAGAGTAGCGCAGCCAACTGTTGTTGATGAACCAATGGCTCTGTATCTTTCTAAACTTCTTGCCAACATATCTGTGAAAGAGAAAATCATTCATTTAGTGGTTGTAATTATTCAAATGGCAGGGTGTGGCATAGCCTTGACGTCATTCAAAGAATTAACTTTTTAATATTTTGGTCTTGTATGAATCGGCAATATTCGTCGGCCAATTTTCTTACACGCATGATTTATAACTATAACCTGTTGATTTATCCTTTACATGATTGTAGGCCTAAATCTAATATAGCTGAACTCTACCTACTGCGCTACGTTACCTTTAAAATCAAATTAAACAAAATTTAAAGTGTATGTCAAATAGCTGTAATATCATTTTCGGAAATGTTCGATGTATTCAAAAAAGCTGTTCAACATCGAACTTAAATGCAATAAACTGTTGATTAGGCTACGCCCTACCAGGGCATAAATATGAAAATATAATATAAAACTGTGCCGAATCTGTTTTGTACTGCCAAACGCAAAAAAAACTAAGAAAACTTAAAAAAAAGTCAGAAAAAAATAGCCACCGAATGTGGGTTTCGAACTCGAGACCCCTGGTGTAACGGACTTAGGCTCTACCACTTCACTAATGCGGGGCTTGACAATCCATGGTTGTTTAACACTTATGTATTTAAACTGAAGGCATAACAAATTATTTAAACTTTACTCGACAAAAATGTCGTTTGTTTATATAAATCTATCAAACATGTAAATCTAGGACACAATACTGCATATTATGATTGATCTATTGCATACTGCATTATGTAAATTGTTGATTCGATTCTAAAAGATACAAATTCAATAAGTATCGCGATGGTAGCTCCGCTAGATATGATAGCTCTAGAAAGATAATGATAAACTTGACATACCTTTCTGGGAATGCAAAGTGATGCACAGTATCCCATTTAGAGAGTAATAGTGTTTTCTTGGTTGAATCATACAACCCCTGTGTCACAGCTTCCTCGTCAAATTCGTCTGGATATGGAGGATTGTTTAGCGAGGTGGACGTCGCCATTTTAAATATTACCGCTCACAAACTTTTCAAGAAGGACAACTCGCTCATACTTATTTTCTTTTGGTTAAGATGGCTTACCTTTTGTTGTTTTTATATGTAGAATGAAACCATCAATTTAGGGCGATCTTGGCTATTTGCAAATTTATGTAATTGGAACATTCAGATAAATCTAGACAACTGCAGTCCAAGGCTTAAGGTAGGCTATAACCCCCATTAGCCTTCGACTTAGAGGCCGTTTTTGGCCATGTTTAATTTTTCATTTTTCAAACTGATATCATGCATGTGCGTGAGTGCGTGAGCCTGGCTACGCCCCTGGTAATAACACCCGTGTTATATCAAAAATATTCAACAGGTTTATTTCATTCCCGCTATGTCAGTTATATTATAAACCAAATTTCTTCAAGTTAACATACCCCTGTTGTATTTACATTTTAATTTCTCTTTCAGTCCCTTCCTCAGTCTGGTGAACCTATAACAGGTCTTGATACTGTGAGTACTGATTTTCTTTACTCTATCCATTAGTGAAAATTTTCACTCCACAAAAAATCAGTGGTTAAAATTGAAAAAAAGTCAAATAGAATGTTTCAGGGGTTGCTTTGATACATATTTTCATGTTGGGTAGAAAAATATTTGAAGAAAAATTGATATTGACTACTTTTAATTAGGTAAAATCCTCCCTCTTCTACCCAATGTATCCAAAAGACTATTACAAATGAAACTTTGCCTGAATGTTTCTTTGATACCCCTTTTCATAAAATGTTTGTGACATTCTAATTGGACCATAAATATGGGTATGACAGGATGGGCATATTTTTGCATTGAATTCTTTGAATAACATCTCCTCAACAACTAAGCAAATTTCAATAAAATTAAGTAGAATGTTTCTTTGGTAAGATTTGCTGGACCAAAAAAATTCAGGTGAGTAGTTTAGGGCCATTTTGGTCCTCTTGTTAAGAGAAACATTGACCCTAAGTGAATTCTTGGGATTCCAGTTACAAATTGAGGGATAAGTGCAACACTATTGTAAGTGTCTAACAATTTTATAGGCATTTACAATAGTCATGTGAAAACCCATCAAAATGTGAAGAGTATTTCATAAACAAGACTTGAGTTAATTTATTTTCCAATAATGCCACTTTTTATGTTTAAAGGAAAACGCTTTTAAGAGTATCGAAGACAATGAATAAAATGCCTGTAGGAAGTAGTTTATTCATTGAATACAATAATTAATAGGAACCAAGAAAGACAAATTCCTGAAAAACAAATACTTAAAAATATTTTTATAAATTCTGATGCTTGGGCTTGTGTAACATTTATTGTATGATAAATTGTAAGCCATGAAAGTGTTGAAATCTACGACATCTAAGTATTTTTTTTAGCTCACCGAAGAACCCGAGGTTCTGTTTTAGCATTGGTGTCGACATGGTTGTGCCAAAACTTTGATATTTTTGTGATATCTCCAGTTCTGCTGAAGGCATTTACTTGAAACTCCGTACACCTATTCATAAAAATAGCAATGTATATTGACAAGGGACATAACTAGATGCATTTTGTGCAAATTATACCCCTTTTTCAACTTATATTTTTATCCACTATCCAACACTCAACAGCCGAGAGTAGGCAACTATTCCATTACTAAAAACATATAAGTTTCTTTGATACCTCTTGATTGGTTTAAACCTATTTATTTTACATCAATTGGGAAACAAGTTCTTACAACTTAGATAAATCCCTCTCGATTCTGCTTCCTGGGAAATTCTACCTGTACTCGTGCCGAATGTGTGGGCCAATGAAAGAACCAAGATCGATAGCCGCTCCCGGGAATCGAACTCAGGACCTTTGGGTCAAGAGGCCGACGCTCTACCTCTAGACTACGGACACCACACCATACCTCTTGAGAAATATTTAAAGGATATAATCCTTTGTTTCAGTGTAATATTTCTTAGAGTGAACAACAAAAGCTATATTTTTAATAGTGGCGGGTGAAAATATAGCTTTTGTTGATCACAAAATGATCTTACTCAAAAAACAAGTGATCATTATTTTTCTTTAATGCAAAAAATGTGAAGTTTTCAAGACAAATTGTCCTAAAGCACATCATTTTGCATATGATTGCTATTTAACATTCATAGTGTCATCACTTGTGAAAGTGAAAGCGGCTTAAAACTCCATTCAAAAACAAACTTTCTCTCTGCCGAGCCTAGTGATCTCTGGCAATAACATGTTTGGCTCAGGTCAAGAGTTTGAACCTGGTGTTGGGCAAGTGGCATCAGAAATTTAACAAAAGTCTAATGTACATGTATTATTCAATTCAAAACAATAAGCTAATGTAAAGCAAATGAAAAGTTTTAGTCTAAGTGGAATGAGCAGCTGGTGGCTCCAGAGCTTGTGTTTGACCCTTAAACCAGGGTTTTGACCCCCAAATATCTAGAAATATATTAATTTGACCCCTAGAAATTTCTCCCAAGGGGGTCATTTTGACCACCTTGGGAGAAATTACTAAGGGTCAAAACATGGTTTTATACTTAAGATTTTCACAAATTACTATATCAATTGCTTCAAATTAATTACTCGTTTTATATCATTACAAGAGAAGATCAAATGGACTCTTAAATATGCAAAATTCTACTTATGATTTGCTTTTTCTGTTGTTTTGACCCCTTAATATTCAAATTTGACCCCCAGTGAGGAGTCAATGACTCGCAAACATCAAACAATAACACGAGCCCTGGGCTCACATGAACTGTTGTGGTTGTTCTGGTGTGAGAAAAAGCAATGGGTAGGTGCATAAGCATGTAAGTTGCTGCCCCATAAAATCTATTATTTGCCTTGATGTACCTTTCTACCAAGTAATGTGCTCAAATTCTAACCTCTTTGAGTCTATACACTTAGAAATGAGAGCCAGTGTGTAACATTTCCAACAATTTCACATGTGCACATAGCAGCGCATCTGACCAGAGTCTTCAACTTGCGCTATGGAGATAAATAAGGTCTTAACATCTCTTCAGGCGGTCAGGGGATATTCTTCTTGCAGCAGTATGTGGCTGTTCATGTGGTCAACATCTTGAGAATAATTTAATTGTTGGAAATTTCATGCACAGGCTCAAATTTGTGTGAAGCTCCTATGAATAATGACTAGTTTAAATATGACCTGTCATGCAAAAAGGGACTGTCTGGGCCCTCAGTAAAATGAATATTTTAAAATGAATTTTAGTCCATCATAGGTCATCAAGAATGCACATTTTGAAAACATCTAAATGAGATGGTGGGATGATTATTCTATATTCAGACAATCAATTCATTGCGAAAAGTTTCAACCCTATGCAGTCTGTGCAGTCTGGCCAGGATTGAAACTTTCTGCACTATCCAGATGGTCCCATTTTTGAGTGACAGGTCACATATAATAATTTTCTTGTAACAGGTCAAAGCCTATCTTTATGTTTATCTTTTGGTGAAGGATTGTAATTAACACTTAAGTAAAATCAATAGTAATTGTTGAACAGAATGTTCCCAGAATGTTTACAAATACAAATCGAATCTCCACCTTTCACCGATGTTGCAAATGGATTATTACCTAATGTAAGAAAGCTTACCAAGTGGAATACATCTGCCGCTTCTATTGAGTTTTGTGTCAATGTAGTAATATTTGAGGTTGTTTTAAAAAAAGATAAGGTTCTTCTTCCGGTCTGTAGTGGGTTTATGTGTTGGCATTGAAATTAGCCATGTGACAAACTTGGGCCATATGTGATACATTATTCAAGATTTTTTCATAAAACTTTGTATTTGTTTTCACTGTGAAAACAAACTTTCAAGGTAGCTTACTTAATTCAATTTTGTAAGACTAACACATAGAAAATATTTTCAAAGTTTCACCAATCACCTTTTTATTCTTTGATTTTTGACCAGTTTAAATTTTCATCATTGTGTAATGGGTTTATTCAGTTAATATAGAGGATGTACATAGCATATAATGGTATTTCTTGTGAATAAAAAACTGGAAGGGAGTTCTTAAAAGCAATGATACTGTAAATGTTATGAGTTGAAAAGTTCACAAGTTCAAACATTGTACTGGATAATACATGAGATTAGGAGAATTTCCTTGGATATTGTCATGTATTGAGTAATTAGTATCTCCACTCCTAGAACATAAACACATTTCCAAATGACAAAAAAATAGACTGCTCAAAATTGAAAAAAAAAGAAAAGAATTAAGAAATAAGAATTAAAAAAGGGGGATCATAACACCCGTAGATTTAGGGAATATTATTTCACTGGTGTCTGCCAGACTGTCAATCTATCTGTCTGAACTTACTGGAGAAACCTGCAAACTTACCATTCTCCTGTAACTTTAAAACCTTTTGGCATGAAGGTACATTTAGCTGATGTGCATAATTTCATATCAAGGTCAAAGTCAAGGTCAAAGTCCTTGATCAAAGACAAACTTTGAAAAATTGCCATTGTCGCAGGGCATGTTTTACATACACATCTTGTTCCTAGTATCATCATTACTTCAATCAGGGCTTTCTTTAAGGTAATGGACCCATGATAGTTCTGCAATGTTTCAGAAGTAATGAACTTTAACAGTGTTAAGGCAACACCAAATAAATTTTTAGATTCTCATCCCCGCCCGCCCCTGAAAATATCGCCCGCCCCGAACTTTTTTATTTGTGACAAAAAAAACAAATAAAAAACCCCAAAAAACGACGTTCGTTAAACGTACTGTGTTGATGATTCAAGGAAAATGGCCGACTGCATCCCTTGTATTGCAACAAGTTTTATCACTTGAGATTAGAAAAAAGAAGCCGCATAGCGGGAAAATATCTTAAAGTCGAAAGCAACAAATCCGTTTCTCTATTATTCAGGTGATATCGCTTGACAACAAGTATGCATATATTACAGATTGACGCGTCTACAAGATGTCGAGAATAAGGTCGCACAGTTACACAAAGCTCACGGATCGTAGTTAAAAATAAATGCTGTAACTAATGATTTGCTCTATGTTTTTGCCGATTTTCCATATTCTTACTCGTCTTGACTATTTCTAATTACCCGAGACCATTGAAAGCATTTCTGTTTTCGAATTTCTTATCAGTTCTATCTAAAATGATAAGCTTTGTTTCGTGTAATTTCAAACCAATCAAACATTATTTTACCGGATTTCTACAACTTAGGTGTGACAAAAATCCATCCTCATCGTCATTCGTGATTTTTTATGCCCCCGATAGGGAGGCATCATAAATTTGACTTGTCCGTCCGTCCGTCCGTCCGTCTGTCCGTCCGTCCGTCTGTCCGTCCGTCTGTCCGTCCGTCCGTCATTCCGTCCAAAAACTTTAACATTGGCCATAACTTCCTTATTACTTAACATATTCGCATCATACTTTACCACAACATTCCTTGGTACATTACCTTTCTGTAGGCACATACTTTGGTGACCTTGACCCCTGGATGACCTTGACCTTCAACATAGATTGGCCATAATTTAAAATCAAAGCGGTGTCGGGGGCATTGTCATCTTACAGTGACAGCTCTTGTTTATACTCAAAATTACTTACTATTTATTTGAAAATAAAATCCGGTTCCAAATATCCGAGAAATAAAGACTCAAGAAAATTTAAAAAAACTCGACTAAAACATTTTCAATATGACGTCAATCTGTAATTTTCTCTCACGTTTTAAACCTTTGATCCAGAATAGTTTATTTTTCGGGGAGGGTGAACGGATAATCAAAGACGCGGACACTAGATAGTTGACTATTTTGGGGACAGTTTCTTGACTCAGCAAGCGACGCACGCTAGAAAAACCTGAATGATGTTAAACCCTTTCCATCGTCAGAGTGAATAGATGGGATTTAGATGACTCTCTTCACGGATTGAATTTTATTAAACAGGAATACTTTTCCTTTTTTTACAGCAGGTAGGACATTATTTCAAAATAAAGAGACGATATAGAACAATTGTAAATTTACCCATTTTGTTATTGAGAGGGACCAAGGTAGATTTGCCGATACAGTGATTATAATTTCTGACCGAAAGCTCGGGTAGCTTTATTTATTTCTCGTCAGATTGCCTCTTCATTACCCGGTTATCTACCAATAAACAATGGAAATGCAAAGTTTATTCTTAAGATAATGTGCACTTTGATATAAACTCATGAAAAAGAAAGTAGTTGGTCAAACAATTTACGATTCGGTGCCTTCACGTCTTTACAATAGTTTGGATCATCTTTGATTACGATCTTTGGGTGTCTGCATAGCGCCGATATCTGAATCATTTTGATCAGTGAAAATATAAAAATACACACTATTCTGAGATTAAATTTTATTTATTAAACACTTTGAACAAATAATTATCAAGTAAATTCAGTCTTCACCAGAATCTGTTCAGCAGTCTTAAAAAGAAGAAGTACCAGTAAAACAATACAAGCGCCTCACATAATTTTCTTTTCTCTATGGCATAGAACTCAAACTCTTAATAAACCAGTAAGCTCGTTGGCTTTGTTACTTGCCAAAAGGATGCCCCCCCCACCCCCCCCCCCACCCTCAAAATAGAAAATAAAAAATAAAAGCCGTCCACCCGCCCCTTTTTTAGCTCACCTGAGCACGAAGTGCTCAAGGTGAGCTTTTGTGGTTAGGTGGATGTCCGTCGTGCGTCGTCCGTCGTCAACATTTGCCTTGTATGCACTCTAGAGGCCACATTTTTTGCCCAATAGACTTAAAATTCGGTCAGAATGATTGTCTTGATAAAATATCGGACGAGTTCGAAATTGGGTCAACTGGGGTCAAAAACTAGGTCACAGGGTCAAATCATAGAAAAACCTTGTATGCACTCTAGAGGCCACATTTTTTGCCCAATCAACCTGACTTTTGGTCAGAATGATTGCCTTGGTAAAATCTAGGAGGAGTTCGAAATTGGGTCAACTTGGGTCAAAAACTAGGTCACAGGGTCAAATCATAGAAAAACCTTGTATGCACTCTAGAAGCCACTTTTTTTGCCCAATCAACCTGAATTTTGGTCAGAATGATTGTCTTGATGAAATCTCGGATGAGTTCGAAATTGGGTCAACTGGGGTCAAAAACTAGGTCACAGGGTCAAATCATAGAAAAACCTTGTATGCACTCTAGAAGCCACATTTTTTGCCCAATCAACCTGAATTTTGGTCAGAATGATTGTCTTGATAAAATCTTTGACGAGTTCAAAATTGGGTCAACTTGGGTCAACTTGGGTCAAAAACTTGGTAACAGGGTCAAATCTTAAAAAAAACATGTATGCACTCTAGCAGCCACATTTTTTGCCCAATCAACCTGAAATTTGGTCAGAATGAATGTCTTGATGAAATCTTTGACGAGTTCAAAATTGGATCAACTGGGGTCAAAAACTAGGTCACGGGGTAAAATCTTATAAAAATCCTTGTATGCACTTTAGAGGCCACTTTTTTTGCCCAATCAACCTGAATTTTGTTTAGAATGATGGTCTTGGTAAAATCATGAATGAGTTCGAAATTGGGTCAACTGGGGTCAAAAACTTTGTCACAGGGTCAAATAATGGAAAAACCTTGTATGCACTCTAGAGGCCACATATTTTGCCCAAAAAACCTGAATTTTGCTCGGAATGATTGTCTTGATGTAATCTGGGACAGTTCCGAAATTGGGTCGACTTGGGTCAAAAACTAGGTCACAGGGTCAAATCTTAGAAAAACCTTGTATGCACTCTAGAGGCAACATTTTTGGCACAATTAACCCGAATTTTGGTCAGAATGATTGTCTTGATGTAATCTGGGACTGTTCCGAAATTGGGTCAACTGGGGTCAAAAACTAGGTCACATGGTCATATCATAGAAAAACCTTGTATGCACTCTAGAGGCCACATTTTTTGCCCAATCAACCTGAATTTTGGTCTGAATGATGATCTTGATGCAATTGTTGATGAGTATTTAATTGGGTCAACAGGGGTCAAAAACTAGGTCACATGGCCAAATCTAAGAAAAACCTTGTATGCACTCTTGAGGCCACATTTTTTGCTGGATCAACCTGAAATTTGATCAGAATGATTGTCTTGATGAAATCTCTGAAGTGTTCAAAATCGGGTCAACTGGGGTCAAAAACTAGGTCACGGGGTCAAATCTTATAAAAACCTTGTATGCACTCTAGAGGCAAAATTTTTTGCCCAATCAACCTGAAATTTGGTCAGAATGAATGTCTCGATGAAATCTCGGATGATTCCGAAATTGGGTCAACTAGGGTCAAAAACTAGGTCACATAGTCAAATCTAAGAAAAACCTTGTATGCACTCTAGAGGCCACAATTTTTGCTGGATCAACCTGAAATTTGATCAGAATGATTGAATTGATGCAATTTTTGATGAGTATGAGATTGGGTCAACTTGGGTCAAAAACTAGGTCACGGAGTCAAATAATGGAAAATCCTTGTAAGTCAATTGTACGTCAACCTGAACATTGTAAAAAAGGTATTATCAAGTTGTACAGAGGCAGAAGAATATTGAAAAAAATTAGACAGTTCATTCAGGTGAGCAATTAAGGGCCACTATGGCCCTCTTGTTTCTGAAAACTCGGATGAGAATCTAATAATTTATTTGGTGTGGCCTAATGGTGGTTTCCTAATGATTTTCATTAGGAAACCTTGGTTATCATTGGGATAGATCTTGAGGTCCCAAATGTTGCGGAATTATAACGGGTCCAGTAGCTTAACTTTCATTTGGATAAGTACTCATTTTGTGATTCATAGATTAACTATGTCAAGTGAAACACCAGTAACACATAAATTTGAATAACATTATTCATAAGCACTATTTACATCAGTCCTGTCCCAGCATAATAAATAGAGGATATTGAATGAGTGGTCATGGAATACCGAATTTATTAAACGAGTCATGTTATTCCGCAAAACATATAACGGTGTTTGCGAAATGACGTCAGCATATCCATAATGACATCATTTTCCTAACAAAAATATAAAATTGTTCTTTGTTCTTCGCTCATTTGCATAGTAATTCCACTAGTGTAATAACACCTGTGTAATATCAAGAATATCCAACGGGATTATTTCACTCCGGCGACGTCGGTCATATTATAAGAACATTTATTGAACTCGCTTTTACACAAATTCCTTTTATGCATTTGAAAAAGTTTTATTCAAGCTGTTGCAACTTTTGCAAAGTCTTATTAGCTCAGTAGGTTCTGTTTCCTTTGGTTTTGTATTTGATCAAAAGCTCAGAAAATTTTTTTTCAACATGGGCTAAAGTAATTCTTAACGATTGTCATAAATTTTGTCTTTAACCGATGGGGAGTGATATGTCTTCAGTTGGATGTGCAGCTTATGACTCAGACAAAATTTTGGGGTTGAACTGGTGTTGGAAACACCGAGGGTCTGTTTAACTAAATTCTTACCAAAAAAAAAAAAAAAACTAATCAATTAATCATACTCCAAAATCACAAATTGTACCTGGTGGTTTCATTCATTTTCAGATTCTGCCTCGCATTAGCTCATAAGAATCGACTTTAAAAGATGATTCCAATGAGATGATGCACTGCAGAATTCCATATTTAGTTATACTACTGTAGAAGCAACTTTAATTTATTGACTTGCGCAATGAAAGATCGTAAAATGTATAGTAAAACAGCCCCTAGGAAACTATGGGTAAGTGCACCAAATATCACTATATAACAGCAATACTGTTGAAACAGTTCTAAACTCTACACAACCAATTCATAAGCAGTTACTACATCGAAATTACCCCATCAATAATATTGCTTTTTAACCCTTGTCATGCTGAATAAAAATCTTTGCAAAATAAATGTAAAATCAAAGTGCTAAAAGCACTGGAAGTTACCAAATGTGAGTGAGTATTGATTTCAGAAATCAATGGCTCAGCGTGAAACAGTTGTAACTCCCTATATATTAATAGGGAGTTAAGACTGTTTCGCGCTGAGCCCTCGAAATGCATTGTTTTACACTTTCTGGTTTAAAAATGAAATTCAGATGGTATGAACTAAGATCAGACTGCACACATGTGCAGGCTGATCTTTGTCTAACCTCCTGTCAAAGCAGGAATATTTCCGGTTTAGCATGACAAGGGTTAACATGTCCTTTTTGGAAAAACTATATTTATTGTCTAGTAATAGGATGTCTATTAACTGATGCTGATTATGGAAAAGTATTTCATCAGCACACTAGCTTGATATAATTAACAAATAATGTATTACAAGACCAGTGTACAGTTAGTTGCTAAATGGGATCTCCATTTTTATGCCCCCGTATCGAGAGATTGGGGGCATATTGTTTTACTCATGTCCGTCTGTCTGTCTGTCTGTCCGTCCATCCGAAAACTGAACCCGAAAACTTAACCTTTGCCATTTCTCCAAAAGTATTTGACATACAAAGCTGTACACCAAAGTCAAGGTCATGTGACAAGGTCAAGGTCATGTGACAAGGTCAAGGTCATCTGTCAAGGTCAAACTTTAAAAAAAAAATGCTGTTACGGGGGCATTCGTGTTTCACAAACACATCTTGGCTTTGATGCTGATTATTGGAAAGTGTTGCATGAGTACTCAGTACTAGTTGACATAACTATTGAACAATGTATTATGTGACCAGTGTACAGTTAATCACTAAATGGAAATTATGGTTATAAATGGCACAGCTTATTGATTACAATTAAGTTAGTTTGTTTTTCAAAAATGAATAAAATGGCTACCTTGGAATTTTGATATTGGACATCTTTGGTTGAGTGAGAGTATTTGACTCAATTCCACTCTATTAAACAATTTTACTCCCCCAAAAAAGAAAAATCTTGAGAAAACATTGTGGAATATGAAGAAATTGCATGTAACAAGCAATTTCTTCATTTTCTACAGTTTTCTCTACGCAGAAAGACAAATATATTTTGAATATAACCAATCTGAAATCTTTGCCAATTTGGAAATGTATCAAATTTGAATGTTTGGTAAAGGGTTACACTTATATTATTTAGGAAACTGACATAATTGATGGAAATTCTATACTTGACTCAAACAATACAAACTATACACCAATTACTTAATTAATGTGGAAAAACCAGCAAGGATATTAATGGAATCTAAAGTTATGGTGTTTTATGCTAAACTGACAGTGGATTACTCTTTATGAAGTTATTCATTTTAGCAAATTTTACCAATGAGGTTGTTTGAGAATCCTAGTTACAAGGAAGAGGAATTTTAAGTATAGGAAAATAATTGAGTATTTTATTTGAGATCACTTTAAGGTGAGAATAAAATGCCTGGATATACTTTAGAAAACAGAATATTTTTGTATTTCATGGAGGTATGAAATGAAGAAAAAAGAAAAAAACAACTATTTACAATGTATGGAAAATCTAGATTATGATTAATCAGTGCTTCAATGACTTCAAGGTAGAGGACTGTTAATAGTTCCGCTATGTTTTGATAGTAATAACCTCAGAAAGTGTTAACCAAGTTTTTATAATGATTGCACCAATAAATCTTGGTCAACATTTGGAAAGCTGACATTAGTCCTGAAATGCAGCAGAACTATTACAGGTTCACTACCTTAATGGCGGGTGTTTTATATGAAAAAGACTGTTGATTGCTCTTTATGAAGTGATCTATATTACCACATTACGACTTTCACCAGGAAGGACTGGTGTAAAAATTTTAGTCCTAGAAGCTACAATGAACTTCAGATTAGTTTGTCTTGAATGTTCCTTGGTTGTCTTATCAAATTGAAAACAAAAGGAGGGGAAAAATGGATGAAAAACATGACCTATTTGGTGTTTGAGTTATTTCCATGTATGGTGTTTAAGAAAACTTAGTCATTTTCTCAGAATCTTCTTCAACAAAATTTACAAATTACTTAAACATTTGATTTGAAACTATCAGGGCTTCTTTATTTATTTCCTTGATATGTATATATTATAAGTTTGGTAAAAATATAAAAACAAACAAACAAAGTTTAATCTTATGAAAGGCTTGATGGAATTTTGTTAAAGTTCACAGAATTTATCCTTAAATGGCCACCTATCAAAATCCCATAAATAAATTCTATTGGTTGAAACTTAGGTTTTTTGAAGGCCTTTTAATATGTAACATAGCCTCTAATAAAAGCCGATCCTTTTCTACTGGAAATCTGATTATTCTAATAGAACCCAGTCCTAGTAATTATTTTCTTCCTACAACTATTTTAAATACAACTTGAACCAAGAGGTTTCGAGTAGAATTTAAAATAGTGATAGGAAGATGTTAATTATACCTTGGTTTATTTGACCCGAATTTGACCTCTGTTAAAAAAAAATATGCTAGAATAACAATTACAATATACCAACATATTTTATCAATTACCAAAATATATAGTACATTCAATATCGTTTGTTACTCATTCCTATGACAGCATGTGCAAAACCAAGTGTATTCCTATCAGATTTTAATTTATCTAAATAGCATGGGTCAGATTTGGGTCAATAAAATCACTCTTTACTAGGACTTGCTATAGGTGTATTTTCAAAACTGAGCTCCGACCTAGGAGTTATATCCATTACCATGTTTATATGAGTAGACCTTCAAATCTAAGACAAGCACTAAGTTTCATTTGAAAGGTAATTTGTATCTTTGTTATGTCTGTTTTATCTATTTTGAAAGAATATCATGGAAATTAACCGTTAAAAGTAGATTTCACGGCTCACCGCTCGAAATCTACCTATACTGGCTAAATTTGCTTTATTTATTAAAACTTACCTACCTTAGCAATATGTAACATATCTAGTGTATTGTTAGGTATCTGCTAAACTATAGTGCCTCTAAGCCAATATCTTAACAAGTTAAATCGAATATTACAGTGTTAAATTTTTTAGGGGCCAGTAGCACAGTGAGTAGTACATCAGACTGTCAATCTAGAGGTCCCTGGTTGGATCTCCAACGGAGGCACTCATTCTTTCCTACTATTTGTCTCCCACCAATGGGTCTTAATGGTAGACCTATGTGGGATAGCAGCTGGAGGCTAGAAAAGTATGTAATGGTAGCACTCAAGAGAGAAATAACAGGAATCCATTCTTATGTGCTCCAGCCTTGTGATATAACTGAAAGATTGTCGAAAAATGGGATAAAACACCATTAAGACAATTCTTCTATAATCCAAGACTTGCTACTAGTCAAGGCAACATCCTCGGTTACATATTATGGGAGATCACTCTCAGCACTGTCCTGTATAGCTTCATAGGTTGAAATACAATGTCTGACACCTGCATCAGGAAAGATCTTCTTTGGCTCAGTGGTTCACGCATTAGACTTGTAAACCAAATATTTAAATATAGTTGTCCGTGTGGGTTCAAGGCTGGCTCACGACTGATTTCTTTTCAGCTATGCTTCGGTTGAGGACAATTTGTTTTGTAAGATGGGTGCTTGTTTGAGATTTGCCATTGAGCCATTTATGTCAGAATTGTACCTACTTGGTTAGCTCAGAAAGCACATTACTGCATAGATAGGAATATCGCCATCAATATATGATGACTCTTAAGGGGGAGTGTGTTATGGAAGACCACTCTCACCACTGTCCTGCATAGCTTTGTAGGTTTAAATACAATGTCTGACACCTGCGTCAGGGAAGATCTTCTTTGGTTCAGTGGTTAGCGCATTGGACTTGTAAACAAAAAATTTGAATGTTGCATGTCTGCGTGGGTTCGAGGCCGGCTCACGCCTGATCATTATTGCTATGCTTTGGTTGAGGACAGTTTGTTTATATCATGGGAGCTCTGTGGGGATTGGCCATTGAGCCATTTATGTCGGCATTGTTCCGACTTGGTTAGTATAGAAAGCACATTACTGCCTAGATAGGCTTCATAGTGTCAGGGAAGATCTTCTTTGGCTCAGTGGTTAGCGCATTGGACTTGTAAACCAAAAATTTGAATATTGTTGTCCGCATGAGTTCGAGACGGGCTCTCGTCGGATATTTTTAAGCCAATGTCTCAAAGTTAAATAAATTATTACAGTGTTTAATCTTCTTTATTCCAGGACTTGCTTCTAGTCAAGGCTACATCCTCCGCTACATTACAGTGCCTTAGCCAATGTCTCAACATGTTACAGCAGAGACAGGTATGTTCTGATAGAATTTATGCTTTTTGTTTCACTATTTCTAGTTGATTTACTAATACATATCTTAGGATAGGTTTGGGTAAATTAGATTAAAATTTTGGTATTTTATTGATACTGACAATTAACTAGGGTTATTATTAGGTAAAATGGATCTTAATCCTAAATATTTCAATAATACTGCAACTTACTGTGTGTTGTGTACCCTAATTTGAATTGCCATGTTGAGGCATTATAAACAAGTACCCATAAACATAGGATTTGTCAGAAAATTACAATTTTGGAATGAGCTAACCCCTCATACAGATATTTGGTTTTGAAGTAAAAGTAGGAATATTGAAAGGACACATCCAGACCTAGAATTATATATCTTACATTGCAAAAATAACACCATTTGAAAAATCCAATGGGATTAGGGTAGTACCTTTCCAGTGTTGCTTATGCTGTTTGCCCCTGTTATCCTGACCTCTTCTAGCATATGACATTTTGTATTGTTAGCAGCAAGCTAAAATGTGCGTAAGAACTCACCATTCATGACATGATATGACATGGTTGCAAATTTTAACCCTTAGATTTGAGTGTAAATCATAATTCTATAGCTCGTAGCCTTAGTATCTGTGTCAGTATGCTTTCAAAATTTCTTTTTATGCCTCCGCCATGAAATGGTGACTTGCATATAGACCTATCCTGTCCGCATGTGACAAGTCTGGGTTTGTGTATTTGTGGGTGGGTGTCCCATTTCTATCCAGCGAGTAAGTTCTACATTTATGGATGAATTTCAAAATTTCATGGCAAAGATAATTCCCTGGGTGACTACTAGTGTCTTGCAAAGAGTTTTTTTTAACTAGGGCCAAGGTGAAGGTCACAGCTGAAGATTAAATTTGTCAAGGGTTAGTTCAAGTGTCGAGCGTATCTATTACAATTATGAATGGACTTCAAAATAATTTGCCACTGTGGTTGCCCTTAATGAGGACAAGTGTCATGTGTAGAGTGTGTTCAGATCTACCAAAGGACAAGGTCACTACTCAAGATCAATTGATAAAATTCGATAAAATTTGATAGAATTGGGCTTGCCCGGAGCTTAGCTCTTACATTTTAAATAGATTTCATAATTACTTGGCACAGTTGTTACTCTTAAAAACTAGAGGGGAAAATAAAGTGTTGTTCATAGATGCCCAAAATCAAAGTCCCAGCTGAAGGTCAAAGTTTAATATTGGATAAAATTTGTCTTGTCCTGAGCATGTCACCAACATTAACTGAATGCATTTCAAAATGAAAATAAGTCGGCACTTTTGTTCCCCTTGATGAGAACATGTGCCATGTGAAAAGTTTGTTCCTGTGCACCAAAGGCAAAGATTTTTTTGAGATATGGTTAGTGCCACAGCTGAAGGTTAAAATTTGTCTTTTCTGGAGCATATCTTCTACATTTAAAAATGAAAATAAATTGCATCATTTGTTCCCCTTGATGAGAACTTGTGTCATGCAAAAGATTTTCTTGGATATGCCAAGGTCATGGCTTAAGCTCAAATGATAAAATTGGTCTGGTCTGAAGCATATCTTACTTTAATGAATGGATTTGAAAATAACTTGGAACAATTGTTTCCCCTTTATGAATAGAAGTGTCATGTGAAGGATCTGTCCAGATATGTTAAGGTCAAGGTCATGCCTCAAGCTCAAATGTTAAAATTCCTCTTGTTCAGAGTATATTTGTATTTAGGAAAAAGATTAAGATAACTTTTTGTTCCCCTTGATCATTTATTCCCCTAGGTTAGAGCTAGTGTCATTTGGAGAATGTGTTTGGATACACCCAAGTTCAAGGTCACAGCTGAATATCAAAGGATCATAAAACTGGTCCGGTGTGGACATTTTTTTCTACACTTATGATTGATTTCAAAATCATATATAGTTGTTCCCCTTTGTTAGTGCCATGTCATCTGAAAACTTTGTTTGATCGCTTACAATATTTGTCTTTGTATGGCAATTCTGTAAGCAATCATATTTATTTTGTGATTCCATGTTGTGAAATATTTAAATTTCATAAAGTGGTAAAGGTCAACATGTCACAATCTTTTTTGCAATTGTAGAAGAGTGACTGTTTAAGCGTGTCATGTTCACATTCTTGAGGTATTATTATGTCCTACAACAAAACTGTTTTACTGTTGCCCACCTGTCTGTCTGTATATCTGTTTGATAATTTTACTAAACATTGCCAAGAACTTCAAGCATATTCAAGATACAAAGTTCATTTTTGGCATGAAGGCATACCTCAACGTTGAGTATCTGCAGTATTAAAGGTGTAGGTCATGTGACAAGGTCAAGGACATAATAAATGTCACTGTCAAACTTTTGCAATACTTGGACAAATAAAAAATGATAAGTTGAATTCTTCAAATTAAGCTTGAAATGCTCTTATTTGATGTGATTTGAATATGCAGATACAAAAGTCTAAGTCATGTGATATGGTCAAAGTCATAATAAAGGTCAAGGTTCTGAAATATTTGCTATCTTTATGGGCATTGTGTTTCACATACAAATCATGTTCTTCTATGGAATACCATGTTTCTCCAAATAAACACTCCTGAAGCTATACAAAACATGGTCATGGAGCCTTTATTTAGAGTGCATTTTCAGATGTAAAAATCATTTAAAATTGATGTCTTTTAGTCCCTTTTCCCTTGAATTTGAGTTGAATTTCCTCTAAACAATCATATGATTGTTTAGAAGAAATTCATCTCAAATTAGAGAAGAAGTCTCAATAAGTTTGGGCATTTAAGTGGGTTTTAGTAGTAAAAAATGTAGGGGCGCTACTTTTAAGAAGGGGGCTATTATAAGAGGAAATATTGTATGGTTTATGTGTTCCATTTGTAGCATGAAATAAGGAAGGTGAGAAATTTAATCAGCTACAGTGTTGTTTGCTAGCGAATCTTGTATGATCTGTTTTGTTTTAATCTATTTCATTTTCTTTTTATACATGTTGCATGTTATGTCTTCCTTATTTTCTATATTATGAAACAGAATTTTTTCTGTTAAAACCTAAGGTTGTTTTCAGCTTTGATGCATGTAACATAATTTACTTAAACAACTAAAGCTATCTCTGTTTATGAAATTTTGATTTGTGGAAAAAATCTCTTTTTTCGCAACATTTTCTACCACATAGGATGGTTTCATTTCACCTCTATAATCGTCATCTGAAACCTCATTGAATTTGAACCTGACCTAGATTATTAGAAACAATGCAGAGTAAAGATTGCCCTTCAATCTGTATATCATCTCTGTTATCTGCCAAAATTTCGTAACTTATTAAATAGCCGCCATCATAGAGCAGTTGGTAGCGCGTCGGACTGTCATTCTAGAGGTCCCCTGTTCGATCCCTGACGGCGGCACTCATTCTTTCCGAGTATTTGTCTCTCGCCAATGGGTTGATAATCGTAGACCTATGTGAGATAGCAGCTGGAGGCTAGGAAAGAATGTGATGGTTGTACTGGTGAGAGAAAAACCAGGGATCCTTAATTAGGTGCTCCATTAGCCCCAATATAACTGAAATAATGTTGAAAGCGGTGTTAAACTCCATTCAATGAATGTAACTTATGAAAAGCTGTAGTTAGAAGTGTTTGGAAGAAAATTTATGATGTCTATCTGAAAAAAAGTTTCTCAAAAATCATGTCCAGCTACTTCAAAACTTAATGAAGGACAAACATTCATACTTTGCCTAATGAAAGCACTCATTGACACATATACTGAAAGGTCAAGGTTATCTGAAAAAGCTCACACCATCTATCTTATTCAAATTCTGCAAATCTTGCCCATTTGCGCTATTCTGTGCAAATCGATATTAATCTTTACTATCTGCATAAGCTTTGAGTACAGTAGGAACATTCTGTCATCTTAGAAGCATGAGCTTATTGATGGACGCCTAATTGATACAAAGGTTCAGATCATCAGACAGTGTTAAGATAATTCATACAGGTTAAATTCCTAAAAAGAAAACAACAACAACAACAAAAAACATAGGAGGATGCTAGGTTTTCCCTTACATTGCTCAAAATTCCTAGATCAGAGGTACAGATAAGAGGGGGTTATAAAAAGCCAGTTTAAAATGTATGTTTCTCAATGAAACCAAATGTTGTGCAGACTATTTGAATTGTCTGGACAAGACAATTCCAATGAGTATTCATAAAATAGGATTAAGTCGGCTCCGTTCTATAAGGACGAACCCGGGAAAAGCCTACTTTTCAGGAGAAGGAAAAAACTTAATATCTTTTTACCTATAAACACTGGTACAACCATTTTGGTTGAAAACATTTTAAAACGAATCACTAAATATATTTTCTGTCGTCTTAGATATTAAATTTTGTCTCTATAATGAGTTATTTAAGAAAAACAACAAAAAAGTTATCAAGTACGTCATTTTTTCACTTAATTTTTACGGAACAAAATGCCGTATAAACAAAAAAAGGCATAAAAGATAAATGCATGAAAAAAAACTCATTAAATTTGATGTTATATAAGATATAGGTCAAATCGCCTGTAAAAAATTTCTTCTCGGGTGCATACACGACCCCGAAAGCCGTTGCATGAGACGTTTCTCGAAAAAAGTGAAAAACACATATTACAATTTTTAGCTCCACTGGCTGAAAGCCCCTGGGGCTATTGTCATGGCGTTGTGTCCGTCATGCGTCTGTCCGTCCGTGCTTGCGTGCGTGCGTGCGGTCGTAAACTTTTCTTTAAAAATCTTCTCCTCAGAAACTACTGGATGAATTTCAACCAAACTTCACAGGAATAATCCTTGGATGACCCTCTTTCAAAGTTGTTCAAGAAATTTTGATCCAATGAAAAACATGGATTTAATGGGCATGGCTAATTTCCAAATATGGTAAAAAGTGAGTTTTCTCAGATTCTAATCAATGGATACCAATTAAATTTTACATGAATGATCCTTGGGTGACTACAAAAAATCATTGTGATCGGATGGAAAATATGCATTTTATGGGCGGAGGTCAATTCTCTATATGTTATATAGTGGAAACTTTGAAAATCATTTTCTCAGAATGTAACAGATGGATATCAACCAAATTTCACTGGAATTATTCTTAAGTGACCCTTTATCAGTCTACAAAAAATCATTATAACGGATGAAAAATGTGCATTTTATGGGCAGAGGTCAATTCTCTATATGTTATATAGTGGAAAATTTGAAAATCATTTTCTCAGATTCTAATTTTTGGATATCAACCAAATTTCACTGGAATGATCCTTGAGTGACCCTTTATCAGTGTGCCAAAAAATATTTTGATTGGATGAAAAATATGTATTTTATGGGCGGAGGTCATTTCTCAATATGTTAAATAGTGGAAACTATGAAAATCATTTCCTCAGAATAAAGCTGATGGATATCAATCAAACATTTTTGGTATATTCTTTGGATGACCCTTACTCATGCAGCCAAAAATTATTTTGATTTGATGAAAATATGTCTTTTAAGAGTGGAGGTCATTTCTCATTTTGTTATATAGTTGAAACTGAAAATCATTTTCAACATCCGTAGAACGCCAAATATCTAAAAATCTAGTCAAAATATTTGTTTTTACAAGAATTTCAAGCCTGTGGAGCGACACAAGCCATTATGGCTTTCTAGTTATGTATGCAACTGAGACACGCGAATAATCTGGCCTTGGTAAAGGTTGTGTTCTTTTTCAAACTGATCTTTTAGAATAAACTTTTATCATAAGGAAACATGAACAATTATCATATTTGTCAATACGTCATTTTCGAACTTCACTTTTCGACCACTTCCGGTGCGAATATGACGTATCTTACAAGTCCATGAAGCTTTTTTGGTGGGATACAATTAGCTTTCAGGTCCAGCATCTTCGCAAAAGACGCGGGAATATCATTTGTGTGCGAAAAGGCAATAAATGAAAAAATGGAAATTGGCATATACGTCCTTATAGAACGGAGCCGACGATAAGTTAAAGCATCGAATAAATATTTTAGTTTGAAATCCAACATACCCCTTGTATCTGTAGCTCTTCTAGACTATTTGTCCAAAAGCTGAGTGATGGATACCCATAGGCATGTGTTTGTGGTATGCTTGTGTTGTGTTAAATCCTTATAAATAGAGGCAATTGCATGAATCTTTGTACCTGGACATTTGAAATTTGCCTCGTTTGTAGTGTATGTAACAGCTGAAGTGGAGGAAAAATCTAATTAAGATTTTGTTTGTAAAACTACATCATGTGAAGTTGAACATAGAAAGATTCATATCTTATGACAAAAATGTAATAGGTACATTTTGTAATTTCAATATAATATCTTGAGTTTCACCCCTTTTTTAGCCCGCCTGAGCACATGGTGCTCAAGGGGAGCTTTTGTGATCATTGAATGGCTGTTGTCCGTCATTTGTCGTGCGTCATCTGTCGTCCAGTGTCAATAATTTAAGTGTTTACACTCTAGAGGCCACAAATATGATCCAATCTTCATGAAACTTGGTCAGAATTTTGCTCAGGTCACAAGGATGAACCCTATTGAAAATGGGAAGGATCCATGCCAAATCATGGGGAAAGGGGCCTTATTGACAATTTTCTTGTTAACACTGTATTGAAAATGGGAAGGATGTATGCCATATTAAGGGAAAAGGGCCTGAATGACAATTTTCTTGTTAACATTCTAGAGGCCACAAATGTGGCCCAATCTTGGTCAGAATGCTGGCCAGGTAACAAGGATGAACTCTATTGAAAATGGGAAGAATCCGTGGTATAACATGGGAAAAGGTGCCTAAATGACAATTTTCTTATTTATGCTCTAGAGGCAACAAATATGGCCCAATCTTCATGAAACTTGATCAGAATTTTGGTCAGGCTACAAGGATGAACCCTTTTGAAAATTGGAAGGATCAATGCCATATCATCGGAAAAGGGGCCTTAATGACAATTTTCTTGTTTATGCTCTAGAAGCCACAAATATGGCCCAATCTTCATGAAACTTGGTCAGAATTATGCTCTAGAAGCTTCAAGGATGAACCCTATTGAAAATGGTAAAGGATCCATGCCATATCACAGGAAAGGGGGTTTTATGGTAATTTTCATGTTATAACTCTAGAGACCACAATTTTGGCCCAGACTTTGAATTTTGGTTTTGTGTATAAATTATCTCCTTTATGACATCTGCCAAATTAATTGATGTGACGTCTCGGGGGTCAAAGAGACTCAGGTGAGCTATCTAGGAACATTTTGGTCCTCTTGTTTTTACTGTATTTGAAAAATTCTTGAAGAACATATCTGATATTTCTGAAATTAAGTTTTTTTTCTTCACTAAGATGGTATTAACCCTGGTTATGTTGAATAAAATTTTTTGACAAAATTGCTACAAAATCAAAGTGCTCAAAGCACTGTAAAATTGGTATTCATTTTGAAAATTTAATTTTTAAGCTCTACCGGTTTAAGGAAAGGAGTAACAGATGGTATCAACAAAGACAAGGCTGCACATATGGGCAGGCCAATGTTTGCCTATTGGCTCCTACCAAGGCAGGAATATTCCAGGTTAAGCATGACAAGGGTTGAAATAACTCCAATTTCATGAAAAGAAATTTAGAGTTTTGTTTCAAAATCAAGCTTCAAATGGTGTTATCTATACTTTTCAGAGGTTAAGTATATCAAATTCATTTTTTTATCTGAGAATTCTTTGGCTATTGATTGATAATTGAAAAAAATGCACAATTCCTTTGTGTTAATTCTATAAGTATATTCATTTGTTTGCACATTTGTGTTTCCCCGTGCTTTCTTTTTCTTACCAACACATTTCTATTTTTGCTTGTAGGAAGCTTATGGTGGCATGACTACGGGGATGACTAGCATTAGTGCTTCCATAGACGTGTAAGTGTTGTTGGTACTTGTTTGTGTCACTTATTTATTGATTGTTCGTATTAAAATTAGTTGTTTTGAAAATCTTAAGGATGAGAAAATAGGTTTCTGTACATACACTCAATCTAAGGTAGAACTATACAATGTATAAGACAATTGACCCAATTATAGAAATGAAATGAAATAACATTTTAGCCTGCGTGTGAGATTTCCAACAATTCAAAATATTCACGAAGCAAAGACTCTGACCAGTCTGTGCATCCGCACAGTCTGTCCAGAGTCTTTACTATGCATTTAGTAGAAAGATGAGATCTCAAAGTATTTGTAGACAAACAGGTAACTTTATATTTACTGTATGAGGCTGTCTACGCTACTCAATGTTTGTACCTCGAGAACATTTCAAATTGTTGGAAATGTCATGCAAAAGCTCATTTGATTTAATGTTAATTGAACAACTTTAAAAAGACCTCTTTTCAGAGTAAGGTTCTGCATTTTACATACCTGTAGGTAGTGTTGGACAATCGGTTTTAAATCACAATTGATAATCTGTTTTTAGTTGGAAGAGTAAATCAACTAATAATAGATTGTACAATCGTTTTCTCAGAAATTAATACAGCACCCCCAGTATCATCCTTTGGAGAATAGAATGTGAAAGTGTTGTTAAAACTAATGACCTAAAGACTTTTTCTGCAGATTTTTCTACCAACTTCATGGATCAGCATGAAACAGTTGTGACTGCCTATAAACATTTCACGCTGAGCCATCAAACTGATGTCGGTTTCGAAAAAAAAAATATGATGGCTTTCATTTATGTGTTAGGAACTGATTAATCAATTATGAAATTTCTTAGTTGTTTATTATAATCGGAAGCCCAAACCAACTGACTTTCGATTGTAATCAATCAATCTGCCCATCACTACCTGCAGGGAAGATCTTATTGGTGGGTTTGGTGCTCATCTGAAATTTGATTAAGGTAGAGGACCTGTAATGGTTTGGCAACATTTCGGAAGTCATGAACATTAACAGAATTAACAGAGGTTTCCTAATGGCTTCATTAGGAAACCTCGTTTAACATTGTGAAAGATCGTGAGTTATGATATGTAGTGGAAAATATCATGGGTTAATGGATATTACAAACCAACTGTTGCTAAATATCCACACACTGTTTGGATTTAATGAAAACAATCAATTTAGATAGGTTATGCACATGGATATGTACCATTTTGCATGTGGTTGATATGCAACTTTCATATTGACGTCACTTAATGGGCTCTGCTTAGATAAAGTCAGAAAGGAACAAAAGAACAAAAGCATGGTACAAGTTTTTGATAATATAACTGGTTTGGCAAAAGTTTTTATCAAATAATAATCTACTGTTATTTCTTGATAATCCACCAGAAATCATTAAAGAAATAAGTAACAATAGGTAATATCAATCATATATTCATTTTACAAATTTTCAGAGGTCCAAGACTGCGAGTAAGTAGCAGTAGAAACTGTAGTATCACCGAGTCCAATCCATCTCCAGCTGGCAGCTTTACCTCGGCTAATTCACTTCCCTATGCATTGCCAGATTCTTCCTCTCAAGGTAACATATGGTTATATGTTTATGTCATTCTTTAACCATTATCATGCTGAATAAAGGCCTTTGCAAAAAAGTATTTAAATAAAGGTGCTGAATGCACAAAATGCACATATCTGTATAGAGGTCAGTATTTAGTTACAAAAAAATAATTTTTAATTTTTCTGGTTTAGAAAGGAAAACCAGACAGTATGCTTTAAGACTAGACTGGATAGATGTGCAGACTATACCCTCTGCTTAACCCTTTGCTGTTTAATCCCTGCTTTTTACGTGCCTGTGATTTTATAATTGAGAAAACTTTGTGAAAAAAGAAGAAATTGCTTCTGACAAGCAATTTCTTCTTTTTCCACACTATTTTCTACCCTACCGAAAGGCTATTTTTCAAATTAAATCCACTTTAAATTTTCGTCTGCAAAACCTTTGAATTTGGACAGGTCCAAAATTTTGTTAAACAGGAAAGGCTTAAGCATGGATATCCTGGGTTCAGCATTACAAGGGTTAATAGATGCAAGTCTTTTTATGCCACTCTATATTCTCTGAGCGTCATGGATATTAGGGGGTCATGTAACTTGGTTGTTTCTTGAACCAAGAAATCAAGTTATTGGCATCATCCTGTTGCCATTGGAATTGCAATTGATGGCATGAAAAATCAACACTAAAGTGAAAATGATTTGTTTGAAATACAAATGATATGAACCAGAAGAAAGAATATGCTCAAAGCATTGATTCCACTTGATCTAAAATGATAAGTATAAGAATTAAAAAAATGTGTTAGGGCAAATTGATTAGTTTAGTAAGTTCTAATATGTTAATAGGATTAGATGGTAAATTGAAAAAAAAAAAAAATAGTCATTTACAAACAATAATGCTCCTGCTATTAAAGCATCTGGGCAGTATTCAGAATTCACTGTCCAGTTTAAATAACAAGTCTGGTATATATTGTGTTTCAAAGTCTCTAATTGGACAAGCTATGGGAATCAGCCAATCACAGTATTTGTCATAAAACTCAAAGGGCAGGGGTTGTTGTGGGGTGGTTGCTGCATGTCTTAATTTGTTTTACAGTTGAAGGTCCAATAAATCATGAGGAGGAGGTAGAAGATGAAGCTGAATACAAAGATAAAGATTTGGAGGGCATGGAGGATCATAAATCTATCATCTTACATTTATTGTCTCAACTAAAACTTGGCATGGATCTTACTAAGGTTGGTTATTGTCTAAAATAAAGAGGATCATAAATCTATCATCTTACATTTATTGTCTCAACTAAAACTTGGCATGGATCTTGCTAAGGTGGGTTAAAACATGGAGTATCATAAATCTATCATTTTACATTAATTGTCTCAACTAAAACTTGGCATGGATCTTACTAAGGTAGGTTTAAGCATGGAGGATCATAAATCTATCATCTTACATTTATTGTCTCAACTAAAACTTGGCATGGATCTTACTAAGGTAGGTTTAAGCATGGAGGATCATAAATCTATCATCTTACATTTGTTGTCTCAACTAAAACTTGGCATGGGTCTTACTAAGGTTGGTTAAAACATGGAGGATCATAAATCTATCATCTTACATTTATTGTCTCAACTAAAACTTGGCATGGATCTTACTAAGGTGGGTTATTGACTAGAACATGGGGGATCATAAATCTATCATCTTACATTTATTGTCTCAACTAAAACTTGGCATGGATCTTACTAAGGTAGGTTTAAGCATGGAGGATCATAAATCTATCATCTTACATTTGTTGTCTCAACTAAAACTTGGCATGGATCTTACTAAGGTTGGTTAAAACATGGAGGATCATAAATCTATCATCTTACATTTATTGTCTCAATTAAGCTTGGCATGGATCTAGCTAAGCTGAGTTATTATCAAAAACATGGAGGATCATAAATCAAACATCTTACATTAATTGTCTCATTTATATCTAGGCATGGATCTAGCTTAGATAGGTTATTGTCTAAAACAAGGAGGATCATAAATCTATTATTTTACATTTATTGCCTCAATTAAAACTTGGTATGGATACTATGGTGGGTCATTGTCAAAAACATTTATTGTTTCAATGCAAAAAAACTTGGCATGGATTTTTTTGAGGTATGCTACTGTTGGAAACATAGAGGTTCATAAGGCTATCATGTTGCATTTATTGTCTCAATTTAAACTTGACATGGATCTTAACAAAGATGGCTATTGTCTAAAACTTGGGCGAACATAAATCATTCATCTTACATTTATTGTCTCAATTAAAAAAACTTGGCATGGATCCTTTTGACGTGTGCTTCTGTCAGAAACATAGAGATTCAAAAGGCTATCATCTTACATTTATTGTCTCAATTTAAACTTGGCATGGATCTTAACAAGGATGGTTATTGTCTAAAACTTGGAGGATCATAAATAAATTTTCTTACATTTATTGTCTCAATTCTGAAAACTTGGCTTTGATCTTACAAAGGTGGGTTATTGTCAAAAACATGGAGGATCATAAATCATTCATCTTACATTAATTTTATTCTCTCAATTAAAACATGGCATGGATCTTACTATGTGGGTAATTGTCTAAAATATAGAGGATTATAAAGTAGGTTTTGATTTCAGTTAAACTGGCAAAATTCTAACAAAGGAAGGTCATTGTGTAAAACAGAGAATCATGAGCCTCTGTGGTCCTATGCTAATTATCTCAATGTTTGTATGGATTTTACTAAAGTGGGTTGCTATGTTAAAATGTGAATAAAACTGTTTATGCAGATTTATGCAGACAAGATGACCCTATTTAATAAATGACTTGAATAATTTGAAGTTAAGTTTGCTCTTTATTTCTTTTTTCCCTACAGGTTGTTCTCCCAACATTTATATTAGAGAGGAGGTCTTTGTTAGAAATGTTTGCTGATTGTATGGCACATCCAGATATGTTCTTAAGGTAAACCAAAGTCATTAGACTTATACTACGACATTATAAAAAAAAAATCAGGGCCTAAGTTTATAAAACTTTTCTCAGGCTCAGTCTCAATTTTCTCAAATTTTAGATTAAAATAAATGTATGAAAATGAAAGATTATATTAATAAGTTGTTATTTACAACAACTTCTTAATATCATCTTTTTATGTTCATACATTTAAATGAGTAATAAAACAGAATTATGGATTTAATTTCAAATTGAAATTTGAGAAAATTGAGCGTGAGCCTGAGAAAAGTTTTATAACTTCGGGCCCAGAGGAGTATTTTTTCAGAGTTAGATAAAGATTTTAAGATGAATTTACTGGGTAAAAATCATAAGAATCAAATATTAAGGGGTCTGTGCAAAACTGTTTTAGTGTCTATATATTAATAGAATTTGCAATGGTTTTGGTTTAACCCATTAGTTTTAGAAAACAATGTTTGCTCTATCTTGTCTAAAACAAATATCCTTGACAGCGCACAATATTTCACTCAAACATAAAAAAATGGTACTAAGGAGAAGTAAAAAAAGTTATGCAGGATTTCTAGTTATTTTCTTTTCTCACAATATTATCTATATCATTTCAGCAAAGGGAATGAACATTGTCCTAAAAAGAACTAAAATTCTTCAAATTTTCTACTGTAGGATAGCAGACCTACCCACCCCAGAAGACAGAATGATAGGTGTGTTAGAGTGGTATTTGACATCATTCCATGCTGGAAGACAGGTGGGCTGTGAATATATAGTTAACTCTTCTTCCCATATGCATGACTTATTCTTGTCCTTAATAGGATATTGTAATAAATGTGCACATCCAATTCCTTTTATGACAATAATTGTTTATGCAAGATTTAACAAAGTTGATTTCATGGTCCAGGCGGACTTATTGTTTTAGAATCAATATCAATCCAAAGGACATATTTTCCACAGCCTATTGTAATACCCAGAGTTATTTACTTTCTTTGGTTCCCTAAATATTTTTCAAAGAATGTGACAGGAAACACATCTTCACGAGTCAAGGGGTATCGAATCAATAAGATCTTCTCGAATACCCCTTGACTGAATGAATAGGTATTTTCTGTACGATTTATTTCTAGCCGGCCAATCAAAAGGTCAAACGCGATTTCTGTAACTGCCAATCAGAGAGCTTCTTACAAACAGCATCTGTACCATTTAATCTCTATGGTAACCTTTTGTATACCGACGACTGTGTAGATAAACCCTTCATTCCTGGTTTAAAGAAAATGCGTCGCTTTTTTATGTTTTTATTTGGTGACTGGTTGAATTATAAAATCAACAAAATATAATTCAATTCCTTTAATCATAGTTAATTCGAATGCTAAGCCTTTGTTTTCATTATCGTTGAACATTGTCTTTATTGTAATATTTCTTGGTAAACTTATATTTATCTATTTGCAATATACGAAAAAAGAAAGTATTGTTATTAAATAACACCTTGTCCTCAATGTTGTGCATTAGTATCAATACTTAAATAAAACATGTGCGCTGCCCAACGGCCAAGTTAAGATACTACTAGATGACAAAATCTTGGACTGTTTCAACTTTAAACACATTTTAATTTCAAATAAACAAGTCAATCAAATTTTAGGTGATGTTTTATTAATCCCTATACTATTTTTGTCGACTTAAAAATAACATGAAATGGTTTTGAGTTAATCTTTTTCCACCGCCACCACCCAAATACCAACACCCCGCCGCGTCATAAAGCAAATTCCGTTATATATTTGGGAGTAAGAATTTTTTTTTAAAAAATCATTACGACATTTGAAGAAGTAACAAGTAACAATTTTCAGCAATAAAAAAATCTTTAAATTGTTCAATAGAAGAAAAGTTTGACCCCCCATAAGAGAAATTAATAACATAAATATATGAGGAAAAATTGGCCAGTTTGTTATTTTTTGTTTTGTATTGAAAGCAAATAGATTTCCATAATATATAGAAAATAGTCAACGGGGACCAAAATTACTTAATCATAACTTGAATAAGCTGTAGCCACGAGATTTTTGACTGCACAATCACACTTCACGAATATTTCATATATAAGAAATGAAAATCAAATAATCTCTCTTTTTTATTATACGCCGCCGGAGGCGGACGTATATTGGCGTCATCTTCTCCGTCTGTCCGTCCGTCCGTCCATTTTTCTTGTCAACGCAACTCCTCCTAAACTTCTGGCTGGATCTTCTTGAAACTTGGTCAATGTTATCACCTCAATTGGTAGATGTGCATGAAGGAAGGATTTTACAGTTCATTGATTTTTGCCTGAGTTATGCCCCTTGATAACTTAGTCTCTGGGTCCACTTTTCTTGTCAACGCAACTACTCCTAAGTTTCTGGCTGGATCTTCTTGAAACTTGGTCAATGTAAGCACCTCAATTGGTAGATGTGCATGAAGGAAGGATTTTATGGTTCGTTGATTTTTGCCTGAGTTATGCCCCTTAAAAACTTAGTCTCTGGGTCCACTTTTCTTGTCAACGCAACTCCTCCTAAGTTTCTGGCTGGATCTAAATGAAACTTCATGGATGTTATAACCTCAATTGGTAGATGAGCATGAAGGAAGACATTTATGGTTCGTTGATTTTTGCCTGAGTTATGCCCCATAAAAACTTAGTCTCTGGGGCTTATTGCCTTAGTTATGCCCCCTTTAAACTTAGTATCTAGGGCTTATTGAAATTGCAGCCTTGTGAATGCAACTCTTCCTAAGTTTCTGGCTGGATCTAAATGAAACTTCGTGGATGTTATAACAGAAATTGGTAGATGAGCATGAAGTAAGGATTTTATGGTTCATTAATTTTACCCTTAATTATGCCCCCTTAAAACTTAGTATCTAGGGCTTATTGAAATTGCAGCCTTTTGAACACAACTCCTCCTTACTTTTTGTCTTTATATAAATGAAACTTGGTCAATGTCATCACCATAATTTGTAGATGTACACGGATCAAGGATTTTATGGCTCATTTATTTCCCTAAATTATGCCCCCTTAAAACTTAGTGCCTGGGGCTTATTGAAATTGCAGCCTTGTGAAGGCAACTCCTCCTAACTTTTTGTTTTGATTTAAATGAAACTTGGTCATTTTCAATTTGGTTCTGTCAAAATAAGTAGTGTCTACAATTATTTTTGTGAAACAGCAGCAAAGTGGCGGCGTATTTTGTGACGATGGCACTCTTGTTTAAGGTAAACATGTGTAATTCGATTTTTATTAAACATTGCATGGTATTGATTCGCTAAAAACATCGCGAATAAATTGTTTCATAGCAAGTTTGAATTTTAAATTTATCGACACTTTGTGACTACCTACAACACAGGTATCTTTCAAATTAAAATAAATACATATATAATAAATTCTATTTATTTTTATTGGGTCATATTATGTGCTTAAAGAAAAACCTGGTGAAAAAGACGGGGGTAAATTTCTGAAATAAAGAATTAATATGAAAGTTCAACTTAATTATCATTTAGAACATAAATTATTTATTTAAGACGGCTTAATTATTAAATGCATTCCAATTTCAAAATTTCGCACAATTTGATGTAGAAACATTCTGCTTTATTGGAGTTTCCCTTCGATGAGGTTTAAACACAGTGCAAACTTAAACCTGTATTGATTAAATAACTAAAAATTTCAAATAAACATTGAAAAACCGTGATACATCGTGGGCAAAAAAGCTGAATTTGAGAACCTTTCAATGTACCATCAAATTATGTATATTGTCACACTAGTTGTGATTTGAAGAGATATAGGAATTTTAGCCTGATTGTGTATTTCATTCTTACTAAGTGTCACCTAAAACTGAAGGGGTTAAGCGAAATTCTTAGGGTTAAAGTCACATCTGGCAAGTAGCCGCGGGGCATATTGACATAACATACCTTCCGCTTTCGGACCTTTTTGTAAGAAGGTTACTGATTGGTCCGCCGCGTTTTCCTTTCTGTGACGTCACACGTACAGAAATTACCCATTCAATCAGCCAAGGGTAAGATAAGTAAAACGTTCGTAACCCTTGGCTTGACAAGATGCAGGAAACATGGTGTTGAAAGGAAATTGCTTGTGACAAGATATTTCATTTTTCCCCACTAGTGTTGAATACTGAAACTTAACAGCAAAGAATCAAGGCTTTTATCTTTTATTCTGATCTCTGTTTCACAGGGATCAGTAGCTAAGAAACCATACAACCCAATAATTGGTGAGACATTCCATTGTTCATGGAAGATACCACCGACTCAATCAGAAGAGAGTGGTGGTGGCAGTACAGATGCGCCTTATTACCTGACGTATACGGCAGAACAAGTATCCCATCATCCTCCTGGTGAGTTGATCTTCTCATAGTCTTTATACATTGTAGTTTATCTAAACACTGAATGTATCTTTGACAAATAACCAATACTCTCACAATCCAACTTTTTGATGCCCCTACAGAGAAGTGCTTCAGAAAATGAAAAGAGTTGCTTGTCAACATTGTTTTCTACCCCAAAAGAAAAAGTTTTCTAAAATTTCATCAAAAGTATGTTGTTATCTGCAATTTCTTCAAAAGTGTATTAGTCTAAGATTTTGTAGTAAGATAATGGATGAAAGAGTAATTGCAGTTTAACCCATTACCTCACAATCCAATGTATTTGAGTTTTATTTTCATACTTTATTAGCTCGGCTGTTTTTTGAGAAAACCCGAGGTATTGCTATAGCCTCTGTGTTGTCGTTGTCATCGTTGCTGTGCGAAAACTTTGACATTTTGTTATATCTCTGGTTCTACTGAAGGCATTCACTTGAAACTTGGCACACTTGTTTACCATCAAAAGAGCAACCTATACTATCAAGGGGGATAACTCTAGATGCATTTTGTGCAAATTATGCTCCTTTTTCGACTTAGATTTTTTCCCACCATCCAGCACTCGACAGCCGAGCGTAGGCATCCGTAGGCGGTGCTCTTGTTGAAAAAGTGTAGTTGATCTCTTCAATACACAAATGTCCCTTACTTTTGCAACAGAGATAATATCCTATGAAAGAACTGCTCCTAAAAACAATTTTGAAGGATTGGTAAATGTGGAGTGTACCCAATTTAAAACAAAGAAACTAACAAACCAAAAAACAATTGAATCTTTTCCCAAAATATTTTCTCCCTTATAAGATGGTTTGTTTCCCAATATCATCAACTTTCATTGAGGTCTACCATATCCTTCCATATTGACCAGTCTTATATTTCAAAATATGGGAAATGGTTTGATATGCCATGTCTTTCTATTTTCAGTGTCAGCTTTCTACTTTGAGTGTCCCAAAAGAAATATGTGTATAAATGCTTCAATATGGACAAAATCAAAATTTATGGGAATGTCTATTGGTGTTGTTATGGTTGGAAAAAGTAAGAATTTAGTATATATTTTTATGCATAAATGCTTTAGGTGTTGTTGTCTACTTAATAGATTATGAATTGTTAAATCTGAATTTTTTGACAAATAAAACCTTAGGCTTTAAAACTTTAGTTGTTTGCATCTCAAATGACTTTTCAGGGGTCAAAATCTTGTCATCTTTGAAAATTGCTCCACCTACAAGGGTGGCAGAAGGTAGATAGTATTTACTCCGTCTGTCCGTCCACTGCTTTATCAATTGAATAATAACTTTGTGTTATGTCATCGACTTTTTTTTAAAAAAAAGTGTGTGTGTGTGTTCTTCTCTTTATAAGGTTCAGATTGCTATTTTCAAAGATGTCGACATATCCAGGGTTCAGTGCAAGACAGTACTAAGTCTATATACCATGCACATAGACTTAGTATAGTCTCTCACTAAACCCTCAATATGATTTTTTTTCTTTCCTTCTAGTTACCCTGAAGTTATTAGACTATGATGAAGAATATGTGTTTGGATTACCCAGTGCCTATGCTCGCTCCATATTGACGACACCGTGGGTAGAACTTGGGGATAAGCTGTCAATGACATGTCAAAAAACTAATCTAAATGCTTCCATTGTCTTTCATACTAAGGTAAGGGAATAAGTATCTATTAGTTACAAACTAGTTACAAAAAAGTTCATCAAGAAATTTGTTAAAAAAAAAAAAGATCCATGCTGTTTTTAGGTCCCTGTGTTCATTAAGGAGAAGGACAGTGCATAAGAACCATAACTCTTTTGGTTATATTTTTTTTAGCAATTGCCCTTGAGTTGACAAAGAATTTGCCATAGATCTTACCTTTATAGTGGGCAATTATGTTTTACAAATATCTCTTGTTGAAAAGTGTGTTTACCAATTCAATAATTTCCCTTGTCTTTTACATTATATTAAATTTTGAATCTTTTAGAGTTATTCACAGAAGGAATTCACTCTAAATTATAAAAAAAATAAGGCCTACATACTTTACTTTCTTACAGCCTTTTTATGGAGGTAAACTACATCGTGTAACTGCTGAAGTTAAGAATATGGTGACTAGTAATATACTATGCAAAGTTCAGGGCGAGTGGAACAGTAACCTAGAGTTTTCTTATGGAGAGGTAGGGTTTCTTTACGTCTTTGTCATGTCCATTTATCTCTGATATGGCAGACTGCTTTAGATAGTGAAACACTTTGATCTATCAAATACATGGCTGTGGATCAAAAAAAGGGCAAATCAGATAATCAGTAATTAAAGCTTCTTGAAGCTATGAATTGGAGTTGCCTATCATCAATATATTTTGAATGAATCGCTAAAAATAATTGATAAACTTAAGACTTCTGGTTTAACCCTTGTCATGCTGAACCCAGAATATTCCTGTTTTGGCAGGAGCTATAGACAAACATCAGCGTGCACATATGTGCAGCCTGATGTTAGTCTACACCACTTGTTTCTCAGTTCAAACCAGAATTGTCAATAGATTAAGTTTTTCAATTAAAAAATGACCTACAGTTGGTAATTTCAGTGCTTTTTGCCCTTTGATTTTGATGAAAAATGTAAGCCATATTTTATTCAGCATGACAAGGGTTAAATGAATAATTAGATTGCTCAATCAATCTTGAAAACTTAACCCTTTAACAGAAGACAAAGTATTCAGCTGATATTTTTCAAATGAAAATGCAAAATGTAAAAAAGATAGATTATATGATTGTAGGTCCCTTTCATCTGTAAGTCTTATTTTGAGCCTTTGCATAGTACAGTCAATCTTGCTCCAGTGACGATGTCTATTAAGCGACCACTATTATAAAGCGACCATCGTAGAAAGTCTTTTTGTCATAAGTATATTTCCAAAAAAGTAAACTTTTAAACTAAAAAATGAATCTTATGACGTTAGAACCCATTAGAATCGTCTCATTGAGACGATTCTTATGGGTTGGAACATCCAAGGATTCAGTCAGAATTACGGACAATCAATTTATGCTATCAAAAAACATTGTCCTTTTATCATTAAATGTTGTATTAAGCGACCATTTACATTAGTGACCGCTTTTTATTGGTCCCCTAAGTGGTCTCTTAATGCAAGTTTTACTGTATTACAAACTTTTTCAAGGCTCAGAGTCTTCACATTACAATCTTAAGATAGTTATTCTTTTGAGGTCTGGCTTTTCACTCAATAAATATGTGACCTGTCAGGCAAAAGGGGACCATCTGGGTAGTGCGTTAAGTGTCGACCCTAGTCAGACTGTGCGGCTTGCGCAGACTGACTAGAATCGAAACTTTTCGCAATGAACTTATTTTCTAGACCTAGAATCTTCAATCTTCCTTCCAGTGAAAGAATTTTTGAAATGCGACCCTTGGTTGACTGATGCTGGACCCTATCTCTTTTTCAAATATTCAGTTTGCTGGGTTCCCAGATGGTCCCTTTTTGTGTGATGGGTCACATATTTTAAATGAACTATAGCTCTCTGGCTCTGCACTTCATGCACATGGGAAATTGTTCAGAATGTCCCAAATAGGCTCATATATCTTTTTACAGAATGACACAAAAGTATTTGATGTAAATACCATTCCAATATGGAGGAAAAGAGTTCGACCAACATCTATGCAAGGAGATTTTGAATCGAGGAAACTGTGGAGTCATGTCACAAATGCTCTCAAAGTGAATGATATTAATACGGCAACAGAACACAAAAGATTTGTAAGTAACATGCAACTTTTATCACAACTTGAGGATTCTAAGCCTGTCCATGGAAATGACTAGTTGTTGTTTTGCAAAAACAAAATGTGATATGTGAATTAATGAAAGATTTCAATTGAAACTTGGCACATATGCTCACTATCAAAAGAGCAACCTACACTATGAAAACAAGTTCAAGGTCATCGACTAAGTGCAAGATTATTAATATGCTCCTGCATTCATAGATCAGGAACATATTGTTTGAATGTTTTCTGTCTACTCAAACTTGTCGCCTAAAAGCAGTTCTATACAGTAACTTACACTAAGTAAATGCTAAAATTTATCAAATGATTTATGTGATTTCAGCTTGAAGAAAGACAGAGAGAGGGAGAGAGACATAGAAAAGATACAAATACACAATTTCCTACAAAGGTAGGGCTGCATATTGATAATATTTATACTGTAAAAGCTCTAATTTAACCCAGGGGTAATGATAGAATCATCAGATTTCTTTTAGAAGAGGATGGTGGTTTATTAAAGGCTACAGATATTATTTCAAACATGGCTAAAAGGCCAAATACAGGAGATTTACGAGAACTGAAAAGTCCACATCAAAACCAAAGGGGATTCAGAAATAAATACAATTTACCATTGTTAAAGAATGTGGTTTTCAGGCATTTTGACATAATGTAGGGTACAGTTTCCTCAGGATACCAAAGAAAAACTCAAATCAAATCATTTATATAAGCATCAAATTAACACAAAAGCTTAAAATTTGGCCTGAATAAGTTATGTTTTTATTAGTGGCTCAATATTTTTGAAAATTGGTAATTGTTTTGGCTGTGTAAAGAGGAGAGTGTGGTTCTATTAGATTTTTTTTGCTAGGCTGTCTTCAGAGAAAACCCAAGGTACATGTATTGCTATAGCCTTGGTGTCATCGACATTATGGGAAAAACTTTTTGTGATATTTCTAGTTCTACTGAAGGCATTCACTTGCAATTTGGCACATATGTTCACCATCAAAGGGCAACATATTCTGTCAAGGGGGATAACTCTAGATACCTTTTGATCAAATTATGCCCCTTTTTAGCTCAGCTGTTTTCGGAGAAAACATGAGGTATTGCTATAGCCTCGGTGTTGTCAACTTGCGAAAACTTTGACATTTTGTGATCTCACTTGTTCTACTGAAGGCATTCACTTGAAACTTGGCACACATGTTCACCATCAAAAGAGCAACCTATACTATCAAGGGGGTTAACTGTGGATGCATTTTGTGCAAATTATACTCCTTTTTTCGATAAATTTTTCTTACCATCCAGCACTCAACAGCCTAGCGTAGGCACCCGAAGGTAGTGCTCTTGTTCTACTTTTCATTTTACCACCATCCAGCTTTTAACACTCAAGCGTAGGCACTGGTAGATGGTGCTCTTGTTTATGGTTTATAGGCACTTAAAAAAGTTTTATCCTAGCCCCTCATTTTTGAGAATAAATTTTACTATACTTATAATGAAGATTGACTGAATACAATTATTTGATTGTACTTGATAAATTTGGAAGAGCTTCAAGTGAATTTTAGCAAAGCCATGAGAAAGTTGTGCATCATTCAGATCTTCAACTGTGAGACCTTGGGTACAATCTTTAGCTAGGCCATAAAATAGTTGGTAGCATATTATATTCTCAATCATGCGATCTTCAGTTGTGGTGAATATTCTTTTGAACATTATGATCCCACCAATTGATGGATAATCATATACCTAAGTGGAATGGGTAGATGGAAGCTTGAAAGGATGTGGTAATACTTATGTTAGAAATTACAGAAATCCATAGTTAGATGCTTAAGCTGCTGCAACATAGCATGTATATGTACTGGAAAAAGTGACATTTCACTCTATTCTAACAAATAAATAAAGCTTTTTGTCTTAAACCTACATTAATAATAATAGAAATGGTACAAAGAAAAAAATCAACCCTTTACCATACTGATAATTAAAGAAATGATATAAAGAAAAAAATCAACACTTATTTATTATAAGTAATATTTTAAAATTGAATACATGTGATTTGAAATTGTATTACAACTCACGTTTTTGGGATACATAACAGCTTTGGAAATATTGGGGTTATAGGATAAATATCATACTGAAAATTTAATGATAGTTATGTTCGTGATTTATAAACTCATCTTTATTTTATTTTTTCAGTTTTTCCAGAAGGTTGGCGATACATGGACTTATAAGAATATGTTGACTAAATCCTAGTGCAGTTCTGTGATAATAGTTGTGATTTTAGTGATAAAAACAGAGAAATATGTTGTTGCCTGGCAACCAAAAGGATGTGTCTACAACTTCAGAGTCTAGAAAAGATGGTGTGAAAAAGGTCACCTTAAAATTGTTATTTCTCAATGAAACCCTATGTTGTGGAGACTTGTTGGAATCGATGAGACAATTCCAATGAATATCCAAAACATAGACTTTCTTGCAATGTTGTTGAAAAATGTAGATACATAGTCCATTTTATCCCCTCTGCCACTTAAGTTTAGGCTGTAGATATGATATTCTAGTTTTGGTAGGACAATGATATGCAAAAAAAGACAAAGTTCAAAGAATAGTAACCACACAAAGACAAAGTGCAAATGAATGATACTGTATTTCATGAAATTTGATGAAGTGTTTGCGGAACTTTTGACAAGATGTTTGATTATGAATTTGAAAGAATGGCAAAAAATATGACATTAATGGATGTTAAGCTTTCAACAAATGCATCAAGCCCCGAATGCCAATAAAAAAGGGATGTGAAATTGAAGATTGATTTTCCTTTTGGTAGAAAACATGATTGTTTTAAACTATTTCTCCTCCTTTTTACCATGGCAGAGCCTGGTTAGCTTGGTATGTAATGCATTTAGCTCTCAATCTAGGGGTCCTGAATTTAATCCCTCAGAAAATCCAAATTTTATCGGAACTTTGACTAAAGTCATTTTAACATGTGTCATTTCTCTCCCTTTAATGGGATAATAGTTAGTATGTCCAATTTGGGTGGAAAGTTGTAGGCGTGGATGAAATGTTGTTCTATTGACATGAAAACATTGGGAAATAATTGAAGGTGCACTAGTCAACAAGATATACGTGACCCGTCACGCGAAAAGGGACCATGTGAGTAGTGCGTAAAGTTTCGACCCTAATCAGACTGCGCGGTTTGCACAGACTGACTAGGGTCTAAACTTATCGCAATGGGCTTATTTTCTAAATCTGGAATGTTCAATCTACCTTACAGAGAAATAATTTTTGAAATGCGACCTCTGGTTGACAAATGCTGGACCCAATCTCTTTTTCAAATTTTCGTTTTACAAAGTTCCCAGATGGTCCCTTTTAGTGTGACAGGTCACATATAAGTGCAGTATTGTTGAAAGTGATCTTTTTCATGTTACATGATTGTAAACCTGTGATATTCAAGTAAAGAGATCTGTGTAAATTATATCATTAGATTCTGAAGCTACATACATTCAGTGTCCTAAACATTTGCTGATTGTAATACTTAAACAATTTTTTTCTAGTTGTGTCAATCAAAATTTGTACATTCTGGTTGGCTGAAAATGCATCTTTTTCATAAGCTTCCACACAAAGTAGCCCGTGAGGGAATCTGATTGAATAATGGATAATTCTTTACAATTTTTATGACTCCCTTCAAAGAAGAGGGGGTATATTGTTTTGCACATGTTGGTCAGTCTATTGGTGGTCAGTCAGCTTGTGGGTGGGATTTCTGTTGACCTTTTTTTAGTTTGGAGCATATCTCAAAAAGTATGCTAGTAAAATTAGTGAAACTTCACATTTGGGTAGATCTCATTGAGGAGAAGTGCAGTGCACATGAACTATAACCCTACTCATATTTTTTGAGTTATTGCCCTTTATTGAATTTATTTCTTTATTTTTGTCTAGAGGGTATCTCTAAACGTCTGCAAGCTAGAATCTTAACACGTCACAGGTGGATAGATCTCATTGAGAAGTGCAGTGCAGAAGAACTAAAACTCTACTCATATTTTTTGAGTTATTGCCCTTTGTTAATTGACAAAGAATATGCCACCGACTTGGTCTTATGGGGGACATAAGTCTTGTACAAACATCTCATGTTCTTTAAAATTTTGAATTAAAAGATATGAAGAGTGTGTTTGCTGAAATCAAGGTATGAAACTGAAACCCTAAGCACAATCAAGTGTGATTCATGTTTTCATAGTGCAATTAGGTTTTAGGCTTCATAACTCCAGGAAGTCAACACACACTCTCTTTGTCTCATAAATGAAATAGATGTACAGTAGCTTCATATTAAGTAATAATTTGCTTTATAGAAGCTTCGACAAGCATAGTCCTCTTTAAATCCTGAAAAAGTACCAGCTCCTCAGACATTGCGAAAAAGAAAGAATTGGAAGTTGTATGTTATAAACAATTTCTGGTTTTCTCAAAGGTTCCTAGCCGTAAATGGTCATATTTTAACCATATTATGTCTGATAGCTAAAACATTTTTCTATGTGGACCTTTCAAAGTATTTATCCGCTTTTAATTAGTTAATTATGTATGTATATTTATAGCTCAGCTTTATTCGGAGTTTAAACCTAGCTGAATTCAGGATGACAAAACGTTGAAAACTTTTTGCAAATTATACTTTACGCTTGCACAGCTGGGTATGATTCACAAACTGCTATGTCACCCTGAACGCAAGGCAGGTATTGCTATAACCTTGTTGTTATGACTGTTGTCTTTGTCCTCCTTATCTGCCGCTGAAACTTTGTTATACCCCCCACCTACGAAGTAGAGGGGGGTATATTGGTTTCACCATGTCTGTCTGTCCGTCCGTCCATCCATCCGTAGACCTTTTAGTTTCCGGACTCTAACTCAAGAACCAAATGACCTACAATCATGAAACTTTATACGAATGTTCCTTATGACCCAAGGAAGTGCCCTATTGTTTTTGGGTCACATAGGATAAAGGTCAAGGTCACAGTCAGTCTTTGTTCAATTTTCGTTTCAAGACTCTAACTCAAGAACCAACTGGCTCACAATCATGAAACTTTATACAAATATTCCTTATGACCCAAGGAAGTGCCCTATTGTTTTTGGGTTACATGGGTCAAAGGTCAAGGTCACAGTCAGACTTTGTTCAAATTTCGTTTCCAGACTCTAACTCAAGAACCAAGTGACCTACAAGCATGAAACTTTATGCAAATGTTGCTTATGATCCAAGGAAGTGCCCTTTTGTTTTGGAGTCATATAGGTCAAAGGTCAAGGTCACAGTCAATTTTGTTCAATTTTCATTTCTGGACTCTAACTCAAAACAAAGCGACCTAGAATCATGAAACTTCATGCAAATGATGCATATGACCTCAAGATTTGTTACAAATGCATCCTGCACTAATAGCACTTGCATTCTGACAAAGTGCTTGTTGGGGGTATTAGTCCGCTCTGCAACAGTTCTAGTTATTTTTATACTTACACATTAATAGTTCAAGGACATATTGTTTTGTCCTGGCTGTTTGTCCCCCCAAATCTTTAACATTGGTCATAAGTTTTGATGGTTAAGTGAAGTTCTTCATTGCTTACATGTGCATTGCTTGTGACAAGACCTTTCTGTTGATAACATCAGTCAAGGTCATTTTTCAGGGTCAAATATGTGTAAAATTTAAAGTGTTACAATGGCCATAACTTTTGAAATAGAGAGTGGCAGAGTCTTCATATTTCACATATGTATTGTACTTTTAAGGGCCTTTCATTGAATATCACAGTCTAGGTCATCAGTTCATCATTTTCACAACAAATTTCCGTATTTGTGTATCTAATGACTGTTTCTAGTCTTTGGCCTAGTGGTTTGGATGGTCACTTTGGGATTGACAGGTCCTGGGACCTAATCCTAGCCAGACCACGGAAAAATCTACACCATGTTGCTTCTCTCTATCCAGGTGTATATATATAATACGTAGTTAGTGATTTGTATGAGAAAAAATATCTGACGAGGTTGAGAGAATTGATCATTGTCAAGGCTCTGCTCTGACTAGGGTTGACATACTATGCACTACCCATGTCGTCCCTATATCGTGTGACAGGTCACATTTGTATGACCCCCAATCTAGGAATGTATTGAAACTATTGGCATAAAGTTGTTTGCGTCTTAAACATGGAAATTCTGAAAACCTCATGTAGTTGAGTCTTAAAAATTTGTCCAAGATTTAAAAAAATATGCTTTACTGTTAGCCAATAGTATATGTTCAGGAAGTGCCTGCACTGCATAGGACATCATTATGTTTACTGTGGTCAGAACAGACCAGATGAACAAAGACAAGAGGGCCGTTTGCCCTGGGTGTGCTCACCTGAGAAAAAAGCTTCATTACCTAGGTATGTCCATGCAACTACAGAAAAGGAGATTTTCACTTATTCAATCAGATAACATTTGAAATAATCCCCCCCCCCCCCTCCTCTCTGCTCCTCCCCTGGTCATTATTTATCTAAGCTTTTTCATAAAAGGTCTGTGATCAGCTAATCTATGCCAGATATACAGGCTGAGTCTGAGACTTTTAAAGTTTTCTTTAATGAGTTGATCAATCCATGTCAAATATAAAGGCTGTAGGGATTCAAAATTCTCAACCAAGCACTCCCCCCTCCCCCGAAGATGCTCTGCACCTGGTGAATCTACAGTCATGATTTTAGCTAATTCAATTAATGTCCATATGCTGATCATCCATACCAATTTTCAAGTCTGTAGGACTCCTGGTTCATTAGAAGAAGTTTAAAGATTTCAAAAATGATCCAAAGTACTACCCCCTCCCCAAGACTCTCAGCACCTGGTGACCCTACAGTCATGATTTTAGCTTTTTTTATTAAGGTCAATATATTGATCACCCATGACAATTTTCAAGTCTGTAGGGTTTCTGATCCAGGAGAAGAATAAGGTTAAAGATTACAAAATTGATCCAAAGTACTACCCCTCCCCCTGGTGCTCCGCATCTGGTGACCCTACATTCATGATTTTAGCTATTTAATTTTGAATTCATATGCTTATCATCCATGCCAATATTGAAGTCTGTAGGGCTCCTGGTTTAGAAGAAGAAGAAGGTTAAAGTTACAAAATTTTCACATAAGTACTCCCCCCTCCCCCCTGGTGCTCCGCACCTAGTGGCATTACAGTCATGATTTTAGCTATTTTTATTAAGGTCTATGAGCTGATCCTCCATGCCAATTTTCAAGTCTGTAGGGCTTGCGGTTCAGAAGAAGAAGAAGGTTAAAGATTACAAAATTTTTCACAAAAGTACTACCCTCTCCCCCCTGGTGCTCCGCACCTGGTGAATCTACAGTCATGATTTTAGCTAATTCAATTAATGTCCATATGCTGATCATCCATGCCAATATTCAAATCTGTTGGGCTCCTGGTTTAGAAGAAGAAGAAGGTTAAAGATTACAAAATTTTCACAAAAGTACTACCCCCTCCCCCCTGGTGCTCCGCACCTGGTGGCCCAACAGATATGATTTTAGCTATTTTTATTAAGGTCTATGAGCTGATCATCCATGCCAAATTTCAAGGCTGTAGGGCTGCTTGTTCAGAAGAAGAAGAATTTTAAAGATTTTCTTAAATTTTTAACTTTCGTTGCCATAGCAACCAGAGTTTTTCACCGATTTCAATTCTTTTAGCAATTCTTAAAGAGGATTACCTCAGGAACATTTCTGCCAAGTTTGGTTAAAATTGGCCAAGTAGTTTAGGAGGAGATGTCATTTAAAGAAATTGTTGACGGACGACTGACGACGGACGGACGCCGGACAAAAGGTGACCAATATGGTCCAATCTCCAAGGAACTTGATCACAATGTTGGCCATTGTCTCGAGGATGAACCATTTTAAAAAAGGGAAGGATACATGCAATATTAAGGGAAAAGGGGCCTGACAATTTATGTTTACACTCTAATCTCTAGAGGCCACAAATTTGGTTCAATAGTCATGAAACTTGGGCAGAATGTTGGCCAGGTCACATGAAACTGGTTTAGAAAAGGCTAGAAACTTATGCAGGGATCATAGGGATAGAATAATGTCTTTCTTTGAATAATCTAATGATCATTTAATGATCTTTAAGCATTCAATTTTGCTAAGGGAGGACTCAAAGAGACGAAGGTGAGCGATATAGGACCATCATGGTCCTCTTCTTTCAGTTGTTATTTAAGATTCTAAAGATATATATAAAAGGATACGATGGTTTCACTTCTGTGACTTGAACGAGTAGCGTTGGTGACGTCGAATGTTTTCACTCACAGTTTTGAGGGCTAACGCCATTTTAACTGACGTCATCGAGTTTTTCCAAGGGTTTCCTGTATTTTTTAAAAATAGTCTATGTACATCCGAGGTTGATCGTGAGATTGGCCGAGTGGTGTTCCGAATGAAATGGGTGTTGGGGCGGCCATTGAAAAGTGTATTATCCAATCAAATGAATAAGGAAAAAGTCCAGAAAGCCGAAAAGCTGTTAGTACATGTTACCCGTATGGACACAAATATTTTGTTTTATTTATTAGAATAAATGAATCATTTTAACTAGTGTTATTGTATATTATTTGACCACTCATTTATAACACATACCTCTTAAATTTCCAGATAAAGATAGGTTTGGAATTTTTACGAAAAAAGTAGTACTTGCAAGTACATCAGACTGGTCCAAATTCAGATCTAGGTTACAGATGACAAAAGAGGACACAATCCAAATGAAACTGGTTAAAAGCAGTTTTTTTATGCCCCCTTATCGAAAGATCAGGGGCATATTATTTTACCGTTGTCTGTCTGTCTGCTGTCCGTCTGTCTGTCCTTCCGTCTGTCTGCAAAACTTAACCAAAAAACTTAACATTGCCAATATCTTCAAGCCTATTCAAGATACAAGGCTAATATTTGGCATAATGATGGATCTCAATGATCTGCATCTGCTGATACCAAAGTCAAGGTCATGTGACAATGTCAAGGTAATCTGTCAAGGTCAAACAAGTGCATGTCATATTGCGATGCAATACAGGAGTCCCCCACCGTATAACAAAAAATCCTTTCTTATAATATATCTCCTACTTACTAGATCTATAACTGTATACAAAATTTGAAGTTGCTAGCACATTAGGTTTTGAACAAAATGTCCCAAACAAAAATATAAGAATAAAAACAACCAATGGCAAAAACTCCAAAAGTGGGCGGAGAAGAATGATTCTTGTACATGACACTTGTCCTCAATGAGATCTATAAGTGTACCAAGTTTGAAGTTGCTAGCACAGATGGTTCAGGAGATATGGTCCGGACAAAAATGTCAGGATAAAAACAACAAAGGGCAATAACTCAAAAAGTGGGCATGGCAGAAAAACTGTTCTTTAACATGACACTTGTCCTCAATAAGATCTATAAGTGTACCAAGCTTGAAGTTGCTAGCACTTATAGTTTAGGAGATATGATCCGGACAAGAATGTAAGGCTAAAAACAACAAAGGGCAATAACTCAAAAAGTGAGTGTGGCAGAGTTATGGATTTTGAACATGACACTTCTCCTCAATGAGATCTATAAGTGTTCAAAGTTTGAAGTTGCTAGCACACATAGTTTAGGAGATATGTTCCAGACAAGAATGTAAGGGTAAAAACAACAAAGGGCAATAACTCAAAAAGTGAGCGTGGCAGAGTAACGGTTCTTGAACATGACACTTCTCCTCAATGAGATCTATAAGTGTACCAAGTTTGAAGTTGCTAGCACATATGGTTTAGAAGATATAGCCCGGACAAAAGTGTGACAGACAGACGGAATCGAGCAAACCTATAGTCCCCCAACCGGTAACCGGTGGGGGACTAATAACTAAAAACTTAACCAAAAAACTTAACATTGCAAAAATCTTTGAGCCCATTCAAGATACAATGCTCTTATTTGGCATGATGATAGATCTCAATGATCTGCATCTGCTGATACCAAAGTCAAGGTCATGTGACAATGTCAAGGTCATCTGTCCAGGTCAAATAATTGAAAAACTTAACCAAAAAACTTAAACATCGCAAAAATTTTCAAGCTTATTTAAGATACAAGGCTCATATTTGGCATGATGATAGATCTCAATAATACACATCTGATGTTACCAAAGTCAAGGTCATGTGACAAGTAAATGATAGATAGATGGTAATGATCTGCATCTGCTGATACCAAAGACAAGGTCATTTTACATGGTCAAGGTCATCTGTCAAGGTCAAATAACTCAAAATTCAACCAAAAAAATTAAAATTGCCAATATCTTCAAGTCTTTTCAAGATACAAGGCTAATATTTGGCATGATGATAGATCTCAATGATACGCATCTGCATGTACCAAAGTCAAGGTCAAGCGACAAGGTCATCTGTCAAGGTCAAACTCCTTAAAATCATAACCAAAACACTTTCATTGTTTAGTTTATTTAAGCATTTCATAGATACCCAGTCACATAATTTGCATGATGAAAGATCTCGGTGATTTTCATTTGTAGGTATCAAGGTCGAGGTCATGTTAAAGGTCAAGGTCATCTGTCAAGGTCAACATTTTGAAACAAAATGCTGTTACGGGGGCATTTGTGTTTCACAAACACATCTTGTTTTTTCAACAATTTTCTTCTCCAATATAATCAAAGTACTGAAAGTACTGATAAGTTGGAATGCGTTCAAGAGACGGTGACCTCAAGCCACTAACGAAGCTCACGCCTCCCGTCCAACACAGGTGATCACATAATACGCCTCGTCTTTTGACGGGCGTATATAATAAATCAATGTATTTAAAACAACGAGAGACGCTTAAACCCCTGATTCGCTATACAGGCATGCAACTGATGGAAAAAAATGATAACAAGAGGGCCAAAATGGTCCTAAACCGCTGTCCTGAATACGTTTTGACCAGTGGATCTCATCCAAGAAACTTTCTGGCAAAGTTTCTTTCAAATTTGCCTAATTGTTGAAAGGAAATATAATTCGAAGAATAAACAGTGATAATAGACCCTGCCCACCCACTATTTACAGAGGAGACTCAAAATTAGCCCTGCCCTGCCACGCCCATATTTATGGGCTAATCAAAACTTTGCAAACAAATTTTAAAGATGGTCTCCAAAGAGACGTTCTGGTAAAGTTTCATTGAAATCGACCAAGTGCTTCAGGAGGAGATGTCGTTCAAAGTTCCTGGGCTTAAATAAGTCCCGCCCTGCCAAACCAATATTTATGGACCAACCAAAATTTCGTGAACAATTTGCCAAAAGCGATACCCAAGGAACATTCTGGTAAAGTTTCACAAACATTGGCCCAGTGGTTCAGGAGGAGATTTCATTGAAAGAATTCTGGCATAGAATTAGGCCCGCCCTGCTACGTCAATATTTAAGGGCCAATCAAAATTTTGCAAACAATTTTTTAAAAGGGTAACCCTAGGAACATTCTGGAAAAATTCCATTGAAATGGGCACAGTGGTTCAGGAGGAGATGTTGTTCAATGATTTCTGGATCAAAATAAGCCCCGCCGTACCACGCCCATATTTGTGGATTATCAGAATTTCGCGAAGAATCTTTGAAGAGGGTCATCCAGGTAACATTCTGTAAGAATTTTATTGAAATCGGCCCGGCGGTTTAGTAGAAGAAGAAGTTTTAAGAAGGTTGACGACACATGACGGACGTTGGAGTCAGGGTGATCATAAAAGCTCCCCTTGAGTACGTAGTGATCAGGTGAGCTAAAAAGGAAGAAAATGATATGGACCATACAGCCGACTAATGGACGCAGAGGCGGACACTTACAAACTCAAAACAGTTTCTACGTTATATTTCAAATGACTTCTGCTCCATTTGAGTTATCAATTACATTTTTATTTTGAATTGTCGCAAAATGGACCTCAACAAGCGCTTTGTCCTTGATGAAAATCTTTTTTCGCAGGGAAGTCGTTTACTTCATCAGTTGGAATCGCAAGAAAATTCTTGGACGAAGTTCAATTGTAACTTCGACCATCATGACTCCAAAACTTGGCACTTTCTTGGGTCGTTGACAGCATTTGTGCCAAGTTTTATGATTTGGGTCAATTGGTTGTTCAGTTAGAGTGGAAACTGTTAACAGTTCAAGGTAACTTATGACCGTGACATGTATGACCCCGAGACAATAGGGTATTTCTTTGGGTCATGGGCAATATTTGTGTAAAGTTTCGTTATTGCTGGTCAATTGCTTCTTCGTTTAGCTAGCGGAAATTGATTGATTGAATGGAGTTAAACGCCGCTTTCAACATTATTTCAGTTATATAGCGGCGGCCAGAGCACCTAACAATGGATTCCTGGTATTTCGTTCACCTGTACTACCATTACATCCTTTCTTAGCCTCCGACTGCTATCTCACATAAGTTTACGATTATCCACCCATTGGTGAGAAACAAACGTCGAAAAGGATATTTGCCGCCACCGGGGATAGAACCCACGACTTCCAGATAGGAAGTCTTATGCCTAACCAACTGCGCTATGGTGGCGGCTTTAGCTAGCGGAAAGCAGAAGGTCAATGGACTGACAGACAGATATGAAGAAATCAATATGTGCTCCTCTACTTCTGAGTTAGGGCTATAGTTAATAACATCGTAAAATTGATAAGTGAACGATTTTGGAATGATTAAGGAATGATGTTGAATGAGTGAGCGGGGCGAGTTTTGAGTGAAATTTAAGAAAGAGAATCCAATGTCGCTTATTTTGTTCAGGATGAACAAAATTAGCGATATGTAAAACCTCAATTTAATAAAAAATACATGAGAGTTCCACCAATAGCTTTATATTTCGCCAAAAACCCATCAGACGGTTTAAATTTCAATTATGTCAGTGAAATCGCGATTCGGTTCTAAAATGCTTTATTCATTTTGAATATACAAGTTGATCTTATTTATTGAGTAATTTTGAGAGATTTAATTGGTTTTAGTGAGTGTTTGAAATGAATGAATGGAGCGCTGAGTGAGCGATTTAGAATGTTTTTGATTGAGGTGAATGTCAATTTCACGATGTAACTAACTGTATGACGGTGCTCTTAAACGTGTTGATGTGCAAATATGTGAAGAAAACAATTTGAAATAGTAGGTCTGTTTCAAATGGCAAGTCATTTTGATGATGGAATGCAATTGGGCAAAGATATTCATAATTCCATTAAAGATGTGGTGGCCAGGATTTTATTAGATAAATTTTGGGCTTTGACAATAAAACATTCATGTAGGTAACTGCAATATGACAGAAAACAAACGACGATATGTTGCAAATATATTTACTTACTTTAAATGTGTATCTTCACTTTAAGAAAAACTAAAGATTTTTATTTCGTAACTGTAGACAGAAATGTACAATATAACAATTTGTCATAAGTTAAATGTGTGATAAGGTCGTTCAGAAAGAGAAACTATACCTTTAAAAGAAGCTATAACACAATTCTACGAAAATAGGTCGCGACATTACTAAATAAGCAGATCACGTGATCGGCCTGTGCTATGTCCACAATACTGAGAAACCTGATCGCGACATTGCCAAATAAGTAGATCACGTGATTTGCTAGTGCTACTTTCAATAGCTGACCTTATTTGCGTTGACTTATCACATGATTTCCAAATATAGTAATGTAAACATCTGATACTAGTAAAATCGTACGCAAATTTCAATAAATATCGTTAAATCATGAATTAGCGTGTTAATAATATACATGAAGTGATAGTTGTGTAATTGTACAGGATGATTTCCTTTTGATGAAATGAACTATATGTCTATGTCAAGTTGAGATAAACAAAATAGGCCGAAGTGTATTCACATCCCGTTCACGTGATGTGTGTTCTCAAAAAACCCGAAATGAATTTATCTTGGGTTCATTTTGCGGTTTTGTTAAATCTAAGTTGGAATTGCTCCGCATTCCAACTTAAAAATCGGAGGATCATGAAATACAGGGACTACAGTCAGCATCAAATGATGAGATAGACAGTGCAAAGTAACTCCTGTGTATTACTCACAATATTGGCTGTCAAAATAGTATTAAATCTTCCCCTGCCATGACAGATATTTTGCTGATGTTCACAGTGTTGACAGACAGAGTAGTCTACGATCAGCCTGCACAGATGTGCAGTCTAATCTTAGCCTATACTACCTGCTTTCTAGAAATTATTGTTGACAAAACTTGATTCATCCTGGTAAAATGTCCCCAAAATTAGCAACTTGTTTAAAAATAAAATAACCCACAAATAAACGAGGGCCAGAATTTCCCTAAATCTCTCACCTGAATTTAATTGGTCCAGTGGATCTCACCCATAGCGCGGTTGGTAATGCATTGGACTATCAATCTAGAGGTCCTTGGTTTGATCCCCGAAGGTGGCACTCATTTTTTCTGACTATTTGTCTCCCACCAATGGGTAGATAATCGTACACCTATGTGCGATAGCAGCTGGAGGCTGGGAAAGGATGTAATGGTGGTACTGGTGTAAGAAATACCAGGAATCAATTGTTAGGTGCTCCAGCCACCACGATATAACTGAAAAAATGTTGAAAGCAGCGAAAAACTCCATTCAAATAAACTCCCAAAGTATTTTTTTGGCAAAGTTTCATTCGATTTTGCCTAGTTGTTGAAGAGATGTTATTCCAAGAATTCAAAGTTAAAATATGCTGCCCATTTTTTACTGAGAAGCTGTTAAATGATTTTGGGCCTAAAAAGAGCCCTGCCCTGCCAAGCCCATACTTGGGGTTAATCAGAATTCCACAATTAAGTTTTGAGGAGGGTCATCCAAGGAACATTTCTGCCAAGTTTGGTTTAAATCTGCTCATTGGTTACAGAGAAGAAGAAATTTACAGATTTGGGGCTCAAAATAAGCCCAACCCCCGTCATGCCTATATTTGGCTGCTAATCAAAATTCCATAAACAATTTTGAGAAGGGCCATCCAAGGAACATTTCTGCAAAGTTGGTCTGCAATCAGCCCATTGGTTACTGAGGAGATGTATAAAAATTTGTGCTCAAATGCCAAGCTCTACCACATCCATAGTCAAGGGCCAATCAAAATTTTAGGAACAATTTAAGAAGAGGGTCACCCAAGATTCTGGTTAAGTTTTATTAAAATCAGCCTTGTGGTTCAGGAGATGTCTTTCAAAAATTTCAGCTCAAAATAAGCCCCACACTGCCAGGCCCATATTAATAGGTCAATCAAAAATTTGCAAACATTTTTTAGCTCGCCCGGGACGAAAGTCTCGGAGAGCTATTGTCATACCCTCGGATGTCAGCGTCGGTGTCCTCATTAGGTTAAAATTTTTTATTTCTATAAATATTTATCCTAGAGGCTTTATTTTTTACAGAAACACTCATTAGGGCATAGGACCAACATCCATGTCGAAATGACCTTTAGACTGTGACCTTTCAAAAAAGTTATAACCAAAAACTTTAACCAAAAAAACTTTAACCTTGCTTATATTTTCTGAAAGCTTTTAACTAGACATCATTACTTCATATGCACACTCATTAGTTGATAGGCTTTCACCATAGACAAAGGTCCTTGACAATTTCACCTTGACCTTGACCCTTTATGGACTTGGAAAAACTTTAAGCGAAAACTTTGACCAAAAGCTTTAACCTTGCATATATTTTTAATGCTCTAACCTAGGGACATCATTACTTCATATATATACTCACCAGGCGATAGGCTTTCACCAGAGACCAAGGTCCTTCACAATTTGACCTTGACCTTTACCATTTGTGGACTTAGAAAAACTTTAACCTAAAACTTTAATCAAAAACTTCAACCTTGCTTACATTTTCTGAATGCTTTAACCTAGGGACATGGTTTCTTCATTTACATACTCATTAGGTGATAGCCTTTTGTGACCAAGGTCCTTGATAATTTGACCTTAACCTTGACCTTTTATGGACTTGGAAAAAACTTAAACTGAAAAACTTTAACCAAAACTTTAACCTTGCTTATATTTTCATAATATATGGCATAGGTTAAAATGAATACTCTCACATTTCAAATACAAAAAAGAAACATTAAAGTTGTTTATTCTTGAATGATATCAATTAATTTCTAATTATACAATCTGTCTTCATGTCTTGTCAAATTATATACTCAGGCTCCCTAGATCATTTTAGTACCCTCTCCCCCCTTCCAATAGTTTCCTTCCAAGGTACATGATTTTGCATATATCTATGTGACAAGCACCCAATAGGGCGAGCTATGTTGTCCTCTGACAACTCTTGTTGAAGGGGGTCACCTAAGGAACATTCTGGTAAAGTTTAATTGAAATCTGCCCAGTTGTTCAGGAGATGTCCTTCAAAATTTGGGCTCAAAATAAGCCTCACCCTGCTACGCAAATATGTATGGGCCAATCAAAATTTTGCGAACAATTTATGAAGAGGCTCACCCAAGGAGCATTCTGGTCAAGTTTCATTGAAATCTGCCTAGTGGTTAAGGAGGAGATGTAGTTCAAACATCGTTGATGACGCACAACAGACCTAGGGTGATCCTTAAAGCTCCCCTTGAGCTAAAAATTCAGCAGGATAAGTGGTAGATCTGATACCGAGGAAAAAATGTCAGAACATTTATTGGATTTGTTTGTTTGAATGGGTTTAAGGCTGCTTTCAACAATCTCGCAGTTATATCACGGCGGCCAGAGCACCTAACAATGGATTCCTGGTATTTCTTTCACCTGTTCTACCATTGCACCCTTTCCTAGCCTCCAACTGCTATCTCACATAGGTTTACGATTATCAACCCATTGGTGAGAGACAAACGTCGGAAAGGATATTTGCCGCCACCGGGGATCGTACCCACTACTTCCAGATTGGAAGTCTAATGCCTAACCAACTGCGCTATGATGGCGGCTCAAAAAATTTGAAAGACAAAAGGCCTCAATTTTTCATATCTTATTTAATCATATTTTTTTGCATTTTTTTTTGGTACATTTTCTTAACAACAACTAGAAGCAATAATAATATGGTAGATTCACTCAATAAATTAAATAGAATCATAAATATTGTGATTTCATTTAACAGCTTTAGCAAGGATGTAACTACCTTTATGCACATTTTGCAAGTTCGTAATGCAAATAAATCCCCTTTCGAAAAATTGTTGATGAATGATCAAAACATCGTAACTATAGCTTTTTCAAGCTGTAGCTTCGATGTTTTGATTATTCACCAACACGCAAATCATAAAAAGGAGCAGGTGGTGGGCATTTTGCCTTCTCCTATATATTATTTGGTGGTTGCTTACTCAGTGCAAATGATTTTTCAATATCATATTTACGCCTTTGCAGCTTTAGTTTGTCATTACTTGAGGGCATAGGACAACAATTTCAAGATCCTGCAGAAATATATTTATTGGCAGTATTTTCTTTAAACCCTCAATATAACTGAAATCAACTCTTTAACTTATGGGAAAAATTTCTGGAAGAAATTTTGCAATGGTAAACATTGCTGAATGAGGAGATATTGCTTATAATAAACAATAAACAGTCTCTGCCTGCTTGTTGCAAGTACATTGTACATACAATTATTTCTATTCTCACAATGTTTTCTGCCTTATGCCTTATATACGTCAATTCATATCAAATTGTCACCATATCCTTCCTCTTTGGGCAAATTTAAATTTGGAAGTATCAGTGATAAAAGTACAAAAGACCATTTATAAAGGCTTTATGATTTTCAGCACTAGGATGTATGATTTTCGTCCAGTAATGGGTAAATATCCCTTTTCACAAATACGCCACTGTACTGTCTTCTGTTGGTGCTTCATCGATATCGGAAATCTTCCATTGATTTTTCCTTCCAAACTCGTACATTTCTTTAATTGTCTTTTTCACTTTATCCATGCCCTGTTTTGACATTTCCTGATATTTTAAGTACAGCTGTAGAGCTGTTCTTGCATCCTCAACAGAATCATGAGTAACTGACTGGATACTGATTTCTGAAATGAAATATAGTAGGAAATATAAGGGATAATTGATTGTTTCAGTGTTAGATCAATTTCATATTTCATTGAGTGAACAACAAAAGCTTTATTTTCACAAGTGGCGAAGCCATTGAAGTTCAACTCTGTGGGTTCGATTTCCAGGCTGGCACACTAACAAACTAATTGTCTTTCGGAAAAGACGTTAAACCAAGGTCCCGTGAAATGGTGCTTTACACTGAGAATGTTAAAGAAACATGGTGAATCTCGGCAGTAGTTTCATCATGTATCCTTGCACTATCCCCCGTAACAACTAACCGTATTCTGGGGGCATCGCTCATATGGGCTTGTGCTACAGTAGCGAAGATATTTAAAAATAAACGGAAATCAATTGCTATGCAACATTCTTGCTGAAGTCACTTATGAAATAAAAAATAGATTGTTTGTTTGAATTTGGTTTTACTATGCTTTCAACAAACAATCCTTCAGTTACAGCGGGGCGGCTGGAGCACCAAACAATGGATTCCTGGTATTTCTCTCACCAGTACTCCCATCAATCCTTTCCTAGCCTCCACCTGCTATCCCACATAGGTTAAGATTATCAACCCATTGGTGAGAGACAAAAAGTTGGAAAAGATGAGCTAAAATTCTTTATCAAATTTTCCAAAAAGTAGTCAGAGGAAAATTATAGTTATGTTACTTACTTAAGAAATACCAAGCAAGAAACTTTAATGAGATCATTCTCTGTCTTGGAAGATGAAATAACTCCACTGTATCAATGATTTGATCCTTGGGGACCTATAACAGAAAATACATTAAATATTTCCAATACCAAACCAACAATGCGGCAAATTGTAAAAAGATACCCCTGTTACACTGCTGGATGTCCAAGTATGAAAAACAACAAAGGGAAATAACTAAGAAATTAAGCTAGGTAGAGCTATAGATCTTGTGCACTACACTCTTTGATCATGAGAACAACATAACTGCCAAGTTTCAAGTCAATCAAACATCTGGTGATAAAGTTAAACTCCATACAATGAAGTGGATACTGGCAGTTGCCAGACGCAGGATCACAATTTATGTCCCGTCTTTCATGAGAGGAATATAACTGCCAAGTTTCAAGTCAATCAAACATGAGGCAAAGAAGGATATACGGCTAGTTTCCTGAGACGGGATGTCACAGGTGATCACAGGTGTATAAATTATGTGTAGTACTGTTCCTTCATGCAAAAAACCTGCATTGTACTTAATTTAGTTTTCAAAAAGTGGGGAAATGTAAGTTTGAAGCACAAGATTTTTTTGTTATACATGAAAATAACAAAGATGGACAACAGCAAAGCAATATGCCCTGTAATGCAAACAAAGCTTGTCTGACAACAATTTAGCTGTATATGCATTGAAAAACAATTGCCTTAACTCATATCATGCTAAATTCAAATTTTATTTCTAACAAAATGCCAGTTTTGGGACATTTCAAATAGCCTGGTTCATGTTTTTTTTCCCACAATGATTTAATAGAAAGCAGGTAGTATGATTTTAAATTTTTGTCCAAAGCTTTAGCTTGTTCCAAGCAATTTCTTCATTTTTCACAGTGTTTTCCTAACTCTCTTTTCTTAAGGGACATCAAGAAGAGGGGATTTTTTGTGCATGGATTTACACCACTGTCAACAGTACCACAGTATATCACAGCATTTTTCTGTCATTTCTCACAATACTAGAACCAAATGTCATCCAAAAAAACAGGGGCCTGTTTTATTAAACATCTTACAATCATTTTTTTTGTGCAAGTCAAAATCTAAAGTTGCTTCTAGAGTAGTAATTTAATATGGAATTCTACCATGCATCCTCTCATTGGAATCGTCTTCTAAAGACGATTCCAATGAGAAATTGCAAGGCAGAATCTAACAATGATTAAAAACACCAGATATGGTTTGTGGTTTTGACTTATGATTAATTTTGTCGAAAGAAGTTTAGTAAAAACGGGCCCCAGTTGCCCTCATTTGCAATCATAATCCCCACTCTATCAAAGTTACTTTCACTTCCACATCGTACAAAGTGAAGGTCCAATTATATAGGTAGCTATAGACTTACATGAATGTTGATGACCCTGAAATCCTTCTTCAAACCATGCCCTACAAATATTACACCAGTATCAATCAAATATCGCAGTTTCTGGTATGTAGCCTTTAATGTTGTAAGGTGACGATTTGACAATCCAGGGTCAAGGTCACCTGGCTTGATACCCGAATACTGTGTTAGATAATCCACAACCTAAAAGAAAAGAAACAAAGTCTGTTTCACAACCACTGAGATAGCAGGATTTTAAATCATTTATCAAGTTGATCTTGACCTAATCAGGTGACATTGACCTTGTCAGAAATGTATATTGTTAACAGGTAAACACATACCAAAAATTATCAATTTGGAAATGTTGTAGATAATAGGAAAATTGTATCATTAGCTCACCTGAGCACGAAGTGCTCAAGGTGAGCTATTGGGATCGTAGAATGTCCGCCGTCCGTCGTGTGTCGTCCGTCGTGCGTCGTCCACAATTTCTTTAAACATCTTCTCCTCCTAAACCAGTGGGCCAATCTTGATGAAACTTGGCAGGGATGTTCCTTGGGTCAAGCTCTACCAAAGTTGTTCAAATAAATGAAATCCACCCTTAACTTTCCCTTTACTCTTAACAAAAAGGGTGAAAATATGAAAATCTTTAAAAATCTTCTTCTCTGAAACCAGATGGCAGACAGCTTTCATATTTGGTATTTAGCATCATCTAGTGGACCTCTACCAAGTTTGTTCATATCAAGACCCTTGGGTCATATTTGGGCTTTACCCAGGCGCAACCCTTTTTACATAGAATCAAAGAGTGAAAATCTTTAAAAATCTTCTTCTCTGAAACCAGATGGCAGACAGCTTTAATATTTTGTGTGTAGCATCACCTAGTGGGCCTCTACCAAGTTTGTTTATATTAAGACCCTGGGATCATATTTGGGCTTTGCCCGGGCGCAACCCTTTTTACATAGGATGAAAGAGGGAAAATCTTTTAAAATCTTCTTTAATCGAAACCAGAGGGCACACTGCTTTCATTTTTGGTATGTAGCATCATCTAGTGGGCCCCTACCAAGTTTGTTCCTATCAAGACCCTTGAGTCATATTTGGGCTCCATGGGGGCGCATCCGTTTCAGCTCATCTGAGCATGATTGGTGAAAATAGGAAAACCGTCAAAAATCTTTTTCTCTGAAACCAGAAGGCAGACTGCTTTCATATTTAGTATGTATCATCATCTTCTTTTTGACATCTGCCTATCTAATTAATGTGTTGTCCCAGGGGTCAAAGAGACTCAGGTGAGCGATCTAGGACCATCTTGGTCCTCTTGTTTAAATTTAGAGGTTAAGTTTTGAAATTTAGTTTAAGTTATGGAGACATGGAGTTTTATGCTGCTTTCAATAATTTTTCAGTTATATCACGCAGCTGGAACACTAATAATAGATTCCTGGTTTTTCTCTCACCAATACAACCATCATATCCTTTCCTAGCCTCTAGATGCTATCTCACATAGGTCTATGATTATCAACCCATTGATATACAACAAATAGTTGTAAATAATGAGAGCTGCCATCGGGGATCAAACTTGGGACCTCTAGATTGACAGTCCGATGCGCTACCAACTGTGCGATGACAGCGGCTCACCGCAGAAATAATAGAAGCTGAAGATAAGTAAAGGTATTGACAATTCAATTAAATTTTCTCTTCTAACTCCATGTTGTAGATTCTCATTGGAATCTTATTTCTGTAAAAGAAGGATGAACATACCTGTTCATGTGTACATATGTAATCATCAATAAATGGTTCTCCTAATTGTTCCCCTTGTCTGTAAATAAATCAAATGATCAATTTCACATTTTAATCAATAAATGGAATACAGTTTCCTGTAAAACTCGACATCGCTTTGAAAATATCCTATTTCAAAAAGAAAAAACAAAACAAGCTTGATTTCATAAGGTACATCTGGTAATCAATGGGTATTTACTTACAAACATTTACTATTGTTCAATACTTTGTCATTAATTTCTAACAAGGAACATATGAAGCAAATTGATTGCATATGATTTTAATTCTTTATCAACAACCACTTAGTCAGTTTTGGGTTGCCAAATTCGTGAAATCATCTATTCAGCTCTCTGCAGATTTCTCTCATAATTCTATGCCAATCAGTGAAAGACTTGAAACAAACTGCAGCATAAATTTAATGAGGCTCTACATTCAAGCTTCTGATCTGTTTCAATTAATTCTGAAAGCATTATCACATAATATATATATATATTCAATGGGGAAAATAAGCTGAAAACAAGAACGCTTCCTTTGGGAACCTACACTCAGCTGAGGAACTGGATAATGCAAAAAAATATTAGCCAAAAAGGTGCATAGCTCTTACAAAAATACATTGATTTATACCCCTTGATAGTCTGGATAGCTCTTGCAATGATGAACACACATGCCAAGTTTCATGAAGATATCTTTGATAACAATCAAGATATGATCAAGGATAAAAGTCACACTAACACCAATGCCAGCAAGAATGAAGCCAATGTGATCACATTACCTTAGGTTTTCTTGGAAAACAGCCATGATGAAAATAACAAAGCAAAATGGAAATTTACTCTTAATGAGCTATTTTTCATTTCCATCCAGTGTTTTCTTAAAAAAAAACAGTTACTTTTTACTTAAAACGCAGTTTAAAATCAACAGGTGAGCGCCCATACATTGAGCCCTCTAATTGTCATTTTTAACATCTTAAATTAGACCTTACCCTCTTATGCAAGTAATCCTGGCCACAGACATATGACTTGGTCTAAGAGTTGACCTAGTTCCATCACTTCTTAATTCAGACTCTTCCTGAAAAAGGCCAATAAGTGTACAATATCAATGTCACATGGTCCTTATAAACTATTTAGGAACCAACAACATATGGCGCCCCTTTATTTACAAAATATTAATTCCATCTATTTTGATGGAAGATCATTAGGCAATGCTTTATGCAAAATCTTAATAAGTTGCAGAACCAGGAGTTTTGTATTTATCAAGATTCATTGAAGTAATCATCTAAAATACATCACTAAAAGCTCATTAGTGGGAAGTATAGAAAATCTTAATTTGAAAGGGGATATTTTGAATACATAATGCATAAACTCAAAACAACTAAAAGATAATGTATAAAATGCTTGTACAAAGCAGTTTTGACATTAAGGTAGTGGACCTTAATATTTTTGCAATATTTCGGAACTAGTGATCTTTCACAATGTTGACCAAGGTTTCCTAATGAAAATCATAAGGGAACCTCAGTTAAAACTGTTTAAGTTCATTACTTCCAAAATGTTGTGGAACTATTACAGAAATCATAAGGGAACCTCAGTTAAAACTGTTTAAGTTCATTACTTCCGAAATGTTCTGGAACTATTACGGGTCCACAATCTTTATATTAAAGGGTTTTCTATCCTTCATTTTCCTAGGATTTTCATGACAGGAGATAACAGTGAGACTGAGCTGGAATCAAATGAGGATAATCGATTGTTTCAGTGTAAGAAGATTGATATTTCATTGAGTGAACAACAATAGCTACATTTAATGAGTGGTGGTCCCACAAGTGAAAAGATGGCTTTTGATGTTAGTGAAATGAAATATCAATAAATCCTACTCAAAAAACAAATCATAATTCAATAAGTTTAATGAAAAAAAGAAGTGAAAATATGAAAATTTCTGGACAAATTTTCTTACATTTCGCACATCATTGATATGATGACGTCATAGCTCTCCTAAGATTTAATCAAATAGGGTGAAATGGACAAAAGCGAGTATAAGTTTTTGATAATTTCACTTATTAGGCCATGAATTCATCAAGAGATAATCTACAATAATTCTTGATAATCCACACTGGAAAGTGAAAAGTATTAAAGAATGAAAGAGAGGAACAATAATTATTGAAACTAAACGTTAGCTATTATCACCTGTATAACACTTATCCCTTAATAACAACTTACTTGATTTAAGGAGACAAATTCAGCATCCAGTCCCACAATATCTCCTTCTTTAGGAAATTCATCCTGGGTGAGAGGAGTGAAGGTGAGTTTACGTCGTTTAGGATTGATGAGAGTAGATTCATCATACAGAACACTAGAGGTGATTGGGTTCTGAACTAAAAGGAAAAGAAAGCCAACTTTCACTGAATGAGGAAGAGATAAACAAGAGCACCGCCTACAGGTTCCTAGGCGTGGCTGTTAGTGCTGGATGGTGAAAAAAAACTAAGAAGAAAAAGGTGCATAATTTGCACAATATGCTTCTAGAGTTATTCTTCTTGATAGAAAAGGCTGCTCTTTTGATGTGAATATGTGTGCCAAGTTTCCAGTGAATGCCTTCAGAAGAACCAGAGATATCACAAAATCTCAAAGTTTTCGCATGACTGGACCACCAACAACAATGACCTCACCAAGGCTATAGCAATACCTCAGGTTTTCTCCGAAAGCAGCAGAACTTAAAATGCTTCTTTAAACCACTTTTCAACAGTTAGTGTTTTTACCAATGAAAAGCTGAAGCAAATTTTGAAATTTTAATCTTATAAATGAGTGACTTTCACTAAATGACTTTGAACAATGACCTTGACATTGTAAGGCATGTGACGGGCTTGTCAAAAATAATGCACATGAGAAATTTTCAAGGCTCTATGACTTACCAAACATAAGTTATGGCTAATATTAGTTTGAAGTACAAAAGCATGACCTTGAAAAATGACCTTGACCTTGACTGATGACATTGAACTTGGTACCAACAGAAAGTGCTTGTCTCAGGCAATTGTCATGTGAAAAATGAAGGCCCTATCACTTACCAGTCAAAAGTCATCGCAAAATGTCAGTTTTTGCATTATTTTCACAAAATTGACCTTGAAAAATAACCCTGAACTTGGTACCAACAGAAAAGCATTGTCCTAGGTAATCATCATGTGAAATATGAAATACTTACCATTCAAAAGTTATCACAAAATGTCAAAGTTTTTGGCTCAATGACCATGACGACACCAAGGCTAAAGCAATACCTCTGGTTTTCTCTGAAAACAGCTGAGCTAAAAATAGCTTCATTACCATTCTAAAACTCAAAGTATTAAAATATCAACAAGATGTGCTTGTGAAACAGGAATGCCCCCGAATCCCAAATTTTTTAAAACTTTGACCTTGACAGGTGACCTTGTCACATGACATTGACCTTGGTATCTGTAGATGTGTTACATCGAGATCCATCATCATTCCAAATATGAGCATTGCATCTTGAATAGCCTTGAAGTAATTGGTAATGTTGATTTTTTTGACAATGTTTTGCAGGCAGACAGACAGACAGACAATGGTCAAACAATATACCAACAAGCTTTCGGTGCATAGGGCATAAAAATCTCAAAATAATGCCATCAAAATGTGAAATGGTTTCATCTACAAACTTTACTTAGCTGTTAACGTTTTCAAAACAAGGAATTGGGTGTTTAAAGGATTAAAGGCTAAGCTACAGTTCATTCAAACTGTCATTTTTCTTCTTCTTCTTCACTTTTTATCAAATTGGAAATAAGTAGGCATCTATAATTCTCGTTATTCTAACCTACCACTCAATTCATAATACTGTGTAATATTTCTCCTAGTGAAGTACAATGTACAAGGAATTCTCCACTCAAGGTTAAATCTGATAGCTTCTTCCTGTAAAATATATTGTAAATGTACTGATTTTGCTTGAATTGATCTTTACCAATTTCAGAACCTAAAACAGAATTGAACAGTCCCAGGCTTATATTCCACAAATTTTTGTGCATTCTGATTGGCTGAAAAAATAGTTTCATTACTAACTGATACCAATTTTGAGAGCACAATACAAGTTATGAAGAGAATATTTATTCAAGTCATGTAGGTATGAAACTAAAAACCTAATAACACTCATGTTTGAATCCGCTTCATGTATTCATACAGTTTGATCAGGTTTTTAGTTTCATACCTCCATGAATTCAACAAATATCCTCTCCATCTCATAAACATTTTGCATCCTCAATGCAAGACTGTTCCCGATCCAGGTAAAATAGCTAGGCTTGAATTAAACCCTTTTTTTTCTTTGACAATTCAACTCTGTATCATAAAAAAATATCATTTTTGAAAGGGCTTTTTAAAGGTAAGCAAAGAAAATTGAAAAATCTTACTCCTATTTCTTCTTATAAACACTCACAGGAGCTTTGCAAAACATGAACAAAGAGCTTTCAATTAGAAACAATTTTCTTAAGCAAAATATCAATCAAAATAATGCCTTTTTCTTTTCACTTTTTATTTCTATATAAATGGTTGATCAGAGGAAATTAAACCTCAAATTAGAGAAAAAGAATCATTATATTCTTAATTTCCATAAAATCAATTCAACTAAATAGTGTAAAGGGGGAAGCTACTACAAGGGAAAGGGCTGTAAGAGGAAATAAGTTACTACATGTATTTACCTTTTCAACATCTGATATAGAGAAATCATTGAAGAGATACCACTGTGTTGTAGTTACTCCCTCCTTTCTCTGATGGAATGTCTCTCCAACTTTAATATGGCTGACCAAGTGTCCCCTACCCTTACTGTCTTTAACATGAGATACAGTCCCTGTAAGCTGGTAGTACTTCACAATGGGATCTAGAAATATATCAGGTGAAAAAGAATAGGTTGTTTGGGTATGGGGGTAAATGCCATTTACATGAAAAGTTTCAGAAATATCAGTGTGACAAAATAATTCTTATAAAATTTTGACATTCCCTGTATCCTCCAACTGAATTTTCTACAAAAATGACAGACATATTAGATCTGTCTCATGCAACTAAATTGAATCACTGGTAAAAAATCTTCAAGGACTCACTGAGACTACGTGGGAAAGTCTTCAATTTTGACATTTCTAATGTCTTCTAATTGACCCTTAAACCCAAATGGCAGCCATTTTGGCTCTGTCATGTGGCAGCCATATTTATTCACTGTTTTACAAGGACTCACCAGGGCTACTGGGGAGAGGTTCGTCATCAGAAAACTCTTCAAATTCAACCCTCAACAAAAATGGCAGCCATTTAAGCTCTGTCATGTGGCAGCTATATTAATCACTGACTCACATGATTTACAAGGACTCACCAGGACTACTGGGGAGTGGTTCTTCATCGGAAAACTCTTCAATTTTAACATTGCCCGTGTCCTCTAACTGAACCTTCAACCCAAATGGCAGCCATATTGGATCTGTCTCATCATCCGGGTGTATCTTCATCAGATCTTCTTGCATCCAGTCTCTAATAAAATACAAACATTCATACAATGAATTATTAATCCTTGTCATGCTGAATAAAATTATTGGCAGAATTGCATTTAAATCAAAGTGCTGGAAATCCTGGAAACGCTAATTGAGAGTCAGAATTTACTTTGAAAATCCATTTTTCAAATTTTTATGGTTTAAAAAGGAAAATCAGATGCTTATGTCTAAGATCAGACTGCACCCATGTGTAGGCTGATCTTTGTCTATCCTTCCTGGTTCAGAAAGATAAGGGTTAACTTCTCAATTTTGGAGACATTCAAACGATATGGCTCAGGATTTTTTCCACAATAATTCGGAGAAAAGCTGGCTTCTTAAGCTGTGATCAGACTGCACATCTGAGCAGACTGTTCCTAGTCTATCTTGTATGTTAAAGCTTTCAGTACAGAAGTTATATGCTGTGAATCCCAGGATAAGGGATTACTTCAAAAAGCTTCTCTACCATGTTTCCCACAAAAATCCATTTTTTTTAAAGACAATCACGAACAAATCCAAAGAAAATACTATCTGTAAAACATGACAAAATTAATTTCAACAAGAAATGTGTTCTTTGGCAAAAAATACTTGTAGCCAAATTCCACAAAGCAATTTTACCTTTTCCTATAGTGTTTTAACACTAAAAGACAAAGGTTTATCATAGTACCATATCTTCGAAATGTTAACCAACTTTTTCTTTCGATTTTGACATCTTTTACTTTTTTTTTACAGAGAACTAATTTTCATTTTCAATGACCAACTACAGTAAAACCCCTCTATTAAGACCACTTGGGGTACTTTTTGAAAGTGGTCTTAATAGCGGGGTGGTCTTAATTCTGAGGTTTGGTCGGATGCGTTCAAACTTCCTAGACTAATTATGGCTAATAGAAGAGACTATGTAATTCAGTTTATTTTAGAATGATTTAAACTATATCGTGTTGTTTTTTACATTACGTAATTAAATCTATAAAATAGCATTTACATGTAAAACTTTTGTTGTTGATGTTGTTGTTGTTGTTGTGTCAAGCCGATTTCCAAAAGGGAGAAATTGATTCTTTGAAGTTTCTCATTTCAATGAGAATTTCATTTGAATTTCAAAAAATTGTCTTAATTTGTTTGTTTTGCTTTCAATCCATAACTAAGAACCTCTTTTTCCCTTCCCCAAAACTCTCGGTGAGTAGGTGTAAAGTGACATCGCTTTTTTTGCAAAGTTTTTTTTTTCTTTCAATATAGCTCTTTTCTCCTTTACGTTTGTTTATTTGATCTGGTTTGGTAACCTATCTTGGATTATTTATATTAAAATAAGGGCAATTATTGTCGATCTGTAAATGTGGTGCATACATTCAGTAAAATACTAAAAAAGAAACCTATCCATCATAAGCAAATTTACAATCGGTCAGCAGATCGCCGAAAACGATTTCCTGTATGTTTCCATAAAAAGCATTACTTTCGGTTTCTTTACTCAAGTTAACCAGGTAACATCTTTAATTGATAGACGAATGCAGTGTATCAAAACAATTGACCACTTAAAGTTGTTAGTTTGAAAATAACACCAGAACACAATAGAGGTTTAATCACGATATCGAAAAATTCGATAATCCATTGTTGATCCATTCATACCCAATTAGTGACGTACTTACTAAGCGTGAAAATCGGATGGTCGATCCGGAGGTGTGAAGTTACTGGTCTTTTTAGCGAGGTTCGTAATAGTGTTTTATACGACGTTTGTACTGAAATTAGTGGTCGTAATTCGGAATAGCGGGGTGCTCGCATTAGAGGGGTTCGCGACCATTAAGATAAAGAACAAATAATTCCGTTCTGGTGGTCGGAAGGAGGGGTTTTACTGTAAATGAAAATATTTCCTAAGTGAGAAAATTTCAATCTTAATTATAACTTAACTATCTTCAGTTATAGCACATTAATTTAGTGGGGTATTTAAAATTCAGTTAAGTATAAAATACAGAAGAAAGGTTTATTTATTTTTTTTTCAAAATTAAAACTGCACAGGTGGAAAATACAACTTTGATTGTTACCTAGAATCATGTTCATGTCTAAATCGACACCCTTTCTTTGTGCATTTTCTGCCATATCGACACATGATAGGACTAGACGAGTGTGGTATGGGCGAGGAGGAGGTTGATGAGCCATTTTCTCCTTCATCTTTTTGTCTTAATAACTGAAGAAAATAAACACCACATAATTAAATTTCTTGAATATATGATATGTTTGTTCAACATGTATGTCCAAAACCTGCAATTGACCTTGACATTTGACATTAAGATGAACCTTAAACTTTGACCCTGGAAATGTAAATTGAGGGGTCAGCACAACACTATTGTAAGTGCCTATAGATATATCTATATATATATTTATATATATATTTCAATTATTTCTATTTTAAATGTTCACATACACTATCCATGTATTTCTTAGCTTATTAAAATAACATAAAGATAATAAAGGGTACTATAATACTGTAAATTTACTGATTTGTGGGTGACAAAATACAGACATGTATACCCACCATAAGCTGTATTTTCCAGAATTCCAGATCTCTAGGGTTCTCAAGCTGACAGTTCAAAGCTAGCACATCAGGTAGGGTCTGCACTTCTTTTCTTTGTTGCTTAAAGTAAATTGTAAGCATCTTTTATAACATAGATGGACCCTATTTTGAATTACGTCCAATATTCTGCGGACTTTATGGAATCTTTCTCCAGGCTATACATTTAAATTTTCAAGCATATCAAGTCTATCAACTTAAGCTAGAAACATTATTCTATTGTTTTTTTTGATGTGCTTTTATTGAAGCATTTTTATTGTCTTTTGTTTTGATATAGGGCCCTCATGTTGATTGATCTTTCATCTTGCCTGCAAATTGATGGCTCAGCTTGAAGCAGTTGTAACTGCCTATATAACTATAGGCAGTAAGAACTGTTTCAAGCCTGGCATCCGAAATGTGGCCTGTGTATTCGTGCATTTTTAAGGAAGATGAATTTTAGAAACAAGAGATGTTTTTAAAATATTTATGCCCCCCCATAAAAGCAGGTCAATTAGCCTATTCTTTGTTAATCAACAAAAGGCAATAGCTCACAAAATATAATGATTTGAGTTATGATTCTTACTATCCACCTATAAAGTTTCATGTTTCTAGTTTGTATACTGTTTGAGTTATGCTTGGGACAAATTACGGTCTAGAATGGACCAACAAGTGCAAAGCAATATACCCGTCTTCTTACGGGGGGCATAATCAATCAAGCTATATACACTTGTTACATATTGATATTTAATCAACACAGACTGCTTTTAGGTTCCTTGGAATATCTTTCATGTTTACTCTAGTTTTGGAGTTATTTTATGAACCAAGATAAGTACTTACATGTTGTTGATATTTAGCACAGTTATTACACCATGCTTGTGTATTCTGTTCTAATCTCAAACTATGTTCCAGAACTTGGACAAAACTAACTGGGACAGGCCCTTTGTTTACACCTGAAATTCATTGAAATTGAACCCTTTAAAAGACAATAAAATTATGGACTAGTCTGAAATGAAAGGGGTTGTTGAAAAAAGGGAAAAGAGAACACTGATAAAGGCAATAATTTGAATTTTTTTTATCAAAAGAAACATCAAAACATACTTCTGAAAATTTATTTGCAAATGACTCTACAAACAAGTAGAATGTACATTTTAGTGCCATTAATAAGACAATCCTACAGCTTGATGGTCTTTAAAGTGAAAGAGACAGATCATCAGGCTATTTATTCAATTTCCACAAAAGACTTATTTTTTTCCATTTATCCAACCTTGAGTTGTTGCCTTTAGTTTTTCAATTTCAACCAGACTAAAATTCTGCTTTACATTATACTCATGCATTATAAGCAATATACCTTGCCCTGAACAATCAGGATAACTCAAATTGACTAGAGTTGATGTTGTTTTCCTCTTATTTTCTATACCACAGCGACATCTCAGAGTAGTGACTGTGTCTAGACCAAATAGGTCTGTAATGATGGAGCCATCTTCTCTTCTGCAGAAAGAAAGGATCATAATCATTGTTTATTTTAGAGTAAGATTAATATATATCTAAGGTAGTAGACCCATAATAGTTCTGCAATATCTCAGAAGTAAAGAACTTTAACAGTGTTAACAGAGGTTTCCAAATGATTTTAATTAGGGAAACCTCAGTCAACATTGTGAATGATCATGCGTTCCGAAAGGTTGCGGAACTATTATAGGTCTACTACCTTAACTGAGTGAACATCAAAAGCTATATTTTCACGAAAATGAGACAAAACATGAAAATTTTTCAGACTTCCTTAAATTGTGTCATTTTGCATGTGATTACCATGCAATGTTCATGATGACTTCACTTATTTGGCAGTGCTTACACGACATCAGATAAGATGAAATGAACGAGAGAGGGGATATAAGTTTTTGATATTTTCACATGTTAGACAGTGAGTTTATCAAAATGATTATCTGCTGTTATTTTTTGATAAATCACCAAAAAGCATTAAAGAAAAAGGTATCTTTTGTAATAATACTAAGCCTTTGAAAGCTTTGTAACTAGAAGTCCAATACAGACTGCATAGCTTAACTGGCTTTAACCCTTTGCTGTTTAATCCCTGCTTTTTATGTGCCTGTGATTTTATGATTTAGAAGACATTGTGAAAAAAGAAGAAATTGCTTCTGACAAGCAATTTCTTCTTTTTCCACACTATTTTCTTCCATACTGAATGGTTATTTTTCAAATTAAAGTCACATTAAATCTTCGTCTGCAAAACCTTTGAATTTGGACAGGTCTAAAATTTTGTTAAACAGGAAAGGGTTAAGAAATCTACATTTGTAAATGACTCTCAAACTTAAAACAAAACTCAACGATACTTGCTAGAGAAGAGAATTGTTGATCAATTCTAACTTTGAACTACACCTTAACAAAACACAAGCAAGCTGCTTGTGCAAAATGGTAATGACTTTGAAGTTGGCCGTTTAATAGTTCCCAAAATCTGTTTGGGAGGCATGTTTACCATATTTTGAGACTTTTACCAAAGGAATAATCTTGCAAGAGAACAATGATCTGTTGACCAATTTATTTCTTTTTATGAACTTTTCAGTTTACATAAGGGAATGAAATATATATGCCTGACTTGTCCATTCTTTTTATTTTGACGGGGGAGGGGGAAACTAAACCTTTAAGATGGACAAGCAAAATTTGAGTACAGGTAAAGAAACTTTCCCAGTATTCAGAAAACAAACAAAAATAATTACAAACAAGAGAAAGACATGGGTCAAGTCATTTCTAGCCCAGATCCTACCTAGGCCTAGACTGGTCCGAATGTCAACTATCAGAATAGCCTATTCTAGGCTATTTTGATAGTTGATATTGGGATCAGTCTAAAACGCGTAACCCACTGTCTGAGAGGTACAGTGATAAATCGGGCAAACCCTCCCCCCCCCTCGGGCCATTATTAACTTTGCCAACTTTCTTACTCTTGTTTTTCCTCTCTAGGAGAGTCTACAGGAGAAGACAACTCTGTTTCATTGTTCTCTGTGTCTGTAGGTGGCGCTGCTGAGTCACTCGATCCTGATGCTGAATTTGATCCTTGTGTCTTTTTCTCCTCCTTTTTGGATTCTTTCTTTCCTTTCTTCTTTTTCTTCTTGGATTTTGAAGATTTTGCCTCCTCCTTCTTTTGAGAATCTTTCTCCGTTTTTTCTTCCTCTTGTTTGTCTTTTTCTTCCACATTTTCTACTTCTTTGTTTTCTTCTACATTAGTTGGTTCTCCAGCAGTTTCACCAGTAGTTTCTTCCTGATCTCCTTCAAGCCCTTCTTTATCTTTTGCCTCTTCAATTGGTTTAGGAGATGTTTCCTATAGAAAAGAAAAGGCGTTGAAGCATGCAAGACAAAACTGTCAATCAGCCCCTGAAACTTAACTACAGCTGTATTCAACTTGTAAGATGGTCACCAAGTAAAAATTGCCAAAATCTGATAAAATCTGACTATGTGATGCTGGTTAGATTTAGCCAAGTGTAAAGGATCATTTGGGATGAGATTTAAGGTATTTTTGCAAACAAGATTTTCTATATCTTAAATGGTAATTCTAAATAAATTCAATAAACTTGGCTCTCTGAAAACAAAATTTGGTTTCGTGTTCCCCACAGACTTTTCTTTGAAATGATATTCAACAATTTAATAGCCCACATTGTGACAAGAAAATTTGCACTTTCTTTAGCTAATTCAAATCAAACCAATTTCTTGCACAGTCTGATTGGACTCTTTCCTCTACTATTAAGAACTAACAGATTTTACTGCATACAATAAATTTGCATATATGACATATAAGAATATTAGAAATTCCGTACAGAATGTATTTGTTGATGCATAAACCTCTGCCAGCTCTGTATGAGTCGTCCCAGGTTATAACGTCCAGCCACTTCCTCTGTCTCTGCTAATATCAAACCAAGAGCTGCAGCTTCAGGCAGTGTTCTAAATGCTCGCAGGAAGTTACTGGCCTGAAAAAAAGAAAATGTTGTTTAATATGAATGTATATACTCAATGTGATGCATCATTATGTGACAACATACTTTGTAGAATAAACTTTTCTTCCTATCTGTCTAGTTGAGTTATGCCATTGTACTTATTAACTGACTTGCAATATAATAAATTTAGGCATCAAGGGCTGCATTTTTTGTCATAGACAATGTCTTGTACTAAACTAAACCATCTCAAAACTACATCTTTAAAATACATGCTGTATGTTAGATTTCCAGGAATCTACCAAAAGTTTGCATTTTGATTTTAATCAGGAAATACAGAAACTTGACTCTGTCCATCATAAGATCAGGTAAATAACTTAAACGTTTAAGGATTTTCATTTTCAGTGAGTGTTAAAGCCATTTTACAAAGAGCCATTCTTAGAGTGTAAGAACTTTTCTTAAATCTGTTTTATTGAATCTTAAATACTGACCTGACAAGTTTGTCCCCTTTGTTTATCCAGCATATAAAACAAGAATCCCAGTTCACAAGATAAACAGAACTCCTTATCACACAGATGTTGTAACAGCTTTACTCGCAGAGGCTCAATAAAGTAAAATATCTGGAAAAAATTTTCAATGACAAGTAGTATCATACCTTAGTTTATTGAACCAGAATTTATTAGATTCCCAATAAGAATTCATTAGATTCCCAATAAGAATTCATTAGATTCTCAATAAGAATTCATTAGATTCCCAATAAGAATTCATTAGATGTCCAATATCATAAACATCTATCAACAAAAAATCTTTTTCATGTCAAAAATGACTAGTATTGCACCTTAAACTTACTTGAACTGATTTAAAAAAATATCAAATTTGGTGGTTTAGTTTTGATGATTTTGAGAATTAGCAGTGACAATTTTGACCTTAAAGAAACTATATTGAGAAACAAAGAATTGTAGAGAGATAGGTCCTTTAACAACATGATTTTCTATCAATTGATTTTTCAGTTCAAACTTAATGTAGAGGCAGTATCAGACAAAAGTTTGAAAATCCACCCGACATCAGACAAGCAACTTGTTACAAAAAATATCATTCTTTATATGGTGATAATCATTCTTGAGAGACATAAATTGGAAGATAATCTGGGAAATTAAACAGAATTATATGTAAAAGCCTCAACCCTCTGCAGCAAACAAAATTGTGCAAATATTTCAATGTTGAAAATTTTCCTAATTATACATCTCTAATTATAATTTAGCAATATAAAATCACTAACCTGTAGCATACTATTACAGTACACATTAGGTATGTGGATCTCTAACCCGGCAAAATGAGTTTTGTTGTAATGTCTAAAGTCAAAGTCTTCCAAGCCTAGTTTAGAATATTTTAAATCAACTTTTCTAAACTTCTTTGGTATGGTCATAAAAGGGTCATCACCTGTAATGGAAATTAAAATTCAGCAAAATTTCCTCTTTGTTTCAAAGGATAATGCTTTTGAAAATATTATGAGAAAAGGAGAAATTGCTTCATATAATTAGAAAAGAAGAAATTGCTTTCTTGAAGCAATTTCTCCTTTTCTCAAAATATTTTATTTCTCCTTTTCTCAAAATATTTTAGATATTTTTGACACATTTTAATTCAGTAAAAATGAATGGAAATCTATCACCACCTGCGATGTTAGACTGCAGTATTTTCATCTGGAAATAAGAAGACACCTATGTCAGAAGAACATTTTTAGATTACTATTCTTAACAATCTAATTTTAAAAGAACTCTAAGATGAAGTGTTTTTCTTTCCCCTTTTTATTGCCTCACCAAACTAGTGAAATTTCCAAAATACTAGCCCACACAATGCCTCCCTTCATTTCTTTTATTTTCCAATGAATGAAAGATAATTGATCTTAAACTGATAAAAACAATTATCCACTATGTATTTTCTAAATTGACTTAATCCCCCTCTTAAATTGTGAAACCTACCCCTCCCTAGTGGTGATTCTGGGACATTCTGTTTCCCCTTTTTCATTCCTTCTGTCTCCTTCAGGTATGGAAATTGATTTTTTTTCTCTTTACCAGGGTTTGGAGCATAACCAACATTGTGGTAGACTTTCATGGTGCGCAGGACTTCAGGGTCTATTGGCTTTGGTTTTCTACAATTTATCAATGGTTCAAAGGCTATTTTGACTAAAACATAAATGTAACAAGCAATTCACTTGAAATTATATTCCTTATGGAAGTAATGCTTAGGCATCTGAACTTCTTTTGCAAACCACAGAAATTTACTTTTCTATAAAAATAATTTTTGTTATCACCTTTTGACCATGATGGTCCTATGTTGCTCACCTGGGCTCCTTGACTCACACCAAATCATCCTTACTACAAAGATGGTTCCTTTTCATGTGATAGGTCACAAAACTTAACTGAGATAAAAAAACCCCAACAAACTTATAACTTTACAAATATCCTAGTGATAACATCCTGTATGAGATTTTTTTATGATATCACATAGTTATATTTAGAACAATGATAAAATGCGGTAATTTTTAGAAACTTGCATTTCAGTTAGAAACATAAATGAAAACAAGACGAATAGAGGTTATAAGATAAATATAATACATACTAAGTGTAATGTATGAAAAAAATATCTAACTTGGTCGTGAGAATTGATAATTGTCTCGGCAGAGCCGCGTCCATTATCAATTCTCCCAACCTCATTAGATTTTTTTATTCATACAAAACACTAAGTACATGCTATATATATCCATTAGTTACACAGACTGAGAATCAATAAAATGACTTAGCACAAAACAGTTGTAACTGCTTATATTTTTATAGGCAGTTACAACTGTTTCCTGCTAAGCCATCCAAAAATTTATGGTGTATTTACAATACATTTTTCACAGATATAATCTGGCCAATCCAACAAAAGTTTACCCCAGCCTGGATAACCTATATCAAAATCTATTCCATATTGGTTTAAAAATATTTTGAGATCAGAAAAAATAATTGACTAAATGGATATATACCTATATATTTTTTCACAGAGATAATCAGGCCAATCCGACAACAGTTTACCACGGGCTGGATAACTCATGGGTACCATGGCATATGGGGTTGACCAGTCATGTATGTGAATATCTTGGCTTGGTTCTACCTATATAACAATGTGATAATAATCTGTTTGATTTGGAGTTAATAACAACATTCGCCATTTCACCAGTCAACAGTACGAAGTATTTCATCCATGCGCAGTAACCATCGAACTGTTTCCCACTTTCAAACGATGTCATATTGTTTCAAAATCAACATGCAAAGTGACCCACTCTTACGAATATGATGCTTAAAATAACTTTTCTTCTCCGAATGTCTCTTTTTGAAACATTATTGTGAATGATAAAACAAATTTACACAATAATGATCAGTAATTAAAACAGTTGTTTCATGGACATTCATGTAACAGTGAAAATTATTGCCTTCCATGTCAGGGATGACATTATGATGTGTTGCACTCTGTCTTTTGGACAATAGTTTCACTGTTAAAAGTAACACCATAAAAAACTGTACACTAGTACTGTGTAACAAAGGGCCGATTTCCTATCTAAGCCTTCAGCTACTCATCCCACTTGGTTGATATTTCACTAAGTGAAGATGGGTAAATAAATTTGTCAATTGCTGGAAAGAATGTGTGTTGAACTGTCCTACATCCAGAATGAAAAAACATTCATAAATGTTTATAAATGGTTAACTTTTGTGCAAAGCAGGATGCAGTTGCAGACAATTAATTTAGTAAAATAACTGAACAAAAATTTAGTAAAGTAAAATATTTCTGAAAAATGTTCGTAGAAATTTGATAGAATGCTGCAACATTTTGTGTTTTAGCAATCAACCATTACTGCAACCAAGACTTGTGTTAAAATAAAGTCAACTTACAGGGTCTGCTAGGTCTATTTCTTCATGAAATGAGTTGAATGTGACATTTTCATTGTTGGAAAATAGGTGTAGATATCCTGAAATGTTCATCAAATTGATGTTTTTAACTCATAAAAGGCAATGAAATAGCAGTTATTCCTATACATGCTATTTATCTCTAAATAAAAAAAATTGTATCATAAAGCCAAGAAAATATCTTACTTAGGTGGTAGACCCATAAAAGTTCCGCAACATTTTGAAAGTAATGATCTTTCACAATGTTAACCAATCATTCCTAATGATTTCATTAGGAAACCCTGGATAACATTGTGAAAGATCATTTTTCTAAAATGTTGCAGAAATATTTTGGGTGCACTATCTAAGCAAGGTATTTTCTTTTCCTTAAATGATAAAATGCTGGTTTCAAGCATTTATATTTTTTACCACCATGGCCCTGTTTATTTTGTGCACAAAAAGTTGGTTCAGTACCCTGAAAAAGAAACACTTGGCTTGATGGATGTAGAAAATGTAAAATTATATTATTTCTACCTTATTTTCAGTATTTTCTGAACTAATTAAAACCTTGTTTGCATTTTTTATCTTCTTTCATATTCTTTAAAAAATTGACAAGTTTCCTTTGCCTTACCTGCACTATCACCAAAAGCTAGCGCTTGACAAGTTGAGGCTACATCAAAGCTCATCACAATACCATTATGACAATGAACTTGATACATCACAAGGGAGGTGGTACCTGTAGCTTCTATAATTTGAAACTGCCCAACCTGTAAAATAATAGTTATCTTTTGTAATGTCAACATCACACAGATCAAAACTATAGAAAATTTCAGACTTCTTTACTTTGTAACGATCCAACAATCTACAGACAATTCAGCTTTTAGCATGTTGATGTAGAATAAATCTCAATCGCTTAACTTGAACTTTGACAAGCCAATAAGACTATGGGCTGAAGTTGAGAGAATCAGTTGAAATTGTAAACCTTTCTAATAAATCCCCTTCTGTTAACTAAAAACTTCATTTCAACAAAAAATTCAAGCATTTAGTTATACAGTAATAAGAAAAAATATGAAGTAAATTTTATGAGATAACTAGAACTCCAAGTAAAAGAGAGTACAGTATTGCCATTTTAAAACCTTTTTGTATGCCGAATGAATTGTTTGGTGTTTTATGCTGCTTTTAAAATTTCAAATTTTATCATGGAGGCTGGTGCACCTACCCATGGTTACCTGTTGTTTCTCACACCAATACAACCACAAAATTTCACCCGAGCCACCAGTTGCTCATCCCGCTTGGGCCAACTATTTTTAATACACCCATTAGTGGGAGACAAATGGTTCGCCTTACATTGACTCTTGTCAAATAGCGGAAGAAAGTTGGTCGGGCCAGTGTTCAAACTCACGACCCGAGGATTGATAGCTCTATGTGTTACCACTGAGCTAGCTGGGCTCGGCAAATACTAAATGAGCCTGTGCGTGACATTTCCAACAATTTTACAGCTGCTTGAGGTGCAAATATTTAGCAGCCTAGGCAGTTATATATTATAACTAGAAGATAGTCGACCTGTCTACAGATACTTTAAGACCATATCTATCTATAAATCGCATAGTGAAGACTCTGGTCAGACTGTGCAGGTGCACAGACTGGCCAGAGACTTTGCTTTGCAAATATTTGAAATTTTTAGAAATGTCAAGCACAGGCTAAAATATAAATGTCTTAGAAAGATAATTCCAATCAATGAGTACCCCAAAAACATAACAAATCATAAATAAATGACAAAATCACGAATTTTGTAATTGAAATCACTCACTATATATCTTTAGCCCAATTACCTGAGATACAACAGCTAATCTACTAGAATAGGTTGGTACAAATCTGAGAAAAGTTGGATCCATTATCAACTGCAAGGGGGACATGGCTCGCATCATTCGTAGGTCATACATCTTCAGGTATCGGTCTGGTGTCAGGTTACCAAGTCTGTAGGAAAAAATCAAGCTGAGAATATGCGATCTTCATGTAAAGATCGAGATATTGAAAATAGAAGGTAATGAAAGTCACCATCTTGAAGAAGGAATTCTGACTTTTTCAAAATTGATACTTATTTACAAGCTGTCAGAAATGAACACATATAACTAATATGTAAAATAACATGGAAGAAGACTTTTCATATATCACTTTAAAAAAATCACACTCATTAATTAAATTCAAATTGTTAAATTAATTTTATTACACCCAATACCTGACAATTTTGACTTTGATTGATCTGAATTCCAAAAAGTCTCAACAGACTACAAAGAAACGAGAGGGCCAGAATGGCCCTTAACTGTTCACCTGCATTTTATTGGTCCAGTGGGTCTCATCCAATTAACTTTCTGGCAAAGTTTCATTCACATTTCCCTAATTGTTGAAGGGAGGGATGTTATTGAAATCAGGCAAGTGGTTCAGGGGATGTCCTTTTGAAACTTTAGGGCTAAAAATAAGCCCCGCCCTGCCATGCCCATATTTATCCGTGAACAAAATTTCACCAACAATTTTTGAAAAGGGTCACCCAAGGAACACTTTCATTGAAATTGGCCCAATGGTTCAGAGGCGATGTTTTTCAAAGATTTTGGACTCAAAATAAAACCTGCTCTACCAAGCCCATATTTATGAGCCAATCAAAATTTTGAGAACAATCTTTGAAGAGGGTCACCCAATGATATTCTGGTAAAGTTTCATTTAAATTTGCCAAGTAATTCAGGAGATGTTATTCAAAGATTTTGGGCTGAAAATAAGCCACTCCCATATTGATGTGCCAATCAAAATTTTGCCAATAATTTTTGAAGAGGGACACCCAAGGAACATTGTGGTAAAGTTTGATTGAGATTTGCCAAGTGATTCAATAAGATATGTCATTCAAAGATTTTGGGCTCAAAGTAAGCGGCGCCCTGCCATGCAGATACTTAGGGGTTAATTAAATTTTCTTGAACAATTTTTGAAGAGGGTCACCCAAGGATCATTCATGCCAAGTTTCATTGAAATCCGACCAATGGTTTGCGAGGGAAGTTTTTTATAGATTTTGAGATCTAAATAAGCTGGACCCTGCCACACCCATATTTGGGGGTCAATTCTTGAACAACTTTGGAACAACTTTGGAAGAGGGTCACCCAAGGATCATTTCTGCAAAGTTTCATCAAAATCTGCCCATTATTTAAAGAGGAGTAGATGTTTAAAGAAGTGTTTACAGACACATGTACGTCGGACACACCGCCATGACAATAGCTGGCTGGCCTTTGTGAAGCTAATAAACTGGACATGCGTTAGACTTAACTGAGTGGCTTGATGGTTGATTGATATTCAAATATAAGTCTAAATGCATCCTAATTCTGAAACCTGGACATACACTGAGTTTGGTGATGACTTATTAGAAATATGTAAGTAATAATAATCAAAGGGAATTATGGGAGGATATCAGTGTACTTTACTACCTGTTAGAGTAGCCACAAGTCACCAGCAAGTTACCATGTATGTCAAAATCTGACAGGGTCCAAGAGTGAGCATCAAAAACATGCTGTGGTTGAAGGGTGTTTGGATCATATAGGGTCACCTGAAATAAACAAAAGGGTTTTCAAAGGGCTTGATTTAGGATGAACAACCCTCACAACACTCCTATTAAGTTTGAAGGGTTTAAGACAAGGATTAATTTCAAGCATAATTGAGCCTCTGCGTGAAATTTCCAACAATTTCAAATGTGCATAAAGCAAATACTCTGACCAGCCTGTGCATCCGCACAGTCTGACCAGAGTCTTCACTATGCGTTTAGTAGATAGATAAGATCTCAAAGTATCTGCAGACCATCAGGTGAGTCTATTTTTCCAGTATGTGACTGTCAACGCTACTCAATGTTTGCACCTCACGAATACTTCAATTTGTTGGAAATGTCTCGCACAGGCTCAATTCAAGACCTATGCCAACAATTTCATAAAGGTACAACATTATCCAGTTTTTGGCTACCATTATTGATATTTTACTGAATTTGAATTTGGAAGAGTCTTTGAATTCTTTTTTTTAATAGGTTTTCATTGGTTCACATAGCTGACATTGTCTTCTATATTGAACAGCCATCAGAGATGTCCTTGTCTAACGCATGTGTAAGATCACCTTCATGACAATGTATCTATTGCATGTTTTCGCAGTATTTCTGTCATCAGAGAGTTTCAACAAGAGCACCACCTACAGTGCAATGCTCGGCTGGATGAGCTGGTTAGTGCAAAAATCTAAGTCAAACAGGGGGCAGAACTCTTACAAAATTGCTCCCAGAGTTATTCCACTTGATAGTCTAGATGATAGCTCTTGTGATGGTGAACATACATGCCAGGTTTCATGAAGAAATCTTCAATAACAACAGAGAAATGGCCAAGGTTAAAGTTTGTCAGGCCTATGCCAACACTAATACTAAAACCAATGCAAAAGACACCAAGGTGTTCATAGTAACTTAGATTTTGATTATTTCATTAACAACCTTATTTGTAATATGAAAGCCCTATCACATACCCTTGAAAAGTTATGGGCAGTATTAAAGTTTGTTTTTTTTTCATAAATTTGACCTTGAAAAATGCCCTTGATTGATGACCTTGAACTTGGTATCAATAGAAAGGTCTTGTCCAAAGCAATCATCGTGTGAAATATGAAAGCCCTATCAGTTACCATTCAAAAGTTAAAGATCAAAGTTAAAGCTAACTAGAGGCGCTTGAGCGCCTGATTTGCTCCACAGGCCTGAATTTCCTGATAATGATTATAGGATGATAAGATTGTATAAAACAAGGATCATTGCAGTGTTATTCGTTTGAAATCCAAAAATAAAAATGCCAACACTAACAGAATGTTACTGCACAATATACAGGTCATTTATCTACAAAATTTTGATCGTAGATCTTCCCGCTTTTCATTTAACACCACTAAAAGGGTGTTACTTCACAATAATTGTTTGTCATCAAAACAAAATTCTAACTACAGGTAATGATAATAAGAAGTAAAATACTAAATCCAACATATTTATTCTACCCAATGCCTTAAGTGCAGTCAACTCAGCTCTTTTTTCCCCCACTCTGAACCTCAGTAAGGTCTGTTTATACCACTTAATTGTCCTCTTTGTGCAGTCACCCTTTGTTCTACTAAACTTACCAATTCTCAGGGGGTATCTTAGGCTCCCTATTTCACCTAATGTTTCTTCACATTTGGATTCCAACAAAGCTTATGTTCTTTCTAACCTACAATCTTTACACCTATTAAATTAAATGAGTCTAAAAAAAGTTTATCATTTAGGTGATATCAAAAGTGATCAAATATTCACTTTATATGTTGAAATGTCCTCTTCCAATAAAAAGCATGCTGTTCATCTAATCAAACATTTTTTGCAGCCTGATACAACTTCACAGATTTAAAATTACCATAATATTTGGTTGAAATCCATCTGTTTAAACTTTGAAAAAAGTTTGTTTGACCCTATATTGGCTATTACACTGTATAACGTCATATCAAAAGAAATGACCTCTGACAATAAAATACATATTTTGCATCTGATCACAATAATTTTTTGCAGACTGATAAAGGATCACTATAGAATCATTCCAGTGAAATTTGGTTAATGTCCATCAGTTAGATTCTGAGAAAATGATTTTCAAAGTTTTCACTATACACCATAATATGATATAGAGAAATGACCCCCGCCCATAAAACACTTATTTTTCATCTGATCACAATATATTTTTACAGACTTGTAAAGGATCACTATAGAATCATTCAAATGAAATTTGGTTGTTATCCATTAGTTAGGTTCTGAGAAAACGATTTTCAAAGTTTCCACTATACATCATAGAGAAATGACCTCCGCCCATAAAATACACATTTTGCATCTGATCACAATAATTTTTTGTAGACTGATAGAGGGTCACTCAAGGATAATTCATGTGAAGTTTGGTTTATATCCATCAATTAGTTTCTGAGAAAAGCCACCTATTACCATATATGGAAATTAGCCACGCCCACTAAAGCCATGATTTTCAACCGATTAAAATTTTTTGAAGGAATCTGATATAGGGTCACCCAAGGGACATTCCTGTGAAATTTGATTGAAATCCATCCAGTACTTTATGAGGAGAAGATTTTTAAAGTAAAAGTTTACGGACTGACGGACGGACGGACTACGGACACCCTGCCATAACAATAGCTCGCTGGCCTTTCGGCCAGTGGAGCAAAAAACTGGTTTTCAACCTACAAAATGTTGTGAATGTGAGAAAAAGAATCTGTTACTTGATTTCTTTTGAGACAAACTATCTTTACCCTATCTAGAATAGAAAAGTAATTAAGCTTGCCAAGGCAGGCTTACTAACATTTCAATTCTGGACTTGATTAACCCTTGAATATTCCTGATTTTCAGTAAGTATAGACAAAGGTCAGCCTGCATATATGTTCAGTCTGATCTTAGTTCATACCACCTGAATTTCACTTTTAAACCAGAAAAGTGTAAAAACAGTGCATTTCTGAAATCAATACTCACTCACATTTGGTAACATCCAGTGCTTTTAGCACTTTGATTTTATATTTATTTTGCAAAGCTTTTATCCAGCATGACAAGGGTTAAGATCAGCCTGTCTCAACTAAAATCTCCAGCCAGATCCTATTTATCCTATATAACTCACAGTTCCACTTGTATCCCCAGCACTGATGTATTTGTTTGTGTGTCTTAAAATAGCACAGCCAGGTTCTTTTACCTCATACTGAAATAAGCAAGAGAAACGTAATATTATTAGAATATATGATTGTCAGTTGATTGGTATTTCATTAAAAAAGTTATACAATTATTACAAACATGTAATTACAGTTATCTAAATTCACAGTATTAGTTATCTTTTTTTTTTATAGTGAACACAGATTCCAAGTAAATATATAGTAACTAAAAAATGCACTGGTTCAAGTTTGCCATACCATGTTAAATAACAATTTTACACAACAACAACTTGATGATGACAACTCATTTTTTGTTCCAAAAGACATCTTTGTTCTTACAAAATTTATAACTTTGACCTGACCTTTCCATTTGAACTTGACCTTAACAAGTGACCTTATATATGGTACCAATATAAAAATCTTAAATCAAGAAATACAAAGTTGAAAAGCAATGTGAACAACAGGCCCACAGGAACAAGATACATTGCAGTTATGAAGTCTAATCTAACAACTTCAACGATTAATTTGTCATCAATCTGCTTTCAGCTATTTCATAGTATTAAGACAAGACCGGAACCTTTCAATTACCTTCCCTCTTTCTTTACCAGTATTCAAGTCCAATTCAATCAGTTTGGTGTGGTGTCCACCTATGATAAGTGTGGTTGGACTTGTGGCTAACATACACTGCATGTCATGCATATCTGGGCTCCTGAAATAGTCAATATACATATATATACACATATTTACCAGGGTTCAGTACAAGACTGTGCTAAGTGTATAGACAGTAAGTACTGTCTTGCACTGAGCCATCAAAAGTGTGATGTCCATCTATTTTAAGTGTTAGGGACTTGTAGCTGACATACACTGCATTTTATGCATATCTGGTAGTGCTTAGTCTAGGCAGGGGGATTGGCGGATTGTCCCACTTTTTTCAAAGATCCCCCATATTTTTTAGATTTGTGGTTTGTTTTTTTACTATGAAAAAAGAGTACGGAATACCAGGTATTTCTCAATTGTATTAATATTGTGCTGAAATCCCCCACAGTTATGAAATCCTAGAATAAACGCTGATCTGGGCTCCTGGAATAGTCAAATATATATAGGATATTACATAAATGTATGGACTACCTACAGTAAATGTGCCTAGTTTGGTGGGTCTTGTGGCTAACATACACTGCATGTCATGCATATCTAGGCTACTGAAATAGTCAAATATACTGGGATAATAAACAGGTGTGGTACACACCTATAATGAGCGTCATTGAACTGAAAGTCCAATTAAGAAGAACTATGCAAGATCCGCTTCTGTTCAAATCCTTTTTGCATGTTTATCATTGAGAATAATTATGTTCATGGTAATTATATTTAAAAAAATATTTTAACCAAAATCAGATTTTATCAGTAAAATCTTTATTTTTGCTACAAAAAGAAAAATCTTACTCACTAAAAAATATGAGCTCATGATAGCCACTGTATTCCTCAGAGATGTAAACTAGAAAGCCATGATTGGCTTGAGTCATTCCACAGGCTTGAAATTCTTGTAAAGCAAAAATAGTTTTGACTAGACTTTTAGATATTTTGGATTCTACTGATGTTGAAAATGATTTTCAAAGTTTCAACTTATTGACATGACATCCGCCCATAAAATGCATAATTTCATCTGATCACAGTAATTTTTTGTAGACTGACAAAGGGTCACTCAAGGATCATTCATGTAAAATTTCATTGGTAATTATCAATTACATTCTGAGAAAATGATTTTCAAAGTTTCAACTATATAACACATAGAATAATGACCTTCCCCCATGAAATACATATTTTTCATCTGATCACAATAATTTTTGGTAGACTGATAAATGGTCACTCAAGGATTATTCCAGTAAAATTTGGTTGATATCCATTGGTTAGATTCTGAGAAAATGATTTTCAAAGTTTCAACTTATTGACATGTAGAGAAATGACATCCGCCCATAAAATGCATATTTTCATCTGATCACAGTAATTTTTTGTAGACTGACAAAGGGTCACTCAAGGATCATTCATGTAAAATTTCATTGGTAATTATCAATTACATTCTGAGAAAATGATTTTCAAAGTTTCAACTATATACCATATAGAGAAATGACCTCCACCCTTAAAAATACATAATTTTCATCCGATCACTATAATTTTTGGTAGACTGATAAAGGGTCACTCAAGGATCATTCTAGTGAAACTTGGTTGATATCTATAACTCACATTATGAGAAAATGATTTTGAAAGTTCCCACTATATAACATTTAGAGAAATGACCTCCGCCCATAAAATGCATATTTTTCATCTGATCTCAATAATCTTTAGTGGACTGATAACAGGTCTCACAAGGATCATTCGTGTAAAATTTCATTGGTATCCATCCATTAAAATCTGAGAATACTCACTTTTGACCATACTTGGAAATTAGCCACGCCCATTAAATCCATGTTTTTCATTGGATCAAAATTTCTTGAACAAATTTGAAAGAGGGTCACCCAAGGATCATTCCTGTGAAGTTTGGTTGAAATTCATCCAGTAGTTTCTGAGGAGAAGATTTTTTAAGAAAAAGTTTACGATTGGACGCAGGGACACTCTGACGCATGGATGGACGCACAACTGGCACAACGCCACGACAATAGCCCCAGTGGCTTTCAGCCAGTGGATCTAAAAACAACAACCAAACAAAAGTTACTAGAATTGGAGTAATGGAAGCTCACAAAATTGCTCCCTCTGCCAAAAGCTGTGGAACTTACTGGAAAGTAAACTGTGTGAGCCCTCTCCGTATTGATAAACGTAAACTTCCCTGTGTTAGTGACAATATACCTCTGTCTTTTATAGGAGCCATTTGTCTGACCTCATCATGTGAGTGGACTTGGAATGATGTATATTTCTGAAGATTTGGTCCATAGTAGGATGTAACATGCCCCTGTAAAACACAGGTCACATATCTATTAAAAATGCATACATGTATCATTGAAGGTTGTAAGTGTGAGAAGCTACCAAAAAGTTTGTAAATGGTTTTATTCTTGAGGATAATCATACAATGAATGTTCATGATAGAAAATTTGAGGTAGATGATAAAATTGACTAAGTAAAGAGGTGTCACTTTAAGTAAGTGTACCTAAATCAAGAAAAGTTAATTATTTTTCCACAAAAGGCAATAAAATCCCGATTTTAAACTTCCTAGGGTATTTATTAATGCATATTGGCTGTTTAAGTAAATGGTGTAATAAGAACATTATCAGACAGAGAGGTCTAATTAGAAGACATATAGAATCTATTACGACCTACAAGAGTTCCAGATCCAGATAGAAGAATTGATTTAAATTTGAAATAATGTTTTGTGCTTTTTTTAACTTTTCCCTGGAGCGACTTTCCATCTTGGTTCTTCCATTGGCCCACACATTCTGTACTGGTGAATTTTCCAGAAAGCAGAATGGAAAGGGATTAACCTAAGTTGTAACAACCTGTTTCCAAATAGCTGTAAAATAAATAGGTTTAAAATTAACTAATAACCTTGATGTTGAGAGTTCTGACCTACCTCTTGATTTCCCATCCACAACAATTCCTGTGTATCAAAACAGAGACAGGTCACACCAAATCTGTCACTGCCATCCACCATAAAAATGTTGAGTTGTTTGTAAAACTTTGGGTGGGGTGTCAGAGGAATGGGTATTAAAGACTACATTGAGGGTTGTAATAGGAATAATTTATCAAGATGATTTCAATGAGTACTCAAAACATAGTGTTTAGAACAGATACAAAATATGTAGATTCTTAAATCAAGAATTGACCTACCCCTTGATTTCCCATCCACAATAATTCCTGTGTATCAAAACAGAGACAGGACACACCAAATCTGTCACCGCCATCCACCATAAAACTGTTCAGTTGTTTGTACTCCTGGTCATGCATGTTGTTACTCTCTCTTCCACCATACACCTTAAACAAAAAATGTTCGATTAGCAAATGTTGTAACTTAAGCTTAAATTAAAAGTCAAAGGTGCACTTTTGACAAGCTGATGCAAATCAACAGTTTCATTGTTAAAATGTTGTATCTACAGCTTTTTCCAGAAGAAGATACGTTTTGATCATCTAACAACAGTGTGTTTTTTATATGTGGATACCCCTAAACACATTTTTTTCATATGTAGAAATAACATTTGACCTTGAACTTGAAAATATGACCTTAAATTTCTAATCTACCAAGGGCATAACTACCATTACGCAAATTACACAAGTGCGTAATAGAAAAAAATCCTTATGTCGAAAAATTTTGTTGATGAATGATCATAACATTGTAACTACAGCTTTTTAAGCTGTAGTTACAATTTTTTAATTATTCACCAGCGCTCAAGTCATTGAAAAAGGGAGAGTGGGTGGAGGGCATTCGTCTTTTGTCACATTCCACATATCACCTTTATCCTATATATTCTTAAGTGGATGCCTTCCGAGCGCATATAAATAAAAAATCCAAATTCTGCCTATGTCTACTATGATTGATTGAATGGAGTTTAAGGCCGCTTTCAACATTTTTTCAGTTAAATTGCGGCGGCTGGAGCACCTAACAATGGTTTCCTGGTATTTCCCTCACCAGTACAACAACCACATCCTTTCCTAGCCTCCAGCTGCTATCTCACATTGGTCTACGATTATCAACCCATTGGTGAGAGACAAATAGTCGGAAAGAATGAGATTGACAGTCAGACGCGCTACCACCGCAAATGTCTACTATGACTATTACACATCCAGGGTTCCAGTTAAGAAGGAATGATGACAATCTAAATCTAATGCTTCTGAGAAATCAAGCTTCTTTGTCAGAGTTGACACTAACAACTTTTTGCCACCAGCATGAAGGACCTGTCAGCCCTCACAATTACAGGTTCTCCCTGATAACAACAGGTCCTGTATGTAAACGATCCGATGTTTGATTATTTAGCAATTTAGGGGATAAATTGCTAGGAAAACATTGTTGGAAAAGAAGAAATTGCTTATGAATGCAATTTCCTCTTTTTCTACTATGTTTTCAATTTGGTATTGCAAGTTTTAGTATGGGAAAGGCAATTATTTTTTTCAAAACACAACATATTTGAAATACTGAGTACTGTCATTAACTACAGTCCAGAAAGATCTACAGCATGGGTACATCTACCAGTCCTTCCTAAAATCCACAAGCCTCGGGCCCGAGGACTGGTGTTAGTGTCGATCCCTGTTTGTTGTGGGTACTGGTCACCATGATGAGACAATTCTAATGAGCACTTAAAATAATTATTTTTTTGTAAAATGAAAGTAAAAACAATCCTGCTTTGTGGAGCTCTGCACAGACTATAAATGATGCATCTATTATTTCAGTTAAAAAACAAGGTGCCAAATTGTCACAAGATACACCCATTGCAGTGCTGGATGCCCAAGCATGATTGAAAAAAAAACAAATAGAAATAACCAAAAAATTAAGCTAGGTAGTATTACAGATCTTGGGTACTGCATACTGTAATCATGAGAGGAACATAACTGCCAAGTTTGAAGTCAATTGAAAGGGACGGAGTTATGTTCCGGACAAAAAAGAGGACAATGTCTGCCCCAGATGTCACAGGTGATCCCCTAATATGCCCCATCTTTTGATTGGCATGTAAGTCTGAATTTAAGATTATATTTGAAGTTAACCTGTGAATTGTGTTTGTTTTATTGTTTGCTGTTTAACCTCTGCTTTTTACGTGCCTTTGATTTTATGATTGAGAAAACATTGTGAAAAAAGAAGAAATTGCTTCTGGCAAGCAATTTCTTCTTTTTTCCACACTATTTTCTACCCTACAGATTGCTTATTTTTCAAATTAAATCCACTTTAAATTTTCGTCTGCAAAACCTTTGAATTTGGACAGGTCCAAAATATTGTAAAACAGGAAAGTGTTAAAGTGTAAAATTCAATTTAAAACTGTACAAACCTGCTGGCCATATGGATCTGGCATCATGTTTGGAGGTATAATAGTTGGCCCCTGTCCCCCTTCAACTTGCATTTCTTGAGGGACATAGGGGTTTATTGGAATCTGACTATAATCCATTTCAGTGGCTGAAAAAAAATGAAGCAAACAGTGCTCTCAATAAGGGAAAATTTCAGGAAATTTTGTATATCCATGATGGAATTTCAGGAATTTTATTAACATCTTAAGGAATAATCAATTTTTATCCCCCCTCCCCCAACATACACACCTTCCTTTTCCTCACCTTTCTTTGTAAATGCTTGTTTCTTTGCCAAAATAAGTTTCATCTTTACTCCCAAATTCCACCATTCTGGCTAGTTCTTTTTTTAAAAAAAAAAGGCTTTCTAAGAGTTAAAACTCCTAGCTTTTACCTCCTAACTGGAGTAACGAGCTTTGGTGGCACAATGATTTTTAATTATTTTCATTAAATGAATTATGAAAACTAATATGAGAAACTGAAGTGTTTCGATTTGGAATCGGTCCTTAGAGGTATCTTGCCAGGTGGGGCTAGGAAATGCAGCTTAAATGCAACTCAAATCGTAGTTATGATGTTTTGGTATCCGGCGCTAATGAGGATATTGAGCCCACGGAAAACAATGCAGCTTCATTTTTCTCGCCTTGTTATTCAAAGGATGCCGAACGTTCTAGGTAGTGTGCAAATAAATGTACTGGCAGTTTATTGTAGATCTATCTCAACTTCATTAATTCTAGACAGAATTATCTGAAAAACTGAAGACAAGAAAACTGACATTTCAAATCTCTCGTCGGACATGTTGTTGCAGACAATTTAAATGAGGTCTTCGCGATTTCCCCTTCTCTGAAGATGCCTTTTATAAAGGAGGACAGCTAATTAACTTTTCCGAAATGTTTTCCAGTAGCGTCTTTTTATTTTTCTTTCATTTCGGATTTACTAGTAGATCTATTCTTAATTTTTTGCAAATTATATTGGACAGCGTTGAATGAATTACAATTGATCCCTCGATTTAAATTTCTTTTGTATCAATATCAAAGGAGATCTTCCCTCAGGATCTGCATCCAACAAAGAAAAGTTATGACGGAGGTGGTTATGAAGTGTTGCTAACCCCCAAAAATTGTGTAATCATAGACTGGTTGTTATAGCGACATATATGACCCCACGCGTTACACATGACTTCTTTTGGTCAGCAATATGTGTATGCTCGGGTTGAATATCTACTTTTTGCACATGTGATTACTTTAAACCTTTTATTAGGAAAATTTGTAAAATGTCAGGAGTAAAATTACAGGAGGTAAAATGGTTGGCCCCTGTCCCCCTTCAAGACCATCCTTGAATCTTGGACGTTTTTTACGCACGGGTCTTATTTTCCAGATGTTACTTTTTCAGAAATTCTGGACAAATATTACGCCGACGTCCGCTTATTGAGAGCACTAAGCAAAGACTTAAGAATTTTGTATTAGCTTGCATGTAAGATTTTGAATAATTTCACATATCGAGGGGTCAGTGCAATACTATTGTTAGTGCCATATATTTATATATATTTAAAGGCACTTACAATAGTATTGCACTGATCCCTTGATACATGTATTGCCATAGGCAATGTTTTAGGCATATTGAGTCCGAGACTCACAATTCAGTAGCCAGGACTCTCAAAATCATATGATGAGGGTCCCATAGACCCTAGGGGTATGGACTGTGAAGACTGTTTAAACAGTCCCAATTTTGTTCATGTCATGCTAAAACTCTCTGAGAGCAACCCAAACCATTTAACGTTGGCTTCAATCAAGCTGAAGTTACATGGATTCCAATGCCTCATTGTAGCTGAGTTGTTTGTACTGCTTTGCCATAAAAGCTTGCTTTTATAGCTACATGGTAGAGCACTCACAGTTCTAGATACCAGGTTTGAATCCCAACAGTCTGATTTTTAATTGCAGATTATATTTAGCGCCCAACGTAAATAACCAACATGAGGTGGTAGTTTTGTGATTTAGTAGTTCAAAGAATCTTAATAGTCCATGGGATTATGTACCCAGGTTGATAATAAGAGGGGAGAATTTATATTGCTTTCCTTTACAAGCTAGCTTTTAAAGCGACACGGTAGAGCGCTTGCTTTGGGATACAGAGGTCCCAGGTTCGAAACCTGACGGAGTCTAATAATTATTTGCGGGTTACATTATGACAATATGCATGAGAAGCAGACAGCCTGGAGATTTACATATTAATCTCACTTTTGTCATGCTGAACTCAGAATTTTCAGGCTTTAGCAGAAGATGTAGACAAAGATTAGCATGCATTCATGACTTAATTTTTTCCTTTCATTAGATTTATGGACTTATTACCGTAGGACCGGTGCGAAATATTCTGGGTACGATGAAACTGAGCTTCAGGATGCCTAATCGTTCGTTGTTTACAAATTATTACAATAGTTGCTTTTGATATCTGTAGAAAGAAAGATATCCTGTCATAAATGAATTGTAGCAAACATCGTTTTTGTTGTATTTCTAACCGAATGATAAAATTTTATTTTTTATTAGTTGTTGTTGTTTATGAGAAACCTAGGCTGGATATTGTTAGACTGGTTAACCTGTCCGAATCTACGCTACCCTCCGATACTATATCGATAGATTGAGACAGGCTCGCCAGTCAAGATATTATAGCCTGGATACCATGACTCTTCGTATTCTCACGATACAAACTAGTCAATTATGAATTGGCTTCAAATAAAAAAAATACATTAAGAACGAAAATACTACACATTTCAAGCATTTTCTTTCATCTGTCATCCAGCAAAATTATAGGGGTCTTGCTAGAAAAATTCACATTTACAATGCTTCTCGGAATGATGACCATTGCCATGGGCACCCTATTGAGCATCTTGTCGAGCCAAGGGTTACGAACGTTTTACTTATCTTACCCTTGGCTGATTGAATGGGTAATTTCTGTACGCTTGACGTCACAGAACGGAAAACGAGGCGGACCAATCAGTAACCTTCTTACAAAAAGGTCCGAGAGCGGGAGGTATGTCAGATCAATATACCCCGCGGCTACTTTCCAGATGTGAAATTAACCCTTAGAATTGCGCTTAACCCCTTCAGTTTAAGGTAATTGTGAGACTTAGCAAGACTGAAATACACAATCACAAAAACTGATCGAAATTCCTATATCTGTTCAAATGACATCATATCTTTTTAATAATTTGATGGTACATTGAAAGGTTCTCAAATTCTTTTTTTTCTACCCACGATGACAGTGTATTACGATTTTTCAATGTTTATTTGAATTTTCAAGTTATTTAATCAATCAATACCTGTTTAAGTTTTCAATGTTTTAGACCTTATCGATGGCATACTCCAATATAGTAGAATGCATCTATATTGAAGTACGCGAAATTTAAAATTTGGAATAAATTCAATAATTAAGCAGTCTTATAAATAGAAATAATTTAGAAATGATAATATACTTGAATTTTCATATGAATTCTTTTAGTCAGGAGTTTTTCTCCTTCTTTTCCAGCAGACTTTTCTTTAAACACATTAAATGACAAGGGAAATAAAGAGAATAAAATATGAAAAAAAAAAAAAAAAAAAAAAAGAAAGAAAATAATAGAACAATATGGGGGATAGATTAACTCAAAATCATTTCATGTTATTTTTGTTAGTCGACAAAAATACAAAACGTGTGAAAGATAATGTCTGAATTCCCAACTCACATTTTGATGTAATTTAAGGGGGGGGGGGGGGGAGATTCGGAAACATTCACGGTGGACAATGAGGAAACTTTCGGCTTACTATTCCTATCATTCTGATAAAAAGGAACTGATTTATATTTTGTTGATTTTATAAATCTATCTGTCACCGAATAAAAACGTACTAAAAAGTTGGCGTCCTTCGATGCGACGCATTTTCTTTATCCAAGAATGAAGGGTTATCTATACAGTCGTCGGAATATAACAGGTTGCCATAGGGATTAAAAGGTACCGATGTCGTTTGTAAGAAGCTCTCTGATTGGCAGTCACAGAAATCGCGTTTGACCTTTTGATTGGCCGGCTAAAAATAAATCGTACAGAAAATACCTATTCATTCAGTCAAGGGGTATTCGAGAAGATCTTATTGATTCGATACCCCTTGACTCGAGAAGATGCCTATTGAGTCAGGACCGTCATATTTCCACAGTGGTTTACAAAATCCATCTCAAAAGAATTTATTACGGTCCAGACAATTGATTTTCGCATTCTTTGGTGTCTATGCACCATGTATTGGTCAAGGTTGCTTTGTGTTTTAGATTTGAAAACAAGAAAATGGAGGTGATTTTTGGTGAACGAACGTCGTTCACCAGTGTTATATACCATGTCAGGAAAATCATGTTGGATGTTAATACATTTGAAATAAAGTAGCGCCTCTTAAAATTCAATTTAGTATCTTTCAATATTTTTCTCCGCAAAATCACTGTTCTTTTCTTTTATGGCGTGATGATAGTACTCTTTATCAAGTGAAAATAATGAAAATTCGCCTTGAAAAACACAAAATGATCTTGCAATGTTTATCAAGGGAATTTTTGATCGGCGTAAGCTTGTCGACAATTTAAAGCAAAAACAAAGTTTGTGTCTATACACCGTAGAGACAGATACTATGTTTTTGACCCAAGCCTTCGCTGGTGCAACTTGTAGTAATTAGCCGGAAATACGTGTTTATCTAGGTCATGCCCTCTTGAACTTACATTCGGCAATACTCGGGCGATCTCCGACGGCTCCGATTTAAATGTAGGTTAGAGGAATCGGCCGAGTTGAGACGAATGACACATCAAGACACCTTGTGTCATTAGAAACGGTAACGCGGTTTTACATAACTTTTCAACTAGCGACAGTCAGTCTCGAGACGGGTTTTAAGAATGATTCGACATGTGTTTTACATGTACAACCTTTCTTGTACTTTTATTTGAATAGGGATGAACGCCGCTATTAAGATTTTTCTGTAAAATTGCGTTGGCTGAAGTAGGGCTTGTAAAGATACACTCGAATATTCGGTGACCTTATTCCCAGCGAAATCATAAAAATCTTAATCGATGAATAAAAACTGGCTAGAATTGGTTAACTACAGTTTAAGCAAAACATAGCTCCGAGCAGAAAGTCTAATATCAGCCGCAATACTGTAATAAGATATCGATAGTGAGTGATTTTACAAGCATCCAAACTCTTGAAGGTAAACAATAGGTTCTTGTGCAAAAAATAAACCGACAATTGTAAGGATTCTCAATTCTTTTTGGAAAGAAAGTCGGAAGGAAAAAAACATTGTATTATACTTAAGTATAGTCATAGACATAGTCATGCAATTATTACCTCCCTTTAAAAAATAAACTTCTTGGATAAGATTCTTATTCGCTTTTGATGTAGAAATTACGTTACAAAAATAATATTTATAAAGACTTCAAGTATGCAATTTACTATGGAGCAATTGTTTAATATAAAAAGTTATACTTTAATTTCTAGACCTTAAACAGAAATTATCTATGAATTATACTAATAGGGCACTAGACCTCCTTTAACCTATACCTAAATATATCTCATCCTGCAGTGTTATAAAATTGAATAACCACATAAGTGTCAACTCCGGAAGTGGTTATGGCTTCAAATATGATAAAAACTAAACTCTCAGGTTATGGTTCAAAATACTATTAATAAGTTCTCAAGTCATAACTTTACACAATGAGTACAGTTCAGGACTGACTGATATTCGTAGGTGTTTCTTTGGTTGGTACTCAAAGACCTTTTCATCCTCTGAGAAGAAACGAAGATAGTTAAAAAAGTTAAAACAAATACAACAAATTTACTTGAAATAAGCTAAAACATTATAACAACTACTTTTGTAAAAACAAACACCATTGATGAGGTTAAAGACAGATTTAGATAGGATTAAATCGTTTTCTCCATTTATGTTTAATTAATAAATGTACCTATTTCAAGTGTGTGAAAGAAATTTTCACAGAGTAACATCTCATATTCTAACAAATATTTTTTTCTAACAGGATTTTTCCTCTCTTTCCCTTTCTTTGAATTTGCAGTGAAATTTCCGAATAACGGAAATTTTGTCGAGACAATTCTTCCCACTTTTTTTTACATTCGTAATTTCTCTTTTCTAATTGAATTCAATATATCACTCTAGAATGCCATCAGGTTCGTTCACCATCAGTACTTTCAGTGCTTTGATTGAAAGGGTGGTTGAATGGAAGCTAGACTGGTTCTACTGTCGACCCATATATGAAGCTTTTATGATAGTCGACAGTGGGTCCAGTCTAAATGGAAGCAGGTCAACTCGTACCAAAGGCAAAATGATGAAAGATGATGCCGATTTTGAATGCATTGATATTTCTATTAATTTCATTTAAAATTCAAGACATTGTTGATCTTCTTAATTTGGTTGATATGTGTACGATTTGTTCACAAAATGTGCATCAATTCACAAACAACAAAGGAAGCCTTACCGCCTGAAATTCGATTACCACGAAAATATGACGACCGCAAAAATACGAAGTTGGAGTATAGGAGAGTTGATTGTTATTGTTTATATTGAGAATTTCCCGCGCATGCGCATTACTGGTAGGCAAAAAGAGTCAGATCACTATGCGAGAAGACAATTAAAACTGGTTCAAAATCAACCGTTCAATTAAATTTAAGATGAAAAGAAAATTAGATATTATTTTAACGAAAGTTTCCCGTTAATGATCAATCGATTTTAAAGAATCTCTTACGTAATAGCCCTTTTTAAGCTTCCCGAGATTAGACTATTTCGTCCGCTGACTTATTGAACGAAGTTGCCATCGACGATAGGTCTTTTAGCTATTTAGAATTAGCTTTTTGTCTCTTTAAAGAATGTATTTGTTTAAAAAGATTGTAACCTAGAATCTTTGAATAAACATGACCTATGGTCTGTCTTATATAGACGCTCGAGTTGCGCAAATTAGCTCGAAGGACTCTAAAACACGTGTCCGTGGTTTAGCGCAAATATTATTCCTTTGTAAACGTGATGTTTTCTTTTTGTCAATTTTCACGTCATTCATAAAGAAAGTTGAAAATTATGTATGAAACATAGTAAGTGTTTAGGTTTTCAAACATTCGTAACTCAGTCTACATCACTCATGAAAGTTCTGACAAAGCTGTAGTTGCACCGTTTCTGTAAACAAACCCATCTAGTTATATTTTAAGATTCTTATAGAAAGTTGGATGAAAACGGCGATGGATGAAGGGTTTCTATAAAAAGGGTACAAATGTACAATTAAGGGAGAAAAGATTCGTTTTACTAGTATTACAAAGTTTTGTTTGAATTTCTGTGTAAAAAAGAAACAACTAGGAATCGGGGTTCGTTTGAATCCCTTTAACCCCATTTTGCATCCGCCACTTGAACAAATTAACTTTCTTTACCGCTTTCCATAACGTAATGAATTTGTATGACATGAACTATATAAAAAAGTTTGACTCAGATTAATCGGTTTACGGCGTCAAGTAGAATAAAACTTCGCAACTACAGCCGATCGAGATCCGTTGTATTTGTAGTCGCGCCGTTTTCAAGGGTAAAATCAGACGAAAAGGTCATACGTGTTGAATGTTATTGGGGAAAACGTAAGATGAATAAGTAAAATTCATTAACCCTTTCCAATAAAGTAATTTTACCGAGTTTAAGATGACTCGGGTTAAAAAACGTTTGGGGAAAAGGTGACTTGTAACGTTAATTTGGTCACTCGCCAGAATTTCAGAACTTTCTACTTATTTTTCCTCACATTCATTTTTTTATTTTTGTTTTTGAAATGTAGTTAAAGTCGTCGTTGAGCAACAGAACATCTCAAATCCATTTTAACTAGGCTGTTTTGGGATGTTTCGTTCGCCACTAACGCTTTCAATTTCAAAATTATTTTTTGTCGTCTGGTCGGGGTAAAAAACGAAGATTTACAAAAGAATGATTACATTTTTTCATCTTTAACCAACAAATTTCTTTCCTACCCGTTAAAATTCGATTTTTTAACCTCTTATTATTCATTGGGAAATACATAAAGCAAAATAGAAAAATGATTCGGAGTACATTTTCGTTTTTGGTGGCTTCCATTTCCCGCTGAAGCAAACGCTGCGTTTCAGATATGCAGTAGGCCTAACTTATATTTGATTAAAAATTATCCCGGCCTTTTTTCAAATTTGATGAAGAACTATTAGTGATGACAGCTTGTTAAAGACACGGAAGATCGATCTACTCGCGGCTCGGAATTGAAAAATCATGTGGGCCTTATCTATCGCCGCTGAAATGGAATCTTAAATGAAATATTTCATCAGAAGCTTGATTTAATCTATGACTGATAGGGCATTAAAAGATTTGTGTCAAATGAAACTTCACACTTTATGCCTCATGAATGGGTAAAGGTTGTGTCCAGATGAAAGCAATCAATCAGTGGCGTGTGCATCGTCACGGTCAGATCAATTAAAATTTGGCACGTGTTATAGAAGTTTGTCTTTATGACACATGCAAGTGTAGGATTAGCGACTACTGTTTTATGACATGGGCAATATCGATAAGCGCATCCGGTTACGGTCAGATCAAAGAGATTCCGCGGCCGTGTAGTATGGATCATTGCGTTAGAAACAGCGAACTTTATGACACATGTTTGTGTAAATAGCGGCTAATATATTTATGTCGCATAATGAAAATTCCTTGATAGGATTTTACAATCTAACTAGAAAAGCTGTTAAGTCGACAGACCGTGTGTTTGGCGACATTCGTTTATTATCTTAATTTAACCAATTTTCTAAATGTGCGGCGGACTTTTTACGGAAGCAAATCGGTTTTCAACAGTAGGTGATGTTCTCAAAATTTACAGATTAAACTAATAATTGGATTAATAAATTTTTGGACAAATAAGGGAAAAGGGCCATAAAAACCTTTCCCAATATTTGAAATTTCTGTGACAGGATGAATAACGAAAATGGGATAAAGAAAAATCGGCATTGAAACTCGAATCAGCTCAGTATAGGTAAGATATACTATATTTCGTTTATGAGTGAACGAAAAACGTGAATACAGCTGAATTAATGTCGGATGAGCGATATATCAGTTGCTCAACAGCGATTTGTTTGCATTCATTTGCATTTCTGGGTGGTAATCTTTCGACGAGAAATATTCTTTTCACAGACATTGTCATGTGATGACAACTGCATAATCAAAAAGTTGGATGATTTATCTAAATTTTGACACATTTGTCAACAGGGAATAATCATTAGAAATGTACAATCCAATTACTTGAATATTGGATATTTTACTATTTGTGTATGCAACTGGTAGATCTTTCTGCCTACAGCGATTCCTCGGATGTAAACATCACGTGACCCGTGACGTCATCCGTCAACTCATGTATATGCTCTTTCAAATTTAGACCTAGGGTACATGCCATTAACAAAAACAAAACGGCGCTTATCCTTAAACGTAAGTTTTTATACCTAAATATAGAAATGCCGGAATACAGCCATGTTAAAGTTTCAATGTAGGCCTACACGCGATTAACACGATATGCTGAAAATTTGAACAAATCAAAAAAGTTTGGGTTGAACTTGCTTTCTAAATAGATAAGATTCATTTGTTGGGAAAAAAATGAATAAATAGAAATAGAGTCCATTGCATTCTTCTGTAGGCCCGCCCGGCTTCGTCTTCTACAAACGTTGACAACATAGCAAACCATCCAGAGTTTAGCTGTTTATCATGAAGTAAACGGCTATTTTCATCTTTTCAGTACTATACAGTATTTTAGGGGAGAACGGGGCTAGTTGATACATTTTTGCTTTATTATTTATTTATTTTTCATTTTTTCCGTTTTGAGGTACTTAAACAAAAGCAAATTCAGATCATAGATATAGATTTCATGAATATTTAACTTATAATTTGCAAGTGCCATCAATGAAAAAGAATAGTGGTACATTTCTACAGCTGTTTTAGGACGGGTTTTTTTTGGTTATAAAGCCTGACACTTTTAAATGAAAAATGAAATATTTATGAAGAGCAATAAATAATCAGGTTTTTTTCTCCCATTTCCAACGATGTATAATTCATACTATTTTGAAGAAATGCAAAGGAATCACTTTTTATTTTAAACACGCGGTCCGACTTAAAACCAAATTTTCTCCACCGGCCTTTGACGTTACGTCATAACGTAATATCAAAATTATTCAACGTGGTTATTTAACTCCCGCGACGTAGGTCATATTTTAATTTCATATTCTCGTTGATGTTTCCATGAATAATGTCTGATGCCAATCAACCTTTCGCTACAACCGATACGATCAGAAAATTCACAAATGTCATCATAACAAGCATATATACGCAATGGACTGTGTTTGATTCCTGCGTAAATCTTTAATACCTCAACAACAAAGCACCTTGCGGCTCTGCATGGGTTTTCAGCAGACCATAAGCTGTAGATTCCACCGTTACAAACATCAGTGAACATGATGGTCAATGTTTGGTCCCAAAACCGATGTTGGTGCTTAAACGAATAATGGCAAAATAAATAATAATGGTAAAGACGGATTTGTCACGAAGATATGGAACAACGCCAGAAGCACGTTGTATTAAGGACTCCATAGGCGTAACTAGGATTTTGAAAGTTATTCGCACTCAGAAGGCGACCACCAAAGAATATTTAAGATAAAGGCGGTATTTGGACAAAATATGAATATCACCCGCCCGCTCCCCTTTTCATGATTTGAGCGTTGCTGAAAAATCAAAACATCGTAACTACAGCTTAAATAAGCTGTAGTTTCGATGTTATGATCATTCATCAACGACGTTTTTCGAAAGAGAATTTATTTTCTATTACGCACCTGCTAGAAGGTAGAAACCTCGGTAAACTTTGTGAAAGAACATGAGGTCCGAAATGTTGCGGAACTGTAACGGGTCCACTACCTTAAACTCAGGAACGCTTGTAACTTACCCTACGTGACCACGGAAGCTGGTGCTTCAGGTACGTTATCCAATTAATTTGTACCTTTAAATGGAGATCTTGAAGACTTAGGGTAGTCGATCCGTAATAGTTCCGTAACTATTCAGACCTCATGATCTTTCATAGCGTTCACCGAGGTTTCCTAATGAAATCATTAGGAAACCTCGGTTAACATTGTTAAAGATCAACACTTCTGAAACGCAGCGGAACTATTAAGGATCCACTACCTTAAAAAGGGAAATATACCTGATTTCAGTGTTATGTTACACGAATGGTGTAAAATATTTGCAGTAGTGTAAAAGAAAAACTAACAACAAATTGGTTTTGCTTGTTTGCCACCAAACGAGTTAATTCTCCCCAATTTTTTTATTTGGTAACAATAAATTATTTAATGATGTAAACTATTGCGATCTCGAGTAAAAGGAAACACACACACACACACACACACACACACACACACAAAAGAAAAAAAAAACACATCCAAAATGGTTTTGGAGTTCACCATCGAAAGAGAAAAGTCTTTCTAAATTTAGAGCATAGCGCAATTTATCGTGTCAACCTTTCGATTTTGTTAACTGTACGCCCTTATATTATACTAAGTTTGGGTTAAGCAATCACATGTTAATATCGCCAATAGGACTTAGTGTTAAATGAAAGTAAAATGATTTTTAATCATATTCGAAAGGTGAATGGTACATTTTTCTAGGCATTAGATACTCGACTGTTTAGAACATATCAACACTGTCTAGCCCACATTGCCAACCTAACCGGACATTCATTCCTGGACAATCCTTTGTCATTCGGACTAGATGAATTCAGCTCGACAATAATTGGTTGATTGATTGATTGATTGATTGAATGGAGTTTAACACCATTTTCAACACTTTTTCAGTTATATTGCGGCGGCTGGAGCACCTACCAATATGGTTTCCTAATATTTCTCTCACCAGTACAACCACTACATCCTTTCCTGGCCTCCAGCTGCTATCTCATAGGTCTACGATTATCAACCCATTGGTAAGAGAGAAGACAATGATTGATAGGTTGTTGGTCACATCACAATGTACACAGAGGGTTGAAAAGACTTAATTTCCAGTTATCCCATCTTTAAAGTTGCATTTAGCCAACGCTGACTGAGCAACAAATCTATAAACCAAATGGAATCAGAAACAGATCAGTTTGCATTGAGCCAGACGGTCGGACTTTCCAAACGATTTTCAACACCGCATACAAGGATTTATTAAGTACAAGGGGTATGTACAATACGAATAGGGAAATATTTAAGGGGATTCTCTTGTAACCAGCGGCGTCTTCATTACAACTTTTGTTAGTTATACTTCCGACCACTTTGAAACCTCTTGCGATTTCATTGCTGCATTTGGTAATTCCATTGTAACGTTTGATTTCTACATTAAAACCTTCGGAGCGCACGTCGATGGCTCGGCGCGAAACAGTTGTAACTCCCTATATGTTAATAGGGAGTTACAACCGTTTCATGCTGAGCCATCGACGTTCTTATCTCCGGCGACTGCATTGCTAGCTTTGGTGGACCCTTTTCAGTTTCCGCAACTATAATGCAGCCTACAAGCGACTATTTTTCAACTGATGGACACATTACCATATTTGGCAGTTCTGTTACAACCTTCTGCGACTTCTTTGCAACCGTAAGTGACTCAATTAAACAAGAGTGCCATAGTCACAAAATACGCCGCCACTTGCTGCTGTTTCACGAAAATAATTGTAGACACTACTCATTTTGACAGAACCAAATTAAAAATGACCAAGTTTCATTTAAATCAAGACAAAAAGTTAGGACGAGTTGCCTTCACAAGGCTGCAATTTCAATAAGCCCCAGACACCAATTTTTAAGGGGCATAATTCAGGGAAATAAATGAGCCATAAAATCCTTGATCCATGTACATCTACAAATTATGGTGATGACATTGACCAAGTTTCATTTAAATAAAGACAAAAAGTAAGGAGGAGTTGCGTTCAAAAGGCTGCAATTTCAATAAGCCCCAGTTACTAAGTTTTAAGGGGGCATAATTTAGCGTAAAATCAATGAACCATAAAATCTTTACTTCATGCTCATCTACCAATTTCGGTCATAACATCCACCAAGTTTCATTTAGATCCAGCCAGAAACTTAGGAAGAATTGCATTCACAAGGCTGCAATTTCAATAAGCCCCAGAGACTAAATTTTAAGGGGGCATAACTGAGGCAATAAGACCAAGAGACTAAGTTTTTAAGGGGCATAACTCAGGCAAAAATCAACGAACCATAAAATCCTTCCTTCATGCACATCTACCAATTGAGGTGATAACATTGACCAAGTTTCAAGAAGATCCCGCCAGTAACTCAGGAGAAGTTGCGTTGACAAGAAAAGTGGACGGACGTACGGACGGATGGACGAACGGATGGATGGACGGACGGACAGACGGAGAAGATGACGGCAATATAAGTCCGCCTCCGGCGGCGTATAAAAAATCGGTAGTGCTTTAGCGACTTTTCGATTCAAGTTGTAAGTATTTCTTAAATTTAACCTCTCTTTTTTCAAGTGCGAATTTGAATTTTCGATTTTTTAAGGCACCTCCTTCGTAAGAAAAGTTAAAATTAGCAGCCTCACCCAAAATTCTACTATTCAAGGCATACGAGGGTCGGAACGTCGAATTCGGTAATAAGATTCCATAGAAACAGGATAGTCAGTTTGGATGATTAAAGTCGTTTATTTCAAAATAAGATAAGATAAAAAAGATATTTTACAAAATTGTAACATATCCGCACACGCTTAAAAGGATAACCAAACAACAGATTATTTGGCCCACATATTGATAAACAATTTTTTTTGCCTATTAGACAAGTTTTTAAGGTTCATGTAAAGTGTTTGAGACCAAATTTTAAAACACCCCATTTGCCAAGAAAAAGCAGTATGTCACGGTATATTATACATCAAAATGATGCCATCCATGAGCATAAGCAGTTAAGCAACACAAGACTGCCATTGTTATAGCGGTAAAGCCAAAACATTGTGGAAAATGGTCCTTTTGTACGGAACAAGCAACTGCGAGACTGTTGGATAAAATGGGCCCATTTTTTAACAAAGTGCAGACCTTAGTAATATCTAGGTACTACTACAAACGTTGGTATAAAACTCGAGCCCAAAACGAAGTTAGGCTAGCAATTTATTTTTACTTATTTTATAAACACAAATATCATATATGTCATTCGAATTTTGTAAACATGTAGATTTTTGTAAGGTATAGTGTGCTATCACAACATAAATGGACGTTAATAGTTTATATACCTGTAAGGTTATTTTGCGATATATCAATTTCTATTTCACTGAATGAATATATAGTAATTACTTATAGATCATTGAATTCAAAAACTATAATTTGAAATTAACCGCAGAAAATATCTCACAATATTATGGTGTGCTGTTGCACCATACCTAACATCTATTTTGAAAAGAGACCAAACCGGTTTGACAAGTATGTTGACAAAATAAATGGAAATTGATTGTTTCAAAAAAAGCCTTTTGAGACCGAGTTTTATATCTAAGGTTGTAGTAGTACCTGGGTATTACTTTAGACTGTACTTTGTTTAAATATGAGCCAATTTTATCCAACCATCATACAGTTGCTTGTTCTGTACAAAATGACCCTTTTCAACAATGTTTTGGCTTTACCGCTAAATAGCTATGACGGTCTCATGTTGCTTAACTGCTTGTGCTAAAAATAGCTTCATTTTGATATACAATATACCTGGACATACTGCTTTTTCCTGGCTAATAAAGCACCCTTAAAATTGGGTCTCAAACACTTTACATGAACCTTAAGTTTTTACTTTTTACTTTCACCAAAGAAAGCTCGCGTTTTCATCTTGAACGCAGGTCAGACACCACTTCAGACGACATACAACAAAAATCCCGAGAATGACTTTTGTCGAATAATCGCCAAAAATTCCCGTACTCGCACGATTCCGTACACGAACTTTGTCCCCCTTTGAAACAGAGATAACCACGTGATTTCCTGTCATAGAAATTCGGTCCTCAACAGAATCGAAGACAAATTCTTGTATTAAGGATACTACTACACTGTTCACCATTATTTCTGCTACAACCGAGTTGGTGTATGCAGCTGAAAGATAAAATAATGGTATTGATAAAATTGATAAAGATCAATGGCGGATCAAGAGAGTCAAACGCCCAACCCCACCCCACCTCTGAGGCTTATTTATCACATTGTTAGGTGAAAATTCAATCAAAATTAGTGTAAATATTACAAACTGACGACAAACGAGGGTGTTCCAAAGGTCCGTGGACTTTTTATATAGTAGCAAATTATGAATATTAAACATTACTGAGCAACTGAGTAGCGTTACAATCCTGTTTATTCACATAACGCGCTCACCAGCCGTTGAAATTGAGACATATATGCCGACAAGCCGCACAGCGACCAATTTTCACGTTCACGTCCAGGCTACTTTTTTGTGAGTCTCAGTAACCTTAAACCCGCGCCCCTTAAAACCCTGTCGGAATTTGCATTCCCACCCCCTTTACAAAAAATGATTCCTGGATCCGCAATTGAAGATGTTTCTATTTTCTAAATACCCCTAATTTATGAAATGCGAGTATCCTATTAAAATGCTGGATTCTACGCATGAGATGAGGTTTACTTCAAGTAAGCATTTTTTTTAAACTTACAATTCTTTAACACATTCGTTACTTCTTGGCTCTCAAGAAACTGTGTTATTTTAATGGGGGCTTAAGCCGTTTCAATAATTTTTCAGTCATGTCGTGGCGGCTGGAGTGCCTAGCAATAGATTTTTGGTATTTCTCACACCAGTACTACCATCACATCATTTCCTAGCTTCCAGCTGCTATCAATTATAGGTCTACGATTATCAACCCAATGGTGGGAGACAAAAGGTCGCAAAAGATAAGTAGAGTGCCACCGTCTGGGGTCGAAACCGAAACCTCTATATGGACATTTAGAAGCGCTAGAGGTCCCGAGTTCGATTCCCGACGACTAGTGGAGTAGAAAACGTGTTTTTGACAGGTTCAGAGACCGTGGAAGAACATTATACGCGGTTATCTAATAATTTTCTGCATCTATTAACCCGACAAGAAATTTTAGCCGATTGAAAGAACGTTTTTCTTTGGTACATCGCTCGATTAGAATCATGCCTTATTTAAATTGACCCGAACTCGGCCTCTATGAAAACTCGCTAAAATATCAATTATAGACCTGCAATTTTAAGTGAGTGATCAAAGATCAAAGATCAATTTTACATTGAAAACCATAGGAGAAAATGGTTTCTCGAACCTCACTCTTTCTTGCGGAACTATACCTGACGTATTTTGTAATTTTTCAAAACATTTTTTACATTCAATAGCGTTTGTAAAAATTATTATATGAAAGCACGTGTCAAGTCGAATATGAATTAACAGGTTTTTATGAAAGAATGGGGGAAAGGTTCATGTCAATAAAATCGCGGTATAACTATACTATACTTTTCATTTTTTCCGATTGGAAAATGGAGAATTAGATATTCAATGAACATCACAGAGCAACTAACTTTCTTCGAAAATAAATTTCAAATCCGAACTTTTGTCACAAGTAAGATACTTCGCACTGAAGGTTATTGGACATATCTATTTCTTGTCTAAAGTTTAAATATCATTCTTGCGGTAAGGATTATAAATTTGTCGCGTAAATGAAAGAGCTCAGTTGGTAGAGCACCGGACTTCAAAACCATTGGAGTTCGGCGGAGTGGGTTCGATTCCCGGGTTGGTACACTAATAAAAACTAATTGTCTTTCGGATGAGACGTTAAATCGAGGCCCCGTGAGACGGTGCTTTACACTGAGCACGTTAAAGAACCATGTCGGATCCCAGCAGTAGTTATGTCATGTATCCTTGCACTATCCCCCGTAACAACTAACCGTCTTCTGGGGGCGTCGCTCATATGGGCATGTGCTACGGTAGCGACCATAAATAAAAGGAAATACACACACAAGAGCGATTTCTTTCACAATTACGTTTGAGTCCAAATAAAACATTTGAAGACATTGAAATTGTTGCCACTTAGTAAAAGCAAATACTAGTAAATAATTCAGTTTTTTGACAACAAATAATGGTAAATCTTGTCGTACTAAGGCGGCTTTAGATATCAATAAAATTACCGATCACTTGCAAAGATTCCTTTTTTACAAGAGGGTTCGCTCTTACCTAGATTAACAGAGAACAGATACACTCCACTGATCGGGACAGTAAAACACCGGTTGTTGTATCTTACCCATTCTCATTGTTGATTCGCACAACATTGAACTCGACTGTCTCGTATGCCACCACTCCATACCAATCATCCAAGTAGGCAGAGAATGCTACGTGAAGGCTTATACCTGTTATGTTGAAATTAAGTAAATTTTTACCGGATCGCCGGTGGTCAAAAGGCCGCGAGCTTACCGAGAGGGCCAACTTATATCAGAACCGAATCCTACGCGGGTGTAGACTGGTCCTACTTTCAACTATCAGAATAGCCTATTGTAGGCTATTCTAATAGTCAATAGTCGGACCAGTCTAGAGCTGGTAGCTCGCTTGTCTAAAAGATACCCTGATAAAGCGGGCAACAATTCCCGCCCGGGGTCAGAAAAAAGTTGACCCAGTGTTTCCCAACGGACGTATCTAGAAATGAACAGTATCCTTCTTATCATAACTGAGCAAAATAAGTTTATTGACATGTAATTTGTATTAATGTTTATTTTGTAAAACACAAAATCACCTCTATTGTTTTGATCTGCCCGATGTGTCTCAAAATTCAGTCTGTCAGTTCCAAAACTGCCTGCTTTTTCTTCAGTTAGACAATTTGTGGCAGGTAATGTTGAAACGGCATAAATCAATAGTTTTATATACATGTACGCCATAGTTCTTCTACTCCTGAAAGTAAACCCACATTTTTAGTGATGGTACATGTACATGTACTTGTTTTCATGAAATAATTCATCTTTTTTTTTATTTCATTTGTGCAACAAAATAAAACATCTGCACACACACACAAGTGCACACACAAATCGGATATCATTTGCGCCAAGAATTGTTTACATTTTCCGTCGGCAAACGTTATTAATTATTGAAATAACTGGTTGGGAATGACAGCAATGCGCTTTTTTTTTCGAATTTGGCATTATATACTATCTGAAATAAATGAAAAAAATGAGATGATCGAGTTCCGTTAACTATATAATACGTACTTAGTGTTTTGTATGAGAAAAAATATCTAACGAGATTGGGAGAATTGATCATTGTCGAGGCTCTGCCGAGACAAAGACCAATTCCCACAACCGAGTTAGATATTTTTCCATACAATACACTAAGTACGTATTATATTTATCTTATAACCTCTATTTGCATTGTTTTCGTAGATGTTTCTAAAAGAAATGCAAGTTTCTTAAAATAACCGCATTATATCATTGTTATAAAAATAACTGTGTGATATCATGAAAAATATCATACGGTATGTTATCACACGGATATTTGTATAGGTATAAGATAAAGTTCAACCATTGGTCGCGTTTTGACATTCTGCCTTATACGGGAAAGATTGTTTTAGACTCAAGGAATCAGCCAAGTAAGGAAACATTTAACCCTAGTCACCCTATACACTATCCAAACGCCAACGGTATATTTACGTCTGATGGGTCACACCTATGATTTGACTTTAAATTTCTTCTGTCAGAAACTAGAGTTCTTGTCAGCCGACAACTATTTACAATTCCATGAATACAATTTTGATACACAAATTCATTGCTAAAAAAGACAATTTTCTATTGAATTTTTCTCAGTTGTTGGTCTGTACAATTTCATCACGCTGAAAACGCTGGCCATCGTGCTTTTCTGTAAGGTTTAATCAACACCTTAACAAGGGGTATTCAATAAATACGCTGAAAAGTGTTGTCTGTTTTTATTAACCAAGGAAAATTCACGCTATTATCACATTATGTAAACTGATAAATTTAAAAGATATACACTAATTTTCAATAAAATCTAATTCATCATAATCACCAAAAGACATGAAACCCACCGATACACCAGCTCAACGTCAACATGACGTCATGGTTTAGGATATCTTTAATACGCATAATAATAATAATAATAATAATAATAATGATAATTATTATTATTATAATAATTATAATAATAATAACTTAATTTAGAAAAGGTTACATGTTACATGTTAAGACATATACATATATATAAACATTTTCAGTTCATCTTGAAATCAGGTATAATTTATTTCACAATCATCTTAATGATGTAATTTTCCTCTTCAAAGTTTTAACAAATGTCATTTTATCGATAACAATTGATCTTTCATTCTTTGTACTATGGTATAATCCTCAAACTTTGTTAAATAATGTTATAGCTTGCCTATGCACAAAAACAAATTAAATACAAAGTTGTTCAAGCCTTGATGACACCACATAGAACTTGGTTGCTATTTGCTTGAAGGTCTTAGTATTACACATTAACTATGCAACGATTGGGAATAATTACATGCTAAAAATAAGAATAAAACGAAATTATTGTAAGACGATTTACTTTAAAAAAGGTTGGACGAATCAAATCTCTTGGTCGTCATGTGGACCACTGATAACCCACCATACATTTTATGAATGGATTGCAATTATTTGCATCCTTTCAAAATGCGTTTGTGTAGCTGAGCGTATTTCATAAAGCTACGAGCTTAAAAAAAACCAACAAAAATTGATCAAGCAAAATAGAGCTGGGTGTCTATTTGATTGCGATTACAGAAGTATAGACTTCAATTACCAAAGCACCTGGTAAATGACTCCCACACAAGGCCTTATGTTTAAAGTGTTAACTTAAAGTGATTTTGCACTCCTTTAAACACAATCAAAGAGACACTCCTGCCTTATAAATGCAATTATTTCTATGTCAGTAATAAAATTGGATAACTCGTCTAACATTTTGTAGATGTTCAGTTTACCCCTCCTTGATAGCGAAAACGGCGTGAACGAGATTGTTGATGAGGGTGAATTGGTTGTCTTCACAGACTCGTTACAACCAGAGCCTGAAAATCACAACTGTATGCTTAATCAACAGTATATTTAAGAATTCTCAACTCTTTTGGAATTGGTAGTATCTCGAAATTGGCTGATGAAAAGGTAACGATGTATATTTTTTCGGATTACTGCAACACTAGGCTTACAGATTGCAGATTTTTATTCATGAAGGTACATCTAGATATTTTGCATTTATACATAAAAAAGCGAAATGGATTTTACCCTTTAATCTCTATTGATTCTTTGGATTGCAATTATACAGTGAAGAGTCAAATAATTAGATTGGTTATTCAGTTGAGTGTCGAAAGACGATTAATTGGGCTCTGTAGAAATTCTTCTGTGTGTTTCTGAAAATAATTTGAAAGCATCATACACCTCTCTTCTGGTGAATTTTAAGTTTAGGGTATTCAGAGAAAACACTTGAAATTTCAAAGATAACCTCAAACCTATTTTCGAACTATTCTTTAATTGTATGTCCCAGTCGAGAATTACACCACTGTATTACAAATAACAAAATATCCGCTTATTAACGTGCGTTAGAAGTGCATGCTGAAGTTTCATTTTCCGGCGTTTATGAATTGAGGCAAGAAATTTGCTGATTTACCGGAACTAATTTAAGCCTTTAAGGTTCATGTAAAGTGTTTGAGACCCAATTTTAAGGGCACTTCTTTTGCCAAGAAAAAGCAGTATGTCCAGGTATATTATATACCAAAATGAGGCTATTTATGAGCACAAGCAGTTGAGCAACATAAGACTGTCATAGCTATAGCGGTTTAGCCAAAACATTGTGGAAAAGGGTCATTTTGTAGAGAACAAGCAACTGCACGATGGTTGGATAAAAAGGGCTCATATTAGAACAAAGTACAGTCTGCAGTACTATCCAGGGAGTACTACAACCGTTGGTATGAAATTCGGGACCAAAACGTAGTTATGCAAGAAATTAATTTTGACTTATTTTGTAAACACATATGTCATATATGTCATTCTAATTTTGTAAATGTGTAGTTCAGTGTAAGGTATGGTGTGTTATCACAACATACATGGACATAAATAGTTTATATACCTGTAAGGTTGTTTAGCAATATATCATTTTCTATTTCACAGAATGATGAACATATAGTAAATTACAGATCATTGAATTAAAAAACTATAATTTGAAATAAATCGCAGAAAATAATGCACAATATTATGGTACGATGTTGCACCATACCTAACATCTATTTTGAAAACATACCAAACCGGTTTGACATGTATGTTGACAAAATAAATGGAGATTGATTGTATCAAAAGAGCCTTCGGAGACTGAGTCTTATATAAACGTTTGTAGTACTACCTGGATAGTACTTTTGACTGTACTTTTTTAAAATATGGGGCAGTTTTATCCAACCGTCGTGCAGTTGCTTGTTCTGAACAAAATGACCCTTTTCCACAATGTTTTGGCTATACCGCTATAGCTATGGCGGTTTTATGTTGCTTAACTGCTTATGCTCACGTTTACCTTCATTTTGATATATATTATGCCTGGACATACTGCTTTACTCGGCTACTGAGGAGCCCTTAAAATTGGGTCTCAAACACTTTTCATGAACCTTAACCTATTTTAGGCAATTGCTTGCATAACATTAGTTTTTGCAATTGGCTGTTCCTGAAAGAAAGCGTTATATGTTACGTAACATCGCCGAAAGCCCATTGTATTCATTTGATTGGGGTAAGCGTCCATGAACATTATTTCTGTCACATTAAAGCGTTTGATTTACATGAGAAACCTTGGATTAATGATATTTCACCAGTCGGTACTAAAGTTAAGGTTCATGTAAAGTGTTTGACACCCAATATTTAGGGCACTTCATTAGCCAAGAAAAAGCAGTATGTCCAGGTATATTATATATCAAAATGAAGCTATTCGTGAGCACAAGCAGTTGAGCAACATAAGACTGTCATAGCTATAGCGGTATAGCCAAAACATTGTGGAAAAGGGTCATTTTGTACAGAACAAGCAATTGCATGACGGTTTCATAAAATTGCCCCGTATTTTAACAAAGTACAGTCTGAAGTACCATCCAGGTAGTGCTACAACCTTAGAAATAAAACTCAGTCTCTAAAGGCTCTTTTGAAAGTGTTTGAGACCCAATATTTAGGGCACTTCATTAGCCAAGAAAAAGCAGTATGTCCAGGTATATTACGAGGGTTGATACAAAAGTTCGTAAAATTAGGTTATAAATCTACAGAAAGGTTTTTTATCATAATAAAAAGTATATATTCTTTTAATTCATCATCTGTGTAATAAACATGGACATTTTTAAATGTTTACGTTCAATTGCGGCTGTATGGCGCATAAAACAAGAGAGAGACCCCAACGAAGGCGGGGGAGCAAGAACGTCAAATGCGACGTCATTATTAACTCTCTTCTACATAGTCTTCACAAACTCTCGTGTCTTTCTGAGCCTGATACATCAACTTGAAGAAACTATCTACATACCATTTGGAATCAAATTTGTTTACAATTTCTGTATGCATTGTATTTTTTAGTAAAGTGGACAACAAGATACAAAACCGTTTTTTGGGGAGGGGGGGGGGGGGGAAATAATGAGAATCAGTTTGGACAAGTTCGTTTGTTGGAACTCTGTTAGACCATTCTCATTCCTCATATTAAGCCCGACCCTCATTTATAATCCGGGATAGCTTTAGGAAAAGTTTTCTTCTGCAATTTTTTCTCATTTTTCTAAATTATCTGAAATGTTTGGGTTGGTGGAAAACATAGATCATGACAAAATTCGAAAAATAAACGGTATTTATATTATTGTGTTGTCGTCTTGTCATTTTTCCCCGAATATTCTGTATTATCAAACTTGTTTGTGTCCGTAAAAAGTCTAACATCAAGCTTTAAAATATGACAAATAATTTTCTATTTTCGTCGAGTTTATTTAAGCCAAGGAATTTCAACGGAAGTTTTAGAAAACTTTCAGAAAACTCGATTTATTTAGCGCAATTCCAATATTTTTTCACGCTCCCCCGCTTAAGCATACCTATGTTGCTATGGTAACCGTATTCTTAGGCCGCTTAAGACAATTCTGCAACTAGAAAGCCATGAATGGCTTGAGTCGCTCCACAGGCTTGAAATTCTTGAAAAAGCAAATAAATGTTTTGACTAGATCTTTAGATATTTGGGGTTCTACTGATGTTGAAACTGATTTTCAAAGTTTCAACTATATAACAGATAGAGAAATGACCTCTGCTATTAAAAGACATATATTTCATCAAATCAAAATAATTTTTGGCTGCATGATAATGGGTCACCCAAAGGTCATACCAAAAATGTTCGATTGATATCCATCAGTAACATTCTGAGAAAATGTTTTTCATAGTTTCCACTATTTAACATATTGAGAATTGACCTCCACCCATAAAATGTATATTTTTCATCCATTCAAAATAATTTTTGGTATACTGATAAAGGGTCACTCAAGGATCATTCCAGTGAAATTTGGTTGATATCCATTGATTACATTCTGAGAAAATGATTTTCAAATTTTCCACTATATAACATATAGAGAAATTACCTCTGCCCATAAAATGCATATTTTTCATCCAATCAAAATTATTTTTGGTACCCTGATAAAGGGTCACTCAAGGATCATTCAAGTGAAATTTAGTTGATATCCAAAAATCAGATTTTGAGAAAATGATTTTCAAAGTTTCCACTATATAACATATAGAGAAATGACCTCTGCCCATAAAATGCATATTTTTCATCCAATCAAATTAATTTTTGGTACATTGATCAAGGGTCACTCAAGGATTATTCCAGTGAAATTTTGTTGATGTCCATCAGTTACATTCTGAGAAAAAGATTTTCAAAGTTTCCACCATATAACATATAGAGAAATGACCTCCGCCCATAAAATGCATATTTTCCATCCGATCACAATGATTTTTTGTAGACTGATAAAGGGTCACCCAAGGATCATTCATGAAAAATTAAATTGGTATCCATTGATTAGAATCTGAGAAAAGTCACTTTTTACCATATTTGAATATTAGCCACGCCCATTAAATCCATGTTTTTCATTGGATCAAAATTTCTTGAACAACTTTCAAAGAGGGTCATCCAAGGATCATTCCAGTGAAGTTTGGTTGAAATTCATCCAACAGTTTCTGAGGAGAAGATTGTTAAAGAAAAGTTTACGACCGCACGCACGCACGCACGGACGGACGGACGCACGACGGACACAACGCCATGACAATAGCCCCAGTGGCTTTCAGCCAGTGGAGCTAAAAATGATAACGTTTATTCTCTCCGTAGTTACTTAACTGCATATTCACTAAGTTATATCCTGAACAAGCAAAAATGCGAAAATTATTAACCTATTATACGAACTTCTGGATCATCCCTCGTATATATCAAAATGAAGCTATTCGTAAGCACAAGCAGTTGAGCAACATAAGACTGTCATAGCTATAGCGGTATAGCCAAAACATTGTGGAAAAGGGACATTTTGTACAGAACAAGCAACTGCATGACGGTTTCATAAAATTGCCCCGTATTTTAACAAAGTAAAGTCTGAAGTACCATCCAGGTAGTGCTACAACCTTAGAAATAAAACTCTCAAAAGGCTCTTTTGAAACAATCAATTTCCATTTATTTTGTCAACATACATGTCAAACCGGTTTGGTCTGTTTTCAAAATAGATGTAGGGTATGGTGCAACATCACACCATAATATTGTGAAATATTTTCTGCGATTTATTTCAAATTATAGGTTTTTTTCTTAATTCAATGATCTACAATATTACTATATATTTATCATTCTGTGAAATAGAAATTGATATATTGCTAAACAACCTTACAGGTTTATAAACAATTAATGTCTATTTATGTTGTGATAACATACCATACCCTAAAAAGATCTACACGTTTACAAAATTAGAATGACATATATGACATATGTGTTTATAAAATAAGTCAAAATAAATTGCTTGCATAACTACGTTTTGGGGCTGAGTTTTATACCCGATGGTTGTAGCACTACCTGGATGGTACTTTAGGCTAGACTTTGTTAAAATATGAGCCAATTTTATCCAACAGTCATGCAGTTGCTTGTTCTGTACAAAATGACCCTTTTCCACAATGTTTTGGCTATACCGCTATAGTTATAACAGCCTTATGTTTTTCAACTGCTTGTGCTCATAAATAGCTTCATTTTGATATATAATATTCCTGGACAAACTGCTTTTTCTTGGCAAATGAATGCCCTTAAAATTGGGTCTCAAACACTTTACATGAACCTTAACAACATCGTAAAATTGACACCGATTCCGTTCAAAATTACTCACTCAGTGCTCCAACCATTCATTCCAAACACTCACTTCAATCACTCAAAGACGAAATAGTTAAAAAAAAAACCCGTCCCGGAATCGTTTAAAATGATCAATTTTTCAATCAAATAATTGCATTATTTTCTGTTGTTTTCAAGCGACTGATTTGACCGTGGAGTCACAAACCAGAAAATACGTAGATTTTTATTAAATGGGGTTAAAAATTATTACTAATTAACGAAATTATCGATTTTGTTTTACCTCCCTTGAAAATCACTCAAAACTCGCTCCACACACTCATTCAATTTCATTCCTTATTCATTCACTTTGTTCAATTTCACAATGTTGTTAACTGTACCCCGGCACCACTTTTGAACTTCAAGCTGCTTTATACACATAGGTTAAGATTAGAAGAATTATAGCAATGGCGTGTTCCCCGTTCGTCCGTTAAGTTTCACTTGTAATCGCGATAGAATCAGATTAATTAATAGTACCAAAAAAGGACTCTTCCTGTCGAAATCGTACCTGGTCCGTCAAGAACCACGGGAAATGCAGCCTGCTTTTAGAGAGTTTGTAAGAATTATGCCCTGTTTCGACTTCATTTTTCCACTTTTTTTCCGCACTATCCAGCACCTGCACTTATAACTGAGCGTCGACACCAGCATGTAGTGCTCTTTTCATTTCTTTCCCATTTGAGATGTGCTAGATACAAGTCTATCTTGTTAATACACTTAGTAACATCGTGAAATTGATAATCACTCCGATCAAAAACATTCTAAAAGGATCACTCAGCGTTCCATTCTTTATTTCCAAACACTCACTCAAATACATCAAAAACGCTCCAAAATCATTTGAAAAAATTCCTAATCGTTCATGAGGATCAACATTTTATAAAAGTCGATCAAAGTATTCTACGATTTGGATTTTTAAGAGTCTGATTGGTCCACGAAGATACTAAAACAGTTATGAACGTACATTTCATTAAACGGATGTAATCGATATCGATAATTTTATAAATCTTGAACAAAATCAACGATATTTGATTACACCCCCTTTATTTTTCACTCAAAATTTGCTCCACACACTCATTCAATTTCATTAGAAAATCATTCATCTTGTCAATTTCTCGATGTTGTAAACTGTATTTGCAGAACTTCAAGAGCTTTGCTAATCAACCATTCGCTACCAGTCAACGCAATCTTTAACAACAAGAATAAAGAATGGATTGTATTCGATTCCTTCCTAAATCTAGATTACCTACAACACCAGGCCCCTTGCGTCTCCGCATGGTTTTTAAGCAGACTGGAAGCTGTATATGCGTTCCTTCCAAACCTCCCCAGAAATAGCGATCAGAGTATTGTCGCCAAGCTGGTGTTTGTGTCTAAACCGGAATCATTGCCGAGTACCCCGTGAGTGAAGATGTAGATACTTTCCCATCAAACATACGAGAACAAGGTCAGTGTATGGTATCTGGGTCAGTGTTTGTGTCCATGCGAATTATGACCCACTATCCAGTAATGTTAAATTTGTCACTGCACAGCCCTACGTTAAGGTTAAAACAAGAGGGCCGTTGGCCCTAGGTCGCTCACCTGAGAAAAAAGCTTCATTACCTAGGTACGTCCATGCAACCACAGAAAAAGAGATTTTCACTAATTCAATCAGATAACATTTGAAATAATCCTCCCCCCACTCTGCTCCTCCCCTGGTCTTTATTTATTTAAGCTTTTTTTCATAAAAGATCTGTGATCAGCTAATCTATGCCAGATATACAGACTGAGTCTGAGACTTTAAAAGTTTTCTTTATGAGTTGATCAATCCATGTCTAATATTAGGGTTGTAGGGATTCAAAATTCTCAACAAAGCACTCCCCCAAGATGCTCTGCACCTGATGAATCTACAGTCATTATTTTAGCTAATTCAATTAATGTCCATATGCTGATCACCCATACCAATTTTCAAGTCTGTTAGACTCCTGGTTCATTAGAAGAAGTTTAAAGATTTCAAAAATGATCCAAAGTACTACCCCCTCCCCAAGACACTCAGCACCTGGTGACCCTACATTCATGATTTTAGCTATTTTCATTAATGTCAATATATTGATCACCCATGACAATTTTCAAGTCTGTAGGGTTCCTGATCCAGGAGAAGAATAAGGTTAAAGATTTCAAAATTGATCCAAAGTACGACCCCCTCCCCCCTAATGCTCCGCATCTTGTGGCCCTACATTCATGATTTTAGTTATTTTATTCTAGATCCATATGCTTACCATCCATGCCAATATTGAAGTCTGTAGGACTCCTGGTTCATTAGAAGATGAAGGTTGAAGTTACAAAATTTTCACACAAGTACTTCCCCCTCCCCCTGGTGCTCCGCACCTTGTGGCATTACAGTCATGATTTAAGCTATTTTTATTAAGGTCTATGAGCTGATCCTCCATGCCAATTGTCAAGTCTGTATGGCTTGTGGTTCAGAAGAAGGTTAAAGATTACAAAAATTTTCACAAAAGTACTACCCTCTCCCCCCTGGTGCTCCGCACCTGGTGAATCTACAGTCATGATTTTAGCTATTTTCATAAAGGTTCATATGCTGATCATCCATGCCAATATTCAAATCTGTCTGGCTTCTGGTTCATCAGAAGAATAAGGTTAAAGATTACAAAATTTTCACAAAAGTACTACCACCTCCACCCTGGTGCTCCGCACCTGGCGGCCCAACAGAAATGATTTCAGCTATTTTTATTAAGGTCTATGAGCTGATCATCCATGCCAAATTTGAAGGCTGTAGGGCTTCTTATTCAGAAAAAGAAGAAGGTTAAAGATTACAAAATTAACCCAAAAAACTCCCCCCTCCCCAAAGTGCTCTATGAGCTGATCATCCATGCCAAATTTCAAGGCTGTAGGACTGCTTGTTCTAAAGAAGAAGAATCTTTAAGATTTTCTTAAATTTTCAACATTGGTTGCCATAGTAACCAGAGTTTATCACCGATTTCAATTCCGGCTTTTAGCAATTTTGGAAGGGGACCACCAAGGGAACATTTCTGTAAAATTTGGTGTAAATTGTCCCAGTAGTTTAGGAGGAGATGTCGTTTAAAGAAATTGTTGACGGACGACTGACGATGGACGCCGCCGGACAAAAAGTGATCACAAATGCTCACTTGAGCACTTTGTGCTCAGGTGAGCTAAAAACGGTGCAAAACTGTTTGCAAAATATACCCCGCATTTCACGTATGTGTACGTGCAAAGCGGGGTATAATTTGCATTAAGTTTAAGTGGGTTGTGTTGAAATCTTAAACTAGCGCCGAAATCATAGAGCCAGTGTATGGAGAGGAGGAATCCTTTATCGGAGATTTGAGGAAGAATAAGCTTAATGCATAGGCGTTACTAGGATTTTCATACGCACTCAGAAGAAGACCCACATAGAATACATATATAGGATAAAGGCGATATGTGGACTGTGACAAAAGATGAATGTCCTCCGTCCGCTCCCTTTTTCTATGATTTGACCGTTGGTGAGTAATCAAAAACATCGTGACTTCAGCTTGAATAAGCTGTAGTTTTGATGTTGTGATCATTCATCAACAGCATTTTCGAAAGAGGATTTATTTCTATTACGTACTTGCGTAATGTGCGTAATGGGAGTTACGCCCTTGTATTGATCAACGGAAATTCTTTATCTCTGTAATATCAGGCATATACTTATATTTTTTGGCTAACTGAAGACATGGTTAATATATATTTTATCAAAAAAGTGAACGTTCATATCTTAGACGTTCGAAGTAAATAATACTAAGTAAAAATCTACAACGTGTTCTTATTGCATTCTTTACCCTTGCTGTTCACGGTATATTCTGCTAAACACAAACATTTGACATACAGTATGGACTAGGATCAGCCTGGAAAAATGCGCAGTCTGATCTTAGCATACACTGTCTGCATTCTACTTAATTATTGTTGAGAAATTTGAGTTAAGCTAGTTAAAATGTCTCAGAAAGTGGCTATTTGCTTAGCTTAAAAAATGAAGCGTTTTTCCCCTCACGCAGATACCCTTGACAACCATCACCGATTTCCTAGTGTTATAAATATACATGTGTTTGAATCATTTATTACCGAGACGGCAAAATTTGAGACACGAAACACGAAACACAAGCGATCGTTCCAAGTTAGAAACACGCATTAGATACGCTTCACTGAGTAATGCCGGGTACCTTTCCTGGAGCGTTCTCCGTGATCCTGAACGCAAAGGCTGCATAAAACATTGCAATGGTGAGACAAATTTTCTGCTACAAGCGCGTCATTTTTGTGAGATTCGTATCCAACGTCATTTGTTTATATGGCTCCTCTTAAATGACGTCAAAAAGGGTGAAGGAACGGTAGTACCCCTGCGTTGAAACGTTACGGAAGCGTTTTCGAAATGATACGTTTGTGCACGTGCAAAGCGAAACGTTTTTACATCCTGAACACAGGGCAGGGTATCATTTTTTCCGCTTAGATGGCATCAAAATCAGTGAAATGAACGAAAGCAGGTTTCATTTTGAGTAATTTCACTAGTTTGGCGGTTAGTTTATCAAATGATGATCTACCGTTTAATCTCAATATTTCACACACACACACACAAACATATAGAGAAAATATAGTATTGCGTGGGGACGGCTAATAATCAAACGATTGAACAAACGCACTTCGTATTTCTTACTCTCATCAAATGTCTGTAGTCTATACCTAAATCGTGAAATATTTATAGATCTTTATTGTAAACATAGAAACTTTACATAGTGAATAAAAAAGCAGTATATAAGAGACACGCACGAATCATGATACCACGGAAATGATCAGTACAACATATCGTTCAATTACTCGCTTGTGTCTTAAATAGCACACCACCTCCAGTGTATTCTGTTCACAACGCATTTCAAGAGAAATGTAATATTTAGCGAATGTTTAAGAAGTCGTGAACTTAAATTATTTCATTAGAAAACCAAAATGTCCAAACTATTACGGGCCCACTACCTTAAACATATACATTACATACATATGGTGACGATATAGAACATATAGAACGGAGGGCAACCAAATTAACTTAATTAAGGTACCATATTTGTTCACCCTTCGACGATACACTTCATGATTATACCAACATTCTTTCTATATGTATTACAGTTTTATCCTAGATGTTGAAGTCCGAAAAGGCACAAACGGAAAATGTGAAAAATATTGACCACGGCAATCTTATCTTGATATACCATATAGACGACATTCGCCAAAATATATATTCCAATTTGAGTTTTACGAACAATATGTCCGTTTCTGAAGCATAGATGAAAATCAACGAACGCGGACCAGGGTGGAACCCCAGCGGAATAGAAATATTGAAATTGTTGGTTTACAAGTCAAGGGCGCAAACCACTGGGCCATAGAAGATCTTCTGTGGTTCAGTGTTTCGCGCATTAGTCTTGTAAAACCAATTATTTCAATATAACTTTTTCAGCGTGGGCTCGACCTCGGCCCGCGTCGGTTTGTTTTCAGCTAATCTATGCTTCATTTGCGGACTATTTGTTCGTAAGATGGGGGCTCGTCCGGGACCATTCATCGAAGTTATGCATGTAAGTCAGAGAGATGTCATATCAAAGGTATCTAAGAAACCCTATCTGCGTTGGATCCAATCCTATTTTCAAATATTTGCTTAAAAATCAGATTGCTGGTCTATGTTTCGCCACAAGTCTTGGAAAGGCCTTAAATTAACACTGTATTTCCCTTAAAAGCACATTAAAAGTCAAAGAGTCTTCAACAGGTTGGTTGACTATTTAGATTTATTTAAAAAAAAACTTGAAAAGTATACCAAAACTTGCAAGATAACCTTTATATCTGCCATAAAATAAAACAGTAAGCTTGTCAAAATCATTCATGTCTCTATCAATTTCGTCAGATAGTTATTTTAACCAACACAGTATTATAATTTTCATACATTCGTAGTAAAGTAAGCCTATGTATTCATTGGTTTCGTCCTGGAAAACGCTTACATTTCTGTTTTCCTTCTAATTTGTACGAACCGTTATAACTTCTTTAAGCGTATCAAATCTCGTGCATATCATAGATCTCGGATAACATATCACAACACAAGTCACAGCCTCTGTAACCACAAGATCTACCCAGTACAGCCCTTAATTTTCTGTTCTAATTCTCCTTTTCGGTGAAGAGCTCTGGTTTCTGAATTACCTCCGATACATTCACCGTTAATGAACACGCGGGGAACCTGAAAGAGGAAAAATAAATTCAGCGTCATATTTGAGATAAATTAAAAAAAAGTTACTAAACTAGTCAAACCTACATGTACATATATATAAATGTATAACGTAATCAACTTAATATCATTCAACCGTGTATGCCAAATTAAAAACGATCATTATAGAATCGGTACATTTAGGCATACTATATTTAAAAAAGATGTTCGATCAAGAAGACAATTTCATGGATCTATCGCGAGCCAATTATGAATAAGTAATTGTGACCCGTCACGCGAAAAGGGACCATCTGGGTAGTGCGTAAAGTGTCGACCCTAGTCAGACTGCGCGGTTTGCGTAGACTGACTAGGGTCGAAACTTTTCGCAATGTGTTTATTTTCTTGAATCTAGAATATTCAATCTGATTTCCAGTGAAAGAATTTTTGAAATGCGACTTCTGGTTGCCCTGTACTAGAATCAATCTCTTTTTGAAATATTTATTTTACAGAGTTCCCGGATGGTCCCTTTTCGCTAGACGGGTCACAATTTAGTGAGTGTAGTTCAACGCCGTTCAATCATCGTACAATTTCAAAGTCATACAATTATGAGTTTGCATAGTACGTGAATCATTGAATATCAGTTAATTGGATTATCAACAATTCTCAATACTGTAATTGTTTTAAATGTTACATTGATGATAAGCAACTCACTGTTCTTTGTCCAGTCATATTTCCAAGAATATCCTGAAGGTCGCCCCCATCACCTCTTTTGTCTAGTTCAATAAGTTTGTAATCTGTTCCAATCTCTTTGAATAACTTCTTAGTATTCGTGCAGTATGGACATGTAGTTTTCGAAAATATGACTACACAATTTGAAGAGATTTCTGAGTTGATAAAATCCACCAGCGGGCCTTCCATTGGGACCGAGCCTGAACTGCTAAACATACCACCCATTTTGTCTGATATTTGTAGTACTGAAATAGATTGCAGCATAGGGGTCCGAAATAACCCCCTAGTTATTGGTCTATATGGTGGTGGTGGTGGGGGGGGGTGTTATTTCGGGTCCGAAATAACCCCCTAGTTATTGGTCTATATGGTGGTGGGGGGTTATTTCGGACACCTATGGATTGCAGAGCATATCGATGAGTCATAGATTGTAGTACTGAAATAGATTGCAGCATAGGGGTCCGAAGTAACCCACCCCCCCCCTCTACAACCATATAGACCAATAATATAATATTATTGGTCTATATGGTGGTAGGGGGGTTATTTCGGACACCTGTGGATTGCAGAGCATATCGATGAGTCAAAGATTGTAGTACTGAAAAAGATTGCGGCATAGGGGTCCGAAATGGCCCCCCTACCACCATATAGACCAATAATATAATATTATTGGTCTATATGGTGGTAGGGGTGTTATTTCGGACCCCTATGGATTGCAGATCATATCGATGAGTCATAGATTGTAATACAGAAATAGCGGATTTTGGCATAGGGGTCCGAAATGGCCCCCCTACCACCATATAGACCAATAATATAATATCATTGGTCTATGTGGTGGTAGGGGGTTATTTCGGACCCCTATGGATTGCAGAGCACATCGATGAGTCAGGGCAAAGCTATATGAAGTGACTATAAATACATGTTTATAAGCACTTAAAATAGTTTTGCAGCGACTGCCCATTGTCCCTCCATACGTGCGGATTCAGAACGGTGAAGATCGGAAGTCCGGACCCCTTTCAGAGGTCGAAAACAGCATGGCTATGAAAAGAAAATGCTTGTTCAAGCTACCACGTTATCATCAGTAGACTGGTTCCAATGTCGACTATCATACATGAGTCGACAGTAGAACCAGTCTACCACGTTATTTTTCAATTATGTACTGTTACATGGTTATTGAGATGAGATTGTTTGAATCAAATTCAATTCCCAAAGTCTAGACTGACCACGCTCATGAGGTTGCAGTGCTACAAGAAGACAAGCCGATATAGCGTTGATTTCCTAAGAACATACTAGATGCAACATTGCGAAATAAAGGCGTGTTCAGTGTGAAACACAAATTTCGCCATGGCAGCCAGTCGGGTTCAGTCTTTGTATAAAGAGGTCCGGCACCTTTTTTAGGGGGGATGTCGAATGAGCTTTTAAAGGGGCAGGTCCTAGGTTGTGTACTTAACTTGACCATTGATAATGCTTGAAAGCATTTATAAAAAAACATGAAAATATATTTTAAAGCAGTTTATAAGCTGATAATGGAAGCCTTTTTATTCAACGTTACTGATAACAAAACTCCCATAGGAAAACTTGTAAAGGTTGGAATATTGATTTATTTATGTGAAAAAATGCAATTTTATTGGAAATATTTCCAAAGGGGAAAGGACCGATATTCGGTCTCACTGTCTTAGTAAAAGAAAAAAACTTGACAGCGTTTGACTCTGACTGACGACCCTGACTTCAGATGACAATGGAATCCTCAATAAACAGTCGTGGATCCAGAGGAGGTTCGGAGGTTTCAACGACCCCCTCATTGCCTATATAATAATCAATAAAAGTTCGGTTGATTCGTTAAATTCAGTAGGCATGATTACCCGTGAAATCTCTGATTAGTTAAGGCATTCTCATGGAAATTCGAGAGGGAGGGAGCCTACCCTTTAAAATCATTTAAAGTTTCGATCTTAGAAATAACTGATTTAGATGCATTATCAATGTTATCACTCTTGTTGCCTAACTAGATCTATTTCAAACTAGAAACTAACTTGAAAAATTAAATACTTTTTTCTTTCTTACTACGGAACCGGCCTGGGGACCAAGAACTCTGGTCGACGTACTCCCAGACTTCAGGCACCCTTTAAGTGCGACATATGGGTTACTCGAATTTCGGAATACGGTACATGTGCATATAGAATTTGGAAATCGAAGTTTCATTTGTTCTGTGTGAACATAGTCTTGTAACTACAGCTTTGATTCAACTCCAAGATGTTTTTTTTTTTTTTTACATTTTGCTCCTCAACCGAGTTAAAAGTATGGACACCCTACCCCCCTACCCCGATCCGCGTATCATTATATATTATACTCATTCACGTTCATGTAGGAGACCCTTACTTTCACTAATTAGACTACTGCCTTGTTGGATAGAAGTCCACAAATTCATGGTCGAAATCCAACAGGGCCGAATTAACTATATAAACCATTCTAGTCAATTATGAACAAAAGAAGTCGATTAAATATTCTAATGAAACTTATATTAAAAAAAGTCAATGAAAATTAATGATACATTAATCCTTTAGCCGAAAACACAAACCTGCGGAGTTAGACCTGCATCAGGAAGTCATGTGACATTCAAAATGGCGGAAGGACCCACGTACGGAACTTCAGAATCCAAATAATAGACACGATGTGGGTCAAACCAGAAGAGGTCCTTTTGGCAAATGCATTATGGTAACTTAGAAATACAGCTTTGTTGTTCATAAATCCTTGTTGCTGTTTACATCATATGAGATCACCAGATGCAGTCCTAAACAATAAAATTGACAGACCCAAAGGCCCTTGGTTCCATGACACCTGCAGATATCATAGTCCAGTCATTCCAGAAATAACGTACATACCCATGTCCCTGTACTTTAGCGACGTATAAAATGAGTTTGTGAGAATTAAATTCATTTATTTTCTTTTAATCTATATCATATAGAACAATTTCAAAACGCTAATACTTATTTTTTAACTATAAAGATAACATAAGTATAAAAGTCTATAACAATTATTATCGATGTGAACAATTTTCCTATGTCCCGATTACAAAATAACATATGTATATACATAGTTTTTAATATATTCATTAAAGTAATCCCTATTTTTTGTTGTATATGTACTAAAAACGAAATATTAAAGTAAGTTATATGATAGAAACAATTATCAGGGTCATTATCGAGATTTTAACTTGACAAAACGGTTGTCCCTGATACGATCGTCAACTCCGTTACGGCAATTATACATGATGAAATATCGGTTATTTCCCTTGGCTACGATAATAGTGATGACGTAGTTCGCAAGTTTTAATCCCGCGAAAATATGAATCAACATGGCGGAAAGAACACCGTGAAGGGCGTCCAAGAAAAAATAGCAGGTATGTCAGTTGTTATACGCGTACACTTTAAAAACGTCAACACCGTTCAAGCTTTTAAAGTTAGTAGCCTATTTTTTTTATTTATTCGCTCAAATTTTATTGAACAGAGTAAGTGCACGTAACGTTTAAGCACATTTGTTTACAAGCATGGCCGAAGAACAGATGGCTACACGACACTAAAAGTCAAAATGTCAACTCCGTTACAGTCAACTCCGTTTCACGAATTTTCGTAACGGTGTTGACAACTTTGTAACGGTGTTGACTGCATTTGATATTTTCATTTTAAGCTTTAAGATAAAGTACCAAGGGGAAAATAAGCATACATTTTAACTAATTTTACTTATACATTTTTCATATCTGTAGTCGCAAAGTACCGCCTTGGAGTGAAAGATCTTCTTCTGGGTGAAAAGGAAACATCATTAACCAATCTTTTGAGAATACCTCGGCAATATCAAATACCTGGCTGGGCGACAGGAGTGTGTGACATACGCGATCAGATTTCAGATCTCAAGGACGAGATAGCCCTTCTCAAGCGACAGCTGCAAGAATGGCAAAGTCAGCAAAGGAGCGAATGGCTGAATACAGACGGAGAAAAAGAGAGAACGCAGAGGCTTATGAAAAATATAAAGCTGACGAGAGAGAAAGATGGCAGCGGCGAAAAGAAAGAGGTCAAGTAAAGTCAATCGGCGAGATGAGCGAGCGGGGTAAGCGAAATTGCCGCCGCCGCTGGGTCAAGGCCACCCGCGTTTACCGTCAAAAGAAAAAGATGATGAAGGAAATTATTACACCCCCTTCGACACCAGAACGAGAAGAAAATGACCCGCCGCATTTTGCTCACCAACTTAACCAAAGATCAGAGTCAATGAAAAGAACACGCAAAAGAAGGGCAAACAGAGAAAGATCAGCCTGTTACCGCTCAAATAGTAAACTAACCATCAAACTGCAAAGGCAAGAGAAGCTCACTGAAAAGTATAAGAAGCGGTACAACAGGTTAAGATCAAAGTTTACGAAGAAGACAGCTGCAGAAGAACCCAACTTGAAAGGGAAATCCTATAAGATGTATCAGTTGATGATCATGAATATAAGAAAGCGGTACGCTGAGTCGAAAAGCAGAAAAAATCGTACAATGATCGCAGACCTGATTTGTTCAAAGCGGATTTTGAAGAAATATGGCTTGGGCGCCTATTGTCAATCAGTACTGGGTATATCGAGAAGGTATCTGAAAACAAAAGACGTCAAACGACCATCTGTAAAGAGGCTGAACATGAAGGAAAAGGTGAAAACATTTTTAGAACGGGATGACAATACAAGACTCAAAGCGGACAAACAGGCAACAATTTCAAGAAAAGGTGTGAAAAAGCAAATACGTCTTCTTAATGACGACCTAAAAACATTGCACAAGAAATTTCAGCTCGAAGGCAACAAGATGTCATATAGCCTGTTTTGTCAATTGCGACCATTTTGGATAATAAAACCATCCGAAAGGGACCGCAGTACATGCCTTTGCAAAATACATGAAAATTTGATGTTCAAAATAAGTGCCTGCTATGCAGCAGATATGATTGCAACGAAAGACCCAAATGGTCTTATGAAGAGAATAGTGTGTGACACAAAGAATCAGAAATGCATGTACCGAGAATGTCAGGATTGTATGGGCAATAAATTGCAAATAGAAAATGCAGGAGGAGAGCAGCTCACATGGAACGAGTGGCAAAATAAGAGAATTGTAAAGGAAAAGGATGGAAATAGTAAGGTAGTTACAATGACGGTAAAGACAGAAAACAGGGGCACAAAAGAGACGCTTGCACAAGAATTAGACCAAGAGCTACAGAGAGCATGCCGTCATGTGTTCAATATTGATCATCAGTACCATGCAGTCCGGTTGCTGAAGGAAAACTTAAGTACCACAGAGGTTCTTCTGCACGTCGATTTCAGCGAAAATTACAATGCAAAGTACCAATCTGAAATCCAGTCAATGCATTTTGGGGCATCTAGGAGACAGATCAGTCTTCATACAGGGGTGGCATACATTGAGAAAAATGTGTACCCCTTTTGTACAGTCTCTGATTGCTTAAAACACGGCCCAGCAGCAATATGGTCCCATTTAGAACCAGTCATTGGCTACATCAAAACAGTCACGACCCAGCAACTATGTGGAATACATTTTCTGACAGACGGACCTACGACGCAGTACCGAAACAAGTTCAACTTTTTCTTCTGGGCTAACAAGGTGTTTGAACATGGGTTCAAGTATTCGTCATGGAACTTCCTAGAAGCATCACATGGTAAAGGAGCAGCCGATGGGATTGGAGCGGCGCTGAAGAGAGCTGCAGATCACCAAGTCAATGTCAAAGGTCGAGATATAACTTGTGCAGATGATTTTGTGACATGTGTGCAGCCGTCCAGTTCAGTCCGAATGTTCACCGTTAAAGAGTCGTCAATAGACGCAGCCGAGAAACAACTGCCTAGTGACCTGAATACCATTCCCGGAACAATGAAACTTCACCAGGTAAAATATTATAATTAAAACGATAAAACACAAGCTCACACTCGCGCGCATACACGCACGCACACACACACAGTCACGCACGCACACACACACACACAAGCACGTACACACATACATACATACATACATACATACATACATACATACATACATACATACATACATACATACATACATACATACATACATACATACATACATACATACATACATACATACATACATACATACATACATACATACATACATACATACATACATACATACATACATACGGGCTATCTGAAGTTACACACTGCTGTACGTACACACATACGTACATACGTACGTACACATACATACATACATACATACATACATACATACATACATACATACATACATACATACATACATACACATGTACAGACACACATTCGCTTTTGTATACATGAATGTAAACTTACCCATACATTATAACATTTGATTAAAATAACATGTTGTGTATCACGTTGCAAATTTAATATATCAACTTAAACAATCCATGTCCTGGTATTTAAAAGAGTGATAACAACATTAAGACTAACAAACAGTTGTAACATGTTACGTTTATTTTTAACATTTTTATTTAGCTGGATACACGTAAGCCTGGAGAAGTGACGTGCCGTGTCCTGTCCTGCTTTTGTAGCCATCCCGGCACTTGCGACTGCTACCAGCCCACCGCTGTCAGGTTCCAGTTATTAAAACCCGACGATGTAAGTATACAAACAGTTTAATAATAATAAATAGAGGATATTGAATGAGTGGTCATTGAATACTGAATTTATTAAACGAGTCATCTATAAACAGATAAAAACGAGGCTGTGCCGAGTTTTTATCTGTTTTAGATGATGAGTTTAATAAATTCTGTATTTTATGAGCACAAATTTTATATTCGGTTTATAATATGACCCGAATTTAAGTGAAAAATCGTCAAAATTCTTGAAATTCTACATTTAAATTTTCCGCGAAACTTATAACGCCGTTTAAAAATGACGTCACAGTTTATACATTATGACGTCATTTTCGCGGTTACAAAATAGCGTTGCTATTCGCTCTGAGCTCATTTGCATAGTTATTCCACTAGTGTAATAACACCCCCGAATATTAAAAATATTCAACGGGTTTATTTCACTCCCGCGACGTCCGTCATATTATAACTCCTTTTATTCATAGCCAAGTATGCAAAAGCAAGATGATGTTGTTTCGACCGAGCTACCTGAGCTACATAGTGCTGTTTGACAGTCTGGCCATGTAAAATCCTCATTTTACCCATATTGGCAAAACAAGGTTAATGTACATGTAAATAATATAGATGTTAAGAGGGCCATGTTTTGGATTTGAATATTGAATTCGCTTGAAATACTTGATGTTTACTTTTTTAGGATATTCCTGCTGGTGTGAATCCCACATCAACCAGCAATGGTGACACTCAAGCAAGCGATGGTGACCCACCGATCAGTGATGTTGACATCCGGGCCAGCAATGACGTTAGCATGCGGATCTGCGATGGTGACACGCCGAATAGCAATGGTGACACGCGGACCAGCAATAGTGACACATCAACCTGCGATGGTGACACCATGACTGGCAATAATGGCAGCAAGTCTCCCGCTTTGCAGGTTTGAATTAATACTATTTAATGATGTGATTGGCTTTGTCTTTCACGAGTTTTGTTTAACATGCATAGATGATAGAGTAAAGTTGTTAAAAAGTGAATGTAATATTTACTCTTTAAAGATTGAACTACCAGAAATGCAGCCAAAAACATTCCTCTAAATTATTGTGTCATAAGTGAATACATTGTGTAACGAAAAAGCATTTTGCAAACTACCCAGCACCTATGTCCATGTCAATCGGCATTTAACAGCATCATGCTATATGGTCTATTCAATTCATACGTTTTACATGTATTAGAACAGGTTGACCTTTCAGATTTCCCAGTTGAAATACATGTATAAAATGTTTGCATACATTATATCATCTGTTGCTGTTTTATGAGTTACAGGTAGAACGTTCTTTGCGACCAGTTGAGGACCTCACTGAAAGTTTGATCGGACGTTACTGTGTTGTTGAATACGATGGGTTGCCCTACCGAGGTTTGATTCTGGACGTTGATGAAGAAGAAGCTGAGGTGTCAGCCATGGCGAGGATCGGTGCTAATAGATTCTTTTGGCCACTAGTTGAAGACAGAATGCAGTATCAATTGGATCAAATAATAACACTGTTAGACAGTGAGCCAAGCCTCGTGACTAAACGTCACAGGAAGCTTGATGACAACATTTGGCACAACATTTGTCATCAACTTGGGCTGGATGACATGGGAAAAAAGTAAATTGGTGTACTCAAAGATGATAGTGTCAAGTTAATGAAATAAGTCTTCGGTTTGTTCTAGTTAAACGTTATGTTTAGAAAGTTTATGGATTTAAATTGTTGTTTCGAAATTATCAATATCACATATGACGTCCCAGTGTCCCAGATGATTTAAAATGTGTTTACACAAAAGCAAATACCATGTACTTTATTTCACAATACCAGGTTCTTGTGATATGAATAGAACACCGTATTTGTAGTTGTCTTATTTAAGATTTATAACAGTTGTTCTTAAAGCAGTATTTACAGTGTAACCAGCAGTTTCTTATCTTTTTGGAGAATTCTGTTAACATACATGCAATACTGTTAAAGGCTTAATTGTGTCAATAAACTACTTGGTTGGGGCTGATGTGAAGCTGTTGTTTTCTTGTGCTTTCATTCCAGCAATGTACGTTAATTTGAGAATCCCTCTGGCGACCGAGCGTTCACAGGAAGTTGAACATTTTTGAATGTCAACTCCGTTACTCCTATGCTCAACTCCGTTACTCTGTTTCAACTCCGTTACGACGTGTAAAAAGAGAAAAATAACAGTAAGCATTGCTAGTAATTTCTTCAAACATGCAACCTTAATCAGGGGAATTAGTATCTTGTTTATCTAGCAAATCATTTTTTTTGTACACAGACGCAGTATCATTTCCGTGCATTCTGTAGCATTCATATTTTAAATATTTCTGATTAAGCATTGAACCTAAGGCAACTATTTGTCAGAACATGATATCAAGACCATTTTAAAACTGTTGTTGACTAGAAAGTCATGAATTAAAATATTTATTGCAAAAAAATCTCGAGATTAAATAATAGCTTTCATTTATTTTCCATATTTCAGTCTAGTAACGGAGATGACATTTTGGTTCATTACCATGTTTGAAATGATATATGTGTCTTCAATACAAAAAGAACAATTGAAATCGTTATCTTAAATTGAATTAACAAACATAAGACTAATGAATTAAAATGTTTCAGAACAATATTTTTCTTTGTCACTTTTTTGATTTTTATATGACAAAATGTACGTTATTTCTGGAATGACTGAGTCCTTTCATGGCCCATTCATTCGGCGCGAGTACTTGTTACTTTTCCAGGATGCAGAATCGAGAGGGATTGATCTCAGTTGTGAGACCTTGTACCCCAAATCAATATTAAGATAAAGGGTGTCAGTCTTCCACTTTTGAGACTGTTTACACCCGAAATATTTCACTATTCATAGCTTTCTACCCAGATGTTTCACTACCTTTTTAGCTCACCTGAGCACAAAGTGCTCAAGGTGAGATATTGTGATCATAGAATGTCCGGCATCTGTCGTCCGTCATCAACAATTTCTTTAAACATCTTCTCCTCCTAAACCAGTGGGCCAATCTTGATGAAACTTGGCAGGGATCTTCCTTGGGTCAAGCTCTACCAAAGTTGTTCAAATAAATGAAATCCACCCTTAACTTTCCCTTTACCCGTAACAAAAAGGGTAAAAAAATAAAAATCTTAAAAATCTTCTCTCTGAAACCAGAAGGCAGACAGCTTTCATATTTGGTATGTAGCATCATCTAATGGACCTCTACCAAGTTTGTTCATATCAAGACCCTGGGGTCATATTCGGGCTCTTCTGGGGGGCAACCCTTTTTACATAGAATCAAAGAGCCAAAATCTTAAAAAATCTTCTCTGAAACCAGATTGCAGACAGCTCTCATATTTGGTATGAAGCATCACCTAGAAGGCCTCTACCAAGTTTGTTCTTATAAAGACCCTTGGTTCATATTTGGGCTTTGCTCGGGGCGCATCCCTTTTAGCTCTTTCGAGCACGAAGGGTAAAAAAATGAATATCTTCAAAAATCTTCTTCTCTAAAACCAGAAGACAGCTTTCTTTTTTTGGTATGTAGCATCATCTAGTGGACCTCTATCAAGTTTGTTCATATCAAGACCCTAGGATCATATTTTGGCTCCATCCGGGCGCAAACCTTTTTACATAGAATCAAAGGGAGAAAATCTTTTAAAATCTTCTTTTCCCAAACTGGAGGGTACACAGCTTTCATATTTGGTATGTAGCATCATATAGTTAATTGATGTGATGTCCCAGTGATCTAAGAGACTCAGGTGAGCGATCTAGGACCATCATGGTCCTCTTGTTAATTAATGTGATGTCCCAGGGTCAAAGAGACTCAGGTGAGTGATCTAGGACCATCATGGTCCTCTTGTTTGTGATATAGCTGATTGGCCAATACTCAACATCCTTCATTTTAAGAACCAGAGGAGTTTGCAACTGAGTATATCTGAAAATATCGGCTGTCACTCAATCTGGAGTAAACCCATATAGAATTGCAAGATAAGTAATGAAAGATTAACAAGATCATTCCACTAAAGCAGTACCCTTACCACTGTGCCATGAAGGATCTTCCCTGATACAGCCATCAGGCATATCAATGGCTTAGTGCATAACAGTTGTAACTGCCTATATGTTTATAGACAGTTATAACCGTTTCATGCTAAGCAATCGATATGTAAACCTTACAAGGCTACAGATTGAAAGGAATTTTAAGATTTTAGATCAAAACATTTCATTGATGATATTACAGACACTATGTTGTTGGTACTCATGAATCGTCATGACAAGAAGATTCATATGAGTACCCACAACATAGGATTTCATTGAGAATTAAAGATTTTAAAATAGAATAACCCCCTCTTTTCTGTACCTCTGCCTATGAAACTATGCAGAATGGGAAGAGAGGTCCTTTATTGAATGACGTTACATCATGATATTATTTTCTCTAGGGTGACAGAGCGTGCAAACCCATTCTTTATCCTGCAGAGAAGAAAAGGTTATGGTGGAGGAGGGATCACCGGTCTGCTGGTCGGAACTCTGGACACTGTACTGGATAATAAGGTGATTTGTACCAGGGCTCGACACTTAGGGGACTCTTAGAGTCTGAGACTCCTTTTTAACCCGTTGGTACTCCTTCATTTTGTAGGTAAGGAGTCCCATGGACTTCCTAGTTAATTCAAGAGTATTCTAACAAACATGATAATTAATCAATACTCAGTACAGTTTCTTTTTCAATCCTTGTCATAACTGTATATTTTTTTCACTTTAAAGTGTTGAAGATAAAATTTGCATCTAGAAGTATTTTGAAAGAAAACCATCTCTTTTGCAGAAGAAACTTTAACTTACAAGCAATTTCTTCTTTCCCACATTTTATTCCAAAGAAGTGAGTTTTTTTTCTCAAAATTTCATAGGATGCAAGCAAATGTTTTCTTCAACAACTTTGTAGTGAAAAGATCTACAGTTTTGGCAAGAATTAGTGTTAGAAAGGACACTTCTCTGTGCATTTGTTTTTTAAAATATTTTCATATGACCCTTCCATATTCTTCTATATTTCCATATGTCCATTGGACTCCTTACTTGCAAATGGAAGGAGTCCCAACTGGTAACAAAGGAGTCTTTGACTTCCAGACACCCCTTAGGGCCGATCCCATGTCTTTCTTTAGGTTTTATCGAGTAATGATTTTGTAAGAACTAGATTGGCCTCACAAAATTTTTGATGGCTCAGGGTGAAACAGTTGTAACTCCCTATATGTTTATAGGGAGTTACAACCATTTCATGCTGAGCCATCCAAAAAGGTTTCCATGACTTTCAGTACTTCTTAGTCTAATACAGAATCTCCTCCCTTGTACTCCCTTATTGTGCTCCCTAATTCCATGTCACAAATAATGACTGATTTCTATGTTACTTTTTTCCCAGTGTATCTAATGTTTGAAAGTTAGTCATCTTTAAGAATTAAAGAGAGTTGACTCCGCTAAATAGAATTATTAATGACAGCATCATAGTGCTCAAAACTGACTTTGTGAACAAAGAGCTCCTTTACATAGCATCTGTCATCTATTTAATAGCAGCAAAATTGTTGACAATTTGAATTTTGATTTATGATATTTTATTGTACATATGATTCATCAGAATTCAGACTTCATTTAGGGGTAGGTGCAAAACTATTTTAAAGGCCAGAAAAAGATATAGGCACCTACAGTACTTTTGACTAGCCCCTAGACAATTCGGAACATCACTCGGCCATTTCCGTAAACTGCAACAGACCTTGGATGTATGTAAGGTGGATGGGTATGTAGCAAAATCGGGCATTTTGTTAGGCGGAAACAGTGTATGAACTACTAGCACTGTAGATTTATATCTTTTACAGTATATAACGGCTGAAAAATCTTAATTTTGAGAATAACGCAGGGTGCCTATTCACGTACATAGAAATACATCAATTCACCTACAGGTTTATAGGCCATACGTGCAAGCATGTAAAGAATAATTGATGAAAGTAGAAAGATAAAGACCATTATTTGAATGTTTTGAATGGAAGAGTATCTGGTTTGCTTGCCTGATTGTCAGTTGTAAATCCAGTCATTAATTGGTCAGTCATTTATTTTAGCCATTGAAGAAGCTGTGTGGCTTATCAATCAACAGGTAATTCTGAAGTCGTAAACATTGGCAGCCATGAAACTCCAATTATCTATTGTCTGTGTATATCACTAGATTCTTCAGTGATTCAACCGACTCTTGTTATTTATATAATAATTAATGTTTTAACTGAAAACTACTTTGTTTTAATTTCAAGAAACTAATGTCTTCAATTTTATAAATTAACTTGCAAGAATGAGAAGGGCTAACAATTGCAACTAAAATGGTTGTGAACAGCAAATTTTATAGCAGATGCATTTACTTAGAATACAATGTACTTTTTGAGTGATGGTTATTCCATTATTGGACTCAGATATAATAGATGCTTTTTACAGCAAAACAGTTGTAGATCTTTCAGGGCCTTAAATCAGTTGTACTCTAACTAGTAATACCAGTATATAGAGTAACTTAAATAGAGATTTATATGGTGTACCCTTAATTCTAAATGTAAAGGGTTTGCTGTACCCTTAGATTTTTCTTTGTACCCTCAGTTTTAAACTTGGAGGGTACATGTACCCCCAAAATGAAAACCCAGTGGGCATGCTGTAACAAATCATTCTAAAATATTAAGATTTTTCAGCTGTTATTAATGAATCTAAAGATATTTATATTAGGATATGATGGTTTTAAGTCAGTGACTTAAACAAGTAGTGTTGGCGACGTCGATTTATTTCACTCAAAGTTTCGAGAGCTAATGCCATTTAAACTGATGTCATTGAGTTTCCCAAGGATTCCCGTAATTTTTAAAAATAGTCCGTCTATGTACATCTGAAGTTGATCGGGAGATTGGCCGAGTGGTGTTCTGAATGGCCACTAGACATGTACTTTGTACATTTGTTGTTGCAGTTAAATGATCTACTTTTCAGACCCAGCCATTCAGAATACTTCATCAAACACCTGGTTCTGAAGTTAGCTACTGTAAGTTTGATTTTCAGTGAATTATTGAGAATACTCAATCATAATTATTGAGAAAATACTCATCAGAAAATAAGTGGATAGTTAGTAATTTGGGACTGGTATTGTTACATCCTAGATATAGCTGGCATGAGTACCCGTGTACCCGGTAGGGTTAAGTTCCTTCCCGCACCCTGAAACATTACCAGATACCAAACTGTTGTATAAACGCTACGTACCTTTGGGGATCAACTTCAGCAAAGAATTGAAGACTGTTTAAAACAGTCTTTAATTCTTTTCTGAAGTTGATTTCGAGCTGGTCCTATGGCCCTGCATCAGATAGCTTTTAGATTCCTGGCCACTCATTTGCAAGTCTATGACTCCCAACATCTGCGTCCCTTAAAACCATGTCAGAATTTGTATGCTTTTCTTTACAAAAATTCCATAATTGTTCTCCTCGCCTCAGCTCTAACCCTAGGTTAGAGAATTGCTTTTGACATTTGAAAAAATTGCATAATTTTGCTAAATTAATAACTCAAATTCATTTATTTTAAATTATGAATCAGAAATTAAGCAATATAACACACTTATGGTCCTCTTGTTTTATCATTATAAGCTGTTGCAGTGGCCAATAACAAGAGGGATATAACCAGAGACTGGGAATGGATCGAAGCCAATCTCATGGAAACCTTGGGTAGGTGTCCACATTTTACAAATTGATTTTCAGAGTAACAGATAGAGAGGGGGGGGGGGGAATGTTTTTGCTGATTAAAATGTTCTTTAAATTCTGTTATCAACCCTTTGTTGTGGGTACTCATTAGAATTATCTTGGTGTTTTTATTTTATTTAGAAATAATTTAATTCAAGTTGATTCCATCAGATTTCGCGTATTTTGATTGGCTGAAAAATTGTTTTTATTTCTCAATGAAATTAACTTTGATAACGCAGCTATTTTGTAGACTACCGCAAAAAGGAGTCCGATAAGAAAACTGCTTCATTGTTGACAAATCTTTACATTTTTGCTTGAAAGTATTAAATTATAAGATATGAAGAGCTTATTTGTTGATTTCATTGAGATATGAAACTTAAAACCTAATCACACTCATGTATGAATACGCTTCGCGTCTTCATACAGTGTGATTAGATTTTTAGTTTCATACATCAATGAAAACAACAAATTGGCTCTTCATCTCTTAAATAAACATTTTAGCTTGGCATAACCCTCTCCTATCTGGAAAATCCCCCCCCCCCCCCAAAAAAAAAAAATTGATAAAGTTTGTGCCCTTCAAATTTTTATAACACTGTTTTGAGATAAAAGATAAAGCTATTATCATCTACATATTGTTTGTTAGTTTGTGGTATTGGCATAGTTATTTTTGTCATATCTGCCCTATTATTGAAAGTTTTTACTTGGGACTTGGTACCTGTATTCACTAATCAACTTTCTATGAGGTTCAAACCCATCAGAATCATCTTATTGGGATGATTCTAATGCATTGGAACAACATAAGATTCAATATTAAACAATTTTTTTTAAAAAAAATGTCACTTTTTCAGAGATTTTGCTTAAAGATAAAGGGACTTTTTATGATTGTCGTTTAAAAAAATGTGTTGCTTAATAGAAGTGGTCGCCTAAGCAATATCAACTGTATGTCATTTTGTATGTTTCAGGGGCTTTTGAATCAGAAGATGAAGCTACAGAATTTGTACGGTGTAAAGTTGAGAGTATGATTGCTAATAACGTGGACTTGAACAAGAATGGTAAAGCTTAGTCTGTTAACCCTTTTCATACTGAACAAAAATTTTGACAAAAATGAATTACAACCAAAGTACTGAAACCACCAGTTTCTTTGTGAGAAAGTATTTATGCTAGTGAAATAAATTGTAAACTTTTTTGGTTGAGAAAGTAAAATCAGGTGTTTATGACTAAGATCAGACTGCACATATGTGCAGGCTGATCTTTGTCTTTACCTCCTGCCTAGGTCAGAAAATACCAGACACAGCATGACAAGGGTTAAAACAGGCATATTTAACATGACCAATAGTGCCTACCTGGCATGCAGGATGATAAAACATTTGCAAACTTTTAAAATTTGCCATTTTGCTCTTGAGTGCAAAGCTTGGCGCTATTTGTTAACATTCATAAATGCTTTGACTGTCTATATGCAGGGCTCTATTCATTTCTGTTGTTTTGTGTGTTAGATTAATATCTTGCTTGACCTAAGATAAAGTTGTAACTAATTCTATACAGATAACAATACTTTTATCTCTCTGAAACCTCTGGGCTGAAAATTAGAAAATAGAGATTTTATCTCTGAAGTATTTCTCACAGATGAAGAAGCCAAAAGCCTTAAAACCACCTCTAGAAAGTTCATGAAGTTGTTCAACATGCCAAAAGAAGAAAAGCTAGTAAATCGTAAGTTTTTAGCTCACCTGAGCACGAAGTGCTCAAGGGAGCTATTGTGATCGATCATTGTCCGGCGTCCGTCTGTCCATCTGTCCGTCTGTCCGTCTGTCCGTCACGGCGTCAACTTTTTCTTTAAACGACATCTCCTCCTAAACTTATGGGTCAAAATCAACCAAACTTGGCAGAAATATTCCTTGGGTGGTCCCTTATAAAAATTGCTCAAATGGAAAGGATCCGTGCCATATCACGGGAAAAGGGGCCTTAATGACAAATTTCTTGTTTTCACTCTAGAAGCCACAAATACGGTCCAATCTTCTTGAAACTTGGTCAGAATGTTTGTTAGGTCATGCGGATGAAGTCTATTGAAAATGGGAAGGATCCGTGCCATTTCACAGAAAAAGCCGCCTAAATGACAATTTTGTCAACAATATCTTAAAACGACATCTCCTCCTAAACTTATAGGTTAAAATAAACCAAACTTGGCAGAAATATTCCTTGGGTAGTCCCTTATGAAAATTGCTCAAATGGAAAGGATCCATGCCATATCACGGGAAAAGGGGCCTTAATGACAAATTTCTTGTTTTCACTCTAGAAGCCACAAATATGGTCCAATCTTCATGAAACTTGGTCAGAATGTTTGTTAGGTCATGAGGATGAAGTCTATTGAAAATGGGAAGGATCCGTGCCATTTCACAGAAAAAGCCCCCTAAATGACAATTTTGTCAACAATATCTTTAAACGACATCTCCTCCTAAACTTATGGGTTAAAATCAACCAAACTTGGCAGAAATATTCCTTAGGTGGTCCATTATGTAAATTGCTAAAATGGAAAGGATCCATGCCATATCATGGGAAAAGGGGCCTTAATGACAAATTTCTTGTTTTCACTCTAGAAGCCACAAATACGGTCCAATCTTCATGAAACTTGGTCAGAATGTTTGTTAGGTCATGAGGATGGAGTCAATTGAAAATGGGAAGGATCCAGCCATATCACGGAAAAAGGCGCCTTAATGACAATTTTGTCAACAATATCTTTAAACAACATCTCCTCCTAAACTTATAGGTCAAAATCAACCAAACTTTGCAGAAATATTCCTTGGTTGGTCCCTTATGAAAATTGCTCAAATGGAAAGGATCCGTGCCATATCACGGGAAAAGGGGCCTTAATGACAAATTTCTTGTTTTCACTCTAGAAGCCACAAATATGGTCCAATCTTCATGAAACTTGGTCAGAATATTTGTAAGGTCATCAGGAGGAAGTCTATTGAAAATGGGAAGGATCCATGCCATATCACGGAAAAAGGCGCCTTAATGACAATTTTGTCAACAATATCTTTAAACGACATCTCCTCCTAAACTTTTGGGTCAAAATCAACCAGACTTGGCAGAAATATTCCTTGGGTTGTCCCTTATAAAAATTGCTCAAATGGAAAGGATCTGTGCCATATCACGGGAAAAGGGGCCTTAATGACAAATTTCTTGTTTTCACTCTAGAAGCCACAAATATGGTCCTATTTTCATGAAACTTGGTCAGAATGTTTGTAAGGTCATGAGGATAAAGTCTATTGAAAATGGGAAGGATTGGTGCCATATCACAGGAAAAGGCATCTTAATAACAATTTTTTTGTTTACTCTCTAGAAGCCACAAATATGGTCCAATCATCATGAAACTTTGTCAGAATGTCTGTTATGTCATGAGGATGAACTCATTTGAAAATGGGAAGTATACGTGCCATATCATGGGAAAAGGGGCCTTAATGACAATTTTCTCGTAAGAGCTCCAAACGCCACAAATATAGTCCAATCTTCATGAAACTTGATCAAAATGTTTGCCAGGTCACAAGAATGAACTCTGTTCAAAATTGGAAGGTTCATGCCATATCATAGGAAATGGAGTCTTAATGATAATTTACTTGAAATATCAGGTGAGCGATTTAGGGCCCTCAGGGCCCTCTTGTTTTTTGTTGACCTTACTTCTACTTTTAAACAATGTACATTAGTTGACAGTGAAAAAGAATTGTACATAACTTGACTGGGGAAAAGAAAATTAAAAGAAATATTGAATACCTGAAGTTAAGCATCGAGAGGTTGATGAATGTTTTTGATAGAGGTTTTTTTAATAAGGATGATAAGAAAAGTTATAAATATACAAATATATGTTTTCTATTGATTTGATGGCCCAGAGAATAAATATGGGACGGGTTATTCACATACACTAACATGATAGTCTTAGTTGTAAGCCTCTCATTTGATTATTTTTTTCAATCTTTTTATGATATTCAGGGGTAAAGATATGAGGGGGTGAAGTCAGTATATAATCTCTATTTCAAGATGAAACCCCATGTTGTGGGTACTCATTTGAAATGTCTCAACAAGGCATTTCAAATGAGTACCAACAACATAGGGCTTAAGTTGGAAAAAATATAAGTGTTTAAATTTGAAAACCAAAATACCCCTTCTATCTTTAGCTCTGATATTAACCATAGGGGTCCCATTTTTTAATATATTTGTAGTTACTCATCAGGAAGATTAAATTTCGTTTCATTTGACCTTTTCATCTTGACCTTGTTCTGTTCACATATGATATATATACAATACTTAATTAGTGTATTATATGAAAAAAAAAAACCTAGCGAGGTTGGAAGAATTGAAAATTGTCGAGGCTCTGCCGAGACAATTATCAATTATGACAACAGAGTTAGATATTTTTTCCATACAATACACTAAGTATGTATTATATTTATCTTATAACCCCTTTTTCTTCTTTTTGTCGATGTTTCTAACAGAAATGCAAGTTTCTAAAAATAACTACATTATATCATTGTTCTAAAAATAACTAAGTGATATCATAAAAGTTATCATATGGGATGTTATGACACATATATTTGTATAGTTATAAGATAATTCTACTTTAGAGTACTCCTGTAGTTACTGGAAAGGAAAGGTTCCCAGGCAAGGATGGATGTATCTCAGTGTTAACCACATGTGCTTCTATTCTTTTCTCATGGGTAAAGAAGCCAAGGTTATTGTCCGATGGACAGATATCACTGTAAGTACCGTCTAATTAGTATTTGTGACCTTGTCGTGTAAATAGTAAATAGAGACTACATAAGAAATCCATGAAAATTAGATATTTTTGAATAAATAGATTGAATCTAGGCTGCTAAATGTGTGCACCTCACACACATGTCAAATTCTTAGAAATGTCACACACCGGCACATGTTAATTTATAGTCCTCCTGTAGTTACTGGAAAGGAAAAGTTCCCAGACAAGGATGGATGTATCTCGGTTTAAACCACATGTGTTTCTACTCATTTCTCATGGTTTTTGTATGATGGACAGATATCACTGTAAGTACTTCATGATTTCATTTTGTAGCCTGCCTAGTGATAAGGGGCTGCATGATAACTTTATTTGATATCCAATTTATATATGATTTTCATTGAGTGGTCATGAGATACTGACATACTGCATATAGATGAAAATAAGACTTTAAGATTATAAGTTTTATGAGTTTGGTAGATTATGAACACATTTTTGAAATTCTTTTTATGAATCCCTGAAGTTCCTGAAATAATGGAGGTTCATACTGATATTTTTAGCACTTTCAAGAGATCGTGTATCATTTGACAAACCACATTTTCATTTACATGAACTAGAGTTAGAATGATTGGACATGGTAGAATACAGTTCAAAAGGAAAGAGAAAAGGAAAGTGATGCACTTTGACAAATTTAGGGGATTCTTTTTTTAGAGGCCTATGACGGTGATAGACACAGGGGTGTCACCATGACAAGTTGGTGTTAGTGAGTTAGTCTGTCTGTCTGTTCTAATCATTCTGGACTATTACTCCTACATTTAGGGATGGTTTAAAAAAAACTTAACTCTCTTTTATGAATAGATATACCATTTGAAATGATATTTTAGATAGCTCCAAGGTCAAGGTTAAATGTTTAGTTGAATTTGACTTGGGCGTAGCTACTACACAAATGTATGGATTTAAAAAAAAATGGCTGTCATACTTTTTTAATGAGAAGTTGTGTTATGTGAACTGAATTTTAAATCTTCAAGAGTCAAAGTCTGAGGTCAAGGTCAAATGTTAAAATTGAAATATTTTATTCATGGTCAAGTTGATGGTCTTTCTTTTGTGGGCTGTCAGCAATATACTGGTACAACTGTTAAGATAATAAAACCAAAGTTATTGCTTAAAAATATATCGCTTACGATTTGGATTATGCTGCCTGATAGTTTTAGAAATATTACTTTAATACTGTTGCAGAAACTAGAAAGAGGAAACAACATGCTACTACCTGAGAGCATAAAGGTGTCAACAAGGGATGCTGAGGTAATGAGTGTGTTCATTGTTAAGCCTTTTATCAGGAAAAAATAGCTAATTTCTTCTTCTTTTGTCTTAAAATATAAAAGAGAATATCGAATTAGTGAGCATGAAATATGGAACTTATTAAACTATTCATCTAGAAACAGATAAAAACAAGGTTTTGCCAAGATTTTATCTGTTTGAGATGATGAGTTTAATAAATTTTGTATTTTATGAATGCAATTTTGATATTTTGATTAATAGATGACTGGATTTTTTGTGTTAAAGGATTCTAGAAATTCCATTATATAATTTTTTCCCTATAACAGTTAAAAAACTGAAGCCATTTTATTAATTATGGCATCATTTTCACTACCACAATTAAGTGTTCAAAGAGCTTATAGCTTATTTGCATAATTTTTCCACTAGTAATAACTCCTGTGTAATATCAAAAATATTAAACAGGATCATTTCACTCCTGCCACGTAGTTCATATGACATTGTGCATATACATTGTCTTATTTGGAAAGAAATAGAGACAATAATTGAAAATTAAAGAATTTTGAAAAGCAATAAAATCTCAGGCTAGAAAACACACTGGGAAAATAACAACTGGCATATAATTTATTGAATAGTTAGCCAATATGAGGTTGAAACAGCATATATGACAGGGTGAATTTGATTTATATTTCAGTTTATATTTTCCATGTTCATGAGGATCAATGAGACATACAGACTTATTGAACAGCTAGCCAATATGGCCATGAAACAGCTGATGTTAGAGGGTGGATTTGAAGAGGACAAAACTATACTAGATAGAACTAAGTATATATTGACTTCAAATGCTTTAAGTTTAAAAGTACTTTTCAATGTATACTTTTCAAAAAAAAATTCTTTGACACTGGTTAAACATACAATTTATCTGTTTACATGTAAAAAGTTTGATAAATTTTGATTGATTTGTGAACAGTTATTATGATTTAAGAATATCACATGTAATTGCGATGAATTACTCAACAACATTTCTGGGAAAAAACGTCATCGTCAAATTACGCAAAATCTTACTTTCTCATTCAGCACCTCATTTCCAGATATACTGGACAGTCCTGATATCTCTCCGCTATGTTGTGGACGAAATGCCACTACTTTATTGCTTTTGAAATTGAAAGTCTAGGCACAAGACTGTAATGAAAACATGTCAAGCAGACAGAGGAACACATTCATAAAATTATTGGTCGCCACAAGGCAGGCTCTATAAGGCAAGCCATTGCAAATTACTTTGTTGTTTCTGGACAGACTATGTTGTACCTCTAGTACCGCTATAACTTGACACACAGCGTTATATAAAGAACCAGATCAGTCTGACGCTGTTTAACAATGTTTGTCCAGGTTGTTGAATAACATAACAATGTTTTGGATTTTTCACTGTAACTACTACTTCAACAAAGATTTAGGTCTCAAGTCTAGGTAGGATCTCACTGCAGAACCAGATACAAGAGGTCAAGTTTGTCACTATAAGACATGTGTGATGTAACATCCTTAATCAAAGTTTTTGTTGCAAATCGTTTGTCAAAAAAGTAATTCTGTCTTAATGCAGTGTAAAGATGCATGTACTTCACATTCTTTGATTGACCCTACATACACATATAGATATTTTTGTTTAGGCTAAAAATCTGCATATAGATCAAATGTTAAAGAACTTATTTTGAAGAATATATTAGCAATTATGACATTTAAGCAGCTTGATGAGAAATTAGTTCATAGTTTGATTTCTAAAAACCGTCCTGCATCTAATACCATTTAGTTTCCATGTTTGACAATGCTTTAATTTAACTGTTAGAATTTAACTTTTTCTTCTCATACGCTTTCAAGCCATCAAGATGATTTTAACCATATGATTTAATAGTAAACATATCTCTGGTGAATAACTCTTTGGGGGATTCCCTCAAGATAATCACATTTTCTCACTTACAATTAAAAATATTGCTTATTTCTTTCTGCTAAAAAAGAAGAGAAAAAAACCCTATGAGATTATTGACCTAATTTGATAAGATTATCATTGATTCTTTCAAGCTCTTTGTTGGATTATCAAGAAATAACCGCAGAGTATCATTTGATAAACAGTGATGCCATCGAAAAAATTGCATATGCAAAATGATGTGCTTTAAGAGTATTTGCCCTTACACTTTCTTATTTTGTCTCATGTTTGCATTTAAGAAATAGAATAATGGTTTGTTTTTCTAGTAAGATCAATTTATATTGCATTTCATGAACAACAAAAGCCAACTTTTCACTCTTGGCTCTACCACTCATAAAATATAGCTTTTTTTGTTCACTCAATGAAATATAATTTGATCATGCGCTGAAACAAACCATTATCTTCAATATTTCACTACAATTTTATTCTTAATTTCAATAAACACAGGCAAGAGAACAATACAAAAAGTGCCCATAGTTAAGATGCTAATTGTGAATGTTGTAAGATTTTGCTGTCTTTGCTTTTGTCTTTAGTGTAGATTTTTTTAACCCTTGTCATGCTGAATAAATTTTGGCTAAAAATTTGCATCAAAATCAAAGCGCAAAAAGCACTGTAAGTACCAACTGTAGGTCAATTTTTATTTGAAAAACTAAATCTATTCACAATTCTGGTTTGAAAGTCTGAAACAGGTGGTGTAGACTGACATCAGACTGCACATATGTGCAGGCTGGTGTTTGTCTATAGCTCCTGCCAAAGCGGGAATATTCCGGGTTCAGCATGACAAGGGTTAATTAATTTTTGCAGGAAAAAGACTCCAAAGAAGATGTCAATGGTCAAAAGAGATTTAGATGCTAGGGCAAGAAGTGATGCATACAGGTAAACTGATTTGAAACATGACTGTGAAATCATGTGTTTGAATATTCTCATGTTATGCAAAGCATAGAAATAAAAGGGAATATTACCTTTAACATTCAATTTCTCCTTTTCTCACCTGCTTAAGTTTAGTTATCTTTTCTCAAACATTGATGCAATATAATAATAAATGTTCATTTTGTCTGTTAGCTTGTTTGTCTGCTTGTAAATTCAAGGTAGATATCATACACACAAAAATTAAATAGATCATTAGGTATATATATAGAGGATATTAAACTAGTGGTCATGTCATACTGAATTTATTAAACGAGTCATCTATAAACAGATAAAAACGAGGCTTCAACGAGTTTTTATCAGTTTTAGATGACAAGTTTAATAAATTCTGTGTTTTATGACCACAAATTTTATATTCTATTTATAATATGACCGAATTTTTGCGAAAAATCGTCAAAATTCTTGAAATTCAACATTTTTAAATTTATAACGCCGTTTAAAACCGACGTCACAATATACACATTATGACGTCTTTTTGTGGTTACAAAAATAGCATTGCTTTACGTTCTTAGCTCATTTGCATAGTAATTCCACTAGTGTAATAACACCCATGAAATATCAAATTTATCAAATTTATTCAAAAGGGTTATTTCACTCCCACAACGTAGGTCATATTATAATTAAATTTATTTTATACAATTTTAAAAGCTTCTCTCAAACTTTTTTGGTCAGGGGGGGGGGGATTCAGTGCAGCACAATTGTTAGTACCTAAGTATTTACAGGCACTTACCGAAGTGTTGCATTGACCCCTTGATATACCATTCTGTTGGTATCAGGATCGAGCTTCACAAAAAACAAGACCCAGCTATTTCTGTTAACTGCAACAGGCCTCGAATGTACTTAAGGAGAATTGCTATGTAACAAAATGGTACATTTTGCTAGCTCAAAACAGAGTAAGAAAAACTAGTGCTTCATTCAAGGCATGTTCTTTAGGTTGATATTTTTAAAAGTCTGAATTAGACTTTAAAGACAAAGGTTTTCAAAAACTTACATTTTAAGCCATCATATACTGTTCACAAAAAGTAGAGGATATTGTAAGTTTGATTTGAGGTATTCTGGTCAGCTTGGGCATCCATACATCTGCAGGGCCTGTTTTTTGAATAATCAACAAAGTAGCCAATTGTTTAATATTTTGACAATATCTGACTGTGAGACATGGGGTTTGGCAGCAGTCTGGATTCACGTTCTTCTGTTTTCCAGCATACCATTGACTCACTTACAGTGAGCTTTCATTAGACCTCAAATTATTCCATCAAAATGTGATGCGAATACATGATAGAGATAAACACCAAATATTTTTTCTCGAATTATGCTCAACATAAGTAAGCATTTCCATTACAACATATGCCATGTTAAAATAAGCGCTATACCCCTCTCTTCTTAAATGCTGAATTTGCAGGACATGTTTAGCAGAAAAGGAAATTTCATAACTACCATATTATCATGAGAAAACTGCTTGTTGGCCAAGAATAAGTTAGATTGTCCTAAATTGTTTGCAACCACAATAGCCTAATGGATTAACAGATTATCCTCTACTTTTTGTGAACAGTATATAAGAATTGTAAGATATTTAGAAAAGGACACGGAGATTTCTCGACATAAACATTAAATTGTAGCGTTTGTGACATCCAATGTTATCACTTAAAGTTTGGAGGGCTTACATCTTTTGAATTGATTTTGTCAATTTTTCCTCGTTATTCCTGCTGTTTTCAAAATAATCCATCTATGTACATATCAGGTTAACCATTAGATTGGCCTAGTGGTGTTCCATATGCATGCTCAAAGGTCAAAGTCAATTATATAAAACATTGCATTTTCAATAGAATTTAGATTCAACAAAGACATCTATTTCAGTTTAAGAACACATAAACTCATTGTGTAATGGCTTTTATTTTGATCTGGCCTAAGGTTTTGTTGTATTTTATCACAAAGGTTTGAGTGAACAATGTTTCAAGTCTTTGGAAAACATTAAACATGTAGTAATCAGTCTCTACATTTCCACCTGTATAGAATTTTTGGCTCAGTTGTTTTTGGAGAAAACCAGAGGTATTACTACATGTATAGCCTTCATGTTGTTGTTGTCATTGTCATCATTGTGCAAAAATTTTGACATTTTGTGATATCTCTAGTTCTACTGAATGCATTCACTTGAAACCTGGCACACATGTTAACTATCAAAAGAGCAGCCTATACTATCAAGGGGGATTACTCTAGTTACTTTTTGTGCAAATTATCCCCCTTTCTGACTTATATTTTAACTACAATCAAGCACTCAACAGCCGAGCCAAGTTACCTGTAGCACCTGCTCTTTTTTCATTTCATATCACAGACACTTTTTTAATTTGCAAATGAGCCTGTGAATGTCATTTCCAACTATTTCAAAAGTGTGCCAAGCAATGACTCTGATCAGCCTGTGCATTTTCACAGTCTGCCCAGAGTCTTCACTATGCGCTAAAGGTCTCCAAGAGTCTTAAGACTGACAGTGAATCTTCAAATTACACTTTTTGACTAGTTAGGCTGTTGGTTGTTTGCTCCTTGTGTGTATTTCAAATTGTTGGAAATGCCATGCACAGACTCATTCTATTTTCATAACACTGTTTTCGAACTTCCGGTCACCTGACCTTTGTCAAGAAAACATATAAAATTTATTATTAGAGAAACAGCCTACATAATTCATCCATTACACTCCGTATAAAACATCAATTGTCCAATTCTTCAATTTGGACTTTAAACCAAACAAACAAAACAAAACAAAAACTTTGAAAAGGGTAAATCATGGAGTCTTCATTTCAGATTAGCCTTCAATTTACCAGCCTATGAGAAGTTAGATGGAGACACCGAGTGTGTGATGTTTACTCCTTACAATAAACACTATGTGTGGGGAAGGATGTACTTGTCTCAAAACTATATTTGCTTTGCCAGTAGAGTAAGTCTTAATTCTACTTGATCACTGCATTTATGATTTATAAATAGGGTTTTGGTTGGAAAACAGGTTACACATTATACAAGGATCTTTTTGATGTTAAAGAACTAAAAATTCACAAAATGTTATTATAACTTCAAATTTTCGATGTTTCCATCTGCGAAATAAAATGGAAAACTTTTTAGGAAATTCTGCCAGGATGCTTCATGATAAACAAATGCCCCCTCCCCCTAGAAAGGACATAAAATATCATATTCATTTTATATCTTTTCCATTTTTGACCAGGTAAGAAATCTAGTCACCATGATTATACCATTACGAGATGTCAACACTGTAGAGAAAACAGACAGTCCTACAACGTCTGAATACACCAATGTTTTAGTTGTCACTACTAAGGGAAGGGTAAGAAATTAATGGATACAAAATATTTAACTCTCACAACAAATAAAGGGATAACTAACTGCAGTTATAAGAAAATATTAGTGGAAAAAAGAGCAAAATCATCAGAATCTACTGATGTTTTAATGTTATAATTTTCCTTACTATTGAAGGGAAGGACAAGCACATTGTATCTTACGAATAGACATTTTCCTTACTTGTAATAAATAAAGGAAGGGTAAGCAATAGTGTTGGTGAGAAAATACCAAGAAAGTTCTTTTCAATATTACATTTAAAATAAATGATAATTCTGTTCCTATAGATCAAAACAGCAATGAAAAATTATTCTTCATGTGTTACTCCTCAGTGTATATTTCATGTTATCATATGACCTATGTCGTGGGAGTGAAATAACCTCATTGAATATTTTTGATATTACATGGGTGCTATTACACTAGTGGAATAACTATTCAAATGAGCCCAGAGTGAATAGCAACGCTATTTTGTTACCGTTAAAATGACATCATAATGTATATTGTGAGGTCAGTTTAAAACGGCTTTATAAGTTTTGCGAGAAATTAAAATGTTTAACTTCAAGAATTTTGAGGATTTTTCGAAAAAAATCGGGTCAAAAATATGTGCTCATATAATCCTGAATTTATCAAACTCGTCATCTAAAACAGATAAAAACTCAGCACAGCCTTGTTTTTATCTGTTTATAGATGACTCGTTTAATAAATTGGGTATTCCATGACCAGGCATTCAATATCCTCTATTTATCACTCAGTGTTCTTTTTTTCTAGGCAACAATAATGTTTGCCCAGATAGGTCAGCGAGAGCTAATTTTAGAGAAGATATCAGACTGCCTCTCCCATCAGCCTGGTCCACTGCGTAGACTGCAGAGTAATGTATCTGTGAAAAGTGAGAAGGATGGGTCCACTGATATATCTGAAGGTATCTAACTTCATTATATTAAGCCCTACTACCTGATAACAAAGTGAAAGACTGGTCCAATTTCATAGAAGTTAAATGCAAATCACTTTAAAATATTATACTCTATTTCGATATTTCGGCTAATGCCTTTTTCAAGAAATATTATGTGGAAATGTCAACTACACCTTCACATTCTTACTGTGCGGCCATATTGAATGTTTGTTTTTCAATATGGCCGCACAGTAAGAATGTAAAGATGTAGTTGTGACATTTCCACGTAATATTTCTTGAAAAAGGCTTTAGCCGAAATATCGAAATGGAGAATAATATTTTAAAGTGTTTAATCCATTCCCTTTGGAATTATTTTTGGACTTTGTAACTGCAAATCAACAACCAATTTTAGATGATGAAATTATAAACAATCTTTGTCTTTTTGGCGTAGAAAACATTGTGGACTTGAAAAGAAATCGCTTTAAACAAGTAATTTTTCATTTTCCACAATGTTTACTGTACATAGCTTTCTGTAAGGTGGTCAATTGGTGGAATTGAGGACTGTTAGGACTATATGTTAAATGATATGTTGTTGTCTTTGAATATTAATATCATCTGGTTGGGAGAATGTATCGTTTCAAAGCTTTGCCAGGTCATGATAATTTCCTACAGGCTAGACTAGATAACAATTATATTCAAGGCACAAAGTGTTTATATTATATATTATCCATCATGCAACCATTTTTAAGAGCTTAAATTTGGTGAAAATTAAAGAAATTCTGATTGAAGGGGATCTGAATACGATCTTGAATATGCAAATTATTTTCCCCAAAAAGATTACTTGATATCATTGATCTCGAGCCAGCATGTGCTGAGTTAGACATAGTTGATACACTGTTGGCTTAGTGTTGGTTCATTAGTGCATCTGTCTGATTTTGTCAAGGCAATTAAATCTACTCCTACTGTTATGGATGTATTTCAAATTAAATGGGCACAATTGTCTTTTTCCATCAGTAGATGTGCTATTTGACAGAAATTTTCTGATAGCTCAAAGGTCAAGGTTACAGTTCAAATTAAGCTCGAGTGGAGCAAAGCTCCTCCACTTATATATAGATCTCAAAAGAATGTGTGGTACAATTGTTCTCCACAATGAAAAGATCGGCTTTTTGAAAGAAATTTTCAGATAGCTTAAAAATCACAGGTTGAGGTCAAATGTAAAAATTTAGGTTGTCTGGTGCATAGCTTCTCCATTTATGGATGCATTTTAAAAAGTTTGGCACAATGGTTTATCTGTCTTGAGAAGAGTGTTACAGAAAGAATTTTTCAGATAGCTCCAAGGTTAAAGGTCAAGGTCAAATGTTAAAAATAGTCTTATCCAGAGCTATGGTCAAATGTTTTTGTTAAGACAGCATTTGTTCTGTGACAACCACCTTGTTTGTTATCAGGTTGTGTGATATCAAGTTAATACAGGCTTCATTGCATAAAATTTGTTCTGATATAATTGTTTCTTTGGTAAGCAACCATTACATCCTTGCTAGGAGCAGTTAACTGAAAACTGTGACAAAATGCTCAACTCCTTACTTTTAGTGCAGCACATAGAGAATGTTGAATGAATTGTCATGAAATACAGATTTTTTTTAATGAGTTAACTTTAAGCATAAAAACGAGACTTTGTCTGTTTTAGGTTACGAGTGTAATGAATTCTGTATTTTATGAAAGCAAATTTGTCATTCTTAACAAGAAAGGTAGCAATGAATTTACAAAATTCTTGAGAAATAATATTAATTTTTTCTGCCTAACATAAAATGCTGTTTGTAAAATGACGTTATCTTATCAATTGTGGCATCATGTTCACAATAATTTAACTCTAAGCTTGTTTGCATAGTTATTTCATTAGTGTAATAACACCTGTATAAATTGAAAAAAATATTCAATGAGGTTATTTCACTCATGTATGGTAGGTCATATTATTATATTTTTATATCACATATAACAGTAAGATAGAAAGTAATGATAAGACAGAATAGTTTGGGTTTCATTTATGGTATTAAAAAATCAAATCTCTCTTTAATCAATTTATGGAATTTATATTGTTATGATGAAATAAAATTGTTTATGACAGTACAACATGATTTTATTTTCAGGTGAAGAAATTCAGTTTCAACCAGCTTTAGTGAGTCTGTTTAATCGGCGAGGTTCTGATGAACTTACAGCTAAAGAAGCAGTGAAAGAACATCTGTGGGATATGTACTTTGCTGAATATGGAAGGTAGAATTTTACAGGGCCCGTGTTAGTGTTTCTCATTAGGGAGTCATTGACTCCTCACTTAAGAGATTCTGGGGGTCAAATCTGAATTTAAAGGGGTCAAAACAACTGAAAAAGCGAATTAAATGTAGAATTTTGCATATTTAAGAGTCACTTTAATTTTTCTTGTAATAATATGAAACAAGTAATTAATTTATAGAATTTAAGATAGTAATTTGTGAAAATCTTAGGTGTAAAACCATGTTTTGACCCCTACAATTTCCTCTCAAGGGGGTCAAAATGACCCCATTGGGAGAAATTTCTAGGGGTCAAATTAAGATAATTTCAGATTTTTTGGGTCAAAATCCTGGTTAAAGGGTCAAACACGAGCCCTGATTTTAGTTTTGCTTGAATTGACTTTGTAGGTTGAGCTGGTGAGAGGAATACCAGAAAACCATGGTCAGTTGCTTAAGCCTCTGAAATATGACTGTTGAAAGGAGCATTAAACCCCATTTAGATAAACTAAATACACCCACTTTTTCAATTGTCATCTGTAATCCCTTCAAATTGAACTAGTCTAAAATTTAAAAAAAAAAATGTTCTAGATAATGAAATCTTTACAATCTTATCAAAAGTGTCAATAGATATAATTTTTGATTGACCTGTAATTGAGTCCTTCCAAGAAATTAATTGTAAAATTACTGCTGCAGTTGCATATACAATTGACAGCTGAGTAAAATGTCTTATGAAGAACCAAGCATCAGCTTTAGATTTCTCTATGTTTTGAATTGGATCTACTTTATTTAATCACAAATCATGTCCGCAAATACAATTATTTATACCGTGTTATGTTGAAATTCTTTAAATATCAATACAAAGGTATTAACATTTTCATGAAATTACAGGAAACATCTTTTCATCCATTGATTTTCTGAAAAAAGATCTTATGTCTTGGCATAATGAAAATTACAATAAAGTAGCAAATTGCTTTTACTAGGGCAACATTTCAGTGGGTTTCACATGAGATATTTGGATCTATCATGAGAATTTATTTGAGGCTAGCTGTGTGGAGTCTATAATTGAAATGAAGGCTCGCTTAATAACTTATCTATTCTAGAAGAGGTCTAGATCAGCATGTCTCAAGTAAAATCAAATGAATAACAGATTCTCTTTCTCATATTCACAACATTTTGTACAATTTTTGAAATGCTCTGATGACAGAAATACCATAAAAGTGTGTGTTATATGTCATCATTTAGAATGTGATCCTACACAGGTGTAAGACAAGAACTTCTCTGATGGCTGTTTGTTATAGAAGACAAGGGAAGCTATGTTAGAAAAAGAAAATTAAACCTTGAATAAATTTTGGCAAAAAATTTCGTCAAAATCAAAGGGCAAAAAGCACTGAAAGTACCAACTAGAGGTCAATTTTTATTTGAAAAGCTTAATCTATTGACAATTCTGGTTTGAAAGTGAGAAACAGGTGGTGTAGACTAACATCAGACTGCACATATGTGCAGACTGATGTTTGTCAATAGCTCCTGCCAAAGCAGGAATATTCCGGGTTCAGCATGACAAGGGGTAAGAAGCAAATTGCTGTTATCAGAGTCACAATTAAGTGGGTTTTAATGTTAAATATTTCAGAGGAATGTGTATGTATAGAACACACAGAACCCGTGAACTCATGCTGAAAGGTTTGCCAGAGAAGTACAGAGGAGAAATGTGGATGTTATTCTCAGGGGCTCTAAATGAAGTAAATATTATAATTATCTTAAATAGGCTCACCAGCAGTTTGAAATTTATATGCATACATTAGACAAAAATAAATGGAATTTCCATTCAACAGTAGGATTAAAAAGAAAATCAGTCTCCAACCAATGACAAGGCTATCCAAAGTGGCGGGGAAGAAAGCCAACCTAGAGATCTTTGGAGTATTAACCCTTGTCATGCTGAATCTGGAATATTCTTTCTTTGGTAGGAGCTATAGACAAACATCAGCCTGCACATAAGTGCAGTCTGATGTTAGTCTATAGCACTTGTTTTTACTTTTTGAAACAAGATGAGCTCAAAAAAATAATTTTCACTATGAATTCCTTATCAAGTAAAGTGCATTTGGCACTTTGAACACAGATTTTGTTGCAAATTTGACAAGATTTTTTATTCAGCATGACAAGGGTTAAATGTTGCTGAATGATTCAAACAGCTCGGAAAAGCTGTAATTTTAATAGAGAATATCATTTTGTATTAACAACATTTGTATTTTAGGTGAATTTTGTTATGCTCTTGAATTATCTCACAGAAGAGAAGTAGTAAAAAGTTTATATATGGTCTGATTTGTCAGTAATTGCGATGATAAGTGTATAAATTATTTTCTGAAATAATTCTCTGTGCTAGTTATGTATGCATGATTCAAAGTTCTAGAAGAATTAATAAGATACTCTTGCTTTCTTTAAAAGATTTTTTCCTGGCAAACATCAAATAATCGGGAGTATTTTTAGCTCGGCTGTTTTCGGAGAAAACCTGAGGTATTGCTATAGCCTCTGTGTCGTTGTCATTGTTGTCGTCGTGGTGCGAAAACTTTGACATTTTGTTATATCTCTGGTTCTACTGAAGGCATTCACTTGAAACTTGGCACACATGTTCACCATCAAAAGAGCAACCTATACTATCAAGGGGGGTAACTCTAGATGCATTTTGTGCAAATTATGCCCCTTTTTCGACTTAGATTTTTTCCCACCATCCAGCACTCGACAGCCAAGCGTAGGCACTCGTAGGTGGTGCTCTTGTTTACTAAATGCCTATTACATGTAGTTTGTTTTCCTTCAGTATCTCACACTGTTGTGTGTTCTTATTTCAGATGGCTACTCACCAGGGGTACTATGCAGATCTTGTCAATCAGAGTTCTGGCAAATACACCATGGCTACAGAGGAAATAGAGAGGGATTTACATAGGTATGTGATATAGTGGCTTGTTATGTAAATAGGGACCTATGATAGCAAGGAAATTAGTTTTGACAATGCGAATAAGGAACAACTCTGAATAGAAAATTTACGGACAATTTTAAGAATCCACTTACGAATCCACTTTGCGTATTCATACAGTGTGATAAGGTTTTAGCTTAATACATCAATGAAATCAAAAATACTGTTTTCATCTCTTAAATATAAGTTTATTATAGAAAAAGGCCGCCTATACTTACAAGGGGGATATACTAGCATTTAAGTTTGAATTAAGCTATTTCTACTTGGTAGTTTATCCATTTAAGAGATAAAGAGAGTAATTGTTGATTTTATGGAGGTGTGAAACTAAAAACCTTATCACACTGTATGAAAGATGGTACATATAATGTGTTCAACTGTGGCATTGGTTGTCCGGCGCCCAGGCATCCAGTGGGCAGCATACACTACTTTGTGCAGAGTATAACTCAGGCACCATATATACCATTGAATTGAAACTTGAAATTCTCATGATTACAGATTTACAGCTCCTTTGCACAAGAGCCATAACTCTACCTATCTTATATTTTGAGTTATTTTCCTTTTGGTTCTCATACTAAGATGTCCAGCTGTGTAACAGGCATATGTTTTGAGAATTTGCCACCTTGTTACCTTGTTTGTTATCAAGTATACTGTATTGTGCTTATTTATAGGTCACTTCCTGAACACCCTGCCTTCCAGTCGGATCTAGGTATTGGTGCCTTACGTAGAGTGCTTACTGCTTATGCTTGGAGAAACCCTAGTATTGGTAAAATTCTGCATATGATCTGTTCTCTAGGAAAACCTCCCTGAAAAACAATATATATTCAACAAAAGACTTAAAAGTCCAATTCTTATGAAAATGCAATATTTGTTATTCTAAAGACAAGCAAACAATGCTCTTACTACCCTTTGCAATTTTCACAGAAAACATTGAGTAAAAAGAAGAAATTACTTGTTCAAAGCAATTTCTCCCATTTACTCGATTTTTCCCCCCAAATATTTTGCACTCTGATTTTAATTTGAACCCATATTAAAAAACATCTGCAAATACTTTAAATTATACATGTCTAAAATCTTGGTTAGACAACTGAAATAATAGTGACAGCATTAAGGCAGGTTTTTTTCCTGGAGAACATATCATATATTTTTTTATCTAATATTATAACAAACTGATTGCGAATAAAAATTTTGAAAAACATGATCAAGCTTCAATTTGATATAGGGTATTGAGTTTTGATACACATGTATAAAAAAAGAAAGAAGAGCCTTTTGTGAACCAATATAGTATTGATCAACCTTTTGCCTTATTAATTCTAAAAGGCCAACCTAACCCACTTGATTTTTTCGTGAGCTCGCTTAAGTTAAGTGAGACATAGTCACCTTGGTGTATGTGTGTTTGTGCTTTTGTGTGGCTTTTTGTTAGTCTGTCCAAAATTGTTCAGGCCATAGTTCCTACATATATGGCTAATTTTAAAATAAATTCTGGTAAGTTGCTTCCCTCAGTGATATGATTAGATGTGGATTTGGTTTGGGTGTTGGGGAATTTTTCTGTTTTTTCAAAGGTCAAGGTCACACTTAAGGTCAATGTAAAATTTATGTTGGGAGCCCAATGTCCATCCATCTGAAAAATAATTTTGCACAGATATTCCTGTCAAGGTGGCTAAGAGCTGTTTGATTTAGTGAAGTTTGTAGGTCGTTGGTCAAGCTCACATTTTAAGGTCAAACATTTGAGGCTAAAACATGAGTCCCCCTACCCTTCCTTGGACAACTTTTCTTATCTGTTTTATTTTTCAGGTTACTGTCAAGCAATGAATATTGTAACCAGTGTATTACTGCTATATACCAGTGAAGAGGAGGCATTTTGGTTGTTAGTTGCATTATGTGAGAGAATGTTACCTGATTATTACAATACACGTGTGGTTGGGGCTCTCATTGACCAGGGTAAGTGGCAGAGATTTAGATAAAGGGAGTGCTTTTAAATTAAACAGGAGAGAGAATTCTATTGTCAAATGTAATGTTATTTTATTTATCATCCGGAAAACCATATTGTTGAGGGCACTTAGAAGAATTACATTTTAAGAATACAATAGTGAGATCTGGGCATATTTTTTCCCTGCCAGGCTGCCGTCATAGCGCAGTTGGTAGCGCGTCGGACTGTCAATCTAGAGTTCGCGGGTTTGATCCCCGATGGCGGCACTCATTCTTTCCGACTATTTGTCTCTCACCAATGGGTTGATAATCGTAGACCTATGTGAGATAGTAGCTGGAGGCTAGGAAAGAATGTGATGGTTGTACTGGTGATAGAAATACCAGGAGTCTATTGTTTGGTGCTCTAGCCGCCACAATTTAACTGAAATAATGTTGAAAAGGGTGTTATACTCCATTCAATCAATCAATTTTTCCCTGCCCACAGTTGTATAATAGTTAACCATTGGTTTAAAATAGAACAGAAGTTATTTTCAACAATTCAGTACCAATTGAAACAACAATCCTGATTGACTGAAATTAACTACAGGTTTGGATTTAAGTAATGTGATGGTTATTTTTTATACAAAAGGGCCCTGACATCTGTCTGTCTATACATCTATCAATAGGTCTCTCTGCAGAACTTAACTAAAACCTAAGATTGGTAATTCAGCTTTCACCAATGATATGCAAAAACCCAAGTCAAGGTCAGCAGACTGGGTCAAAATGCTCCATTTAAAGCTGAAACATTTGAAAATATTAATAAGAAATATTCAACTGAAAATCCATTTTGCACATGTTTTAGTGTGATTTTATCCATTAAGTTTAAAATCGTTAAAATTTGCTTTTCTGTAGTAATAATGATTCACAAACAAATTCTTGTTATCGTTGAAAGTATTGCCTTGATTCTTGGTATTCTTGTTTCACATCAAAGGGGAAGCCATGATATGTAGGTAGATAACTTAACCTGCACTTTTCAGTTACAAGCACCAATCTCTATCTTGGCTGTTTTCTTACAAGTACCAGAGATACTATTTTTGTCATCTTGCAATGGTATTTTATGTAGAGAATTCACTTAGAACTTGGATATACATTTACTACCAAAAGAGCAACACATACTGTCAGGGGGGAATAAATCGTTATACATTATTGTAAGAATAATGCCTCTATATTAACTTAGATTTTTATGCCCCCGTATCGAGAGATCGGGGGCATATTGTTTTACTCATGTCTGTCTGTCCGTTTGTCTGTCTGTCCGAAAACTTAACCAAACTTAACCTTAGCCTTTTCTCCAAAAGTATTTGACATACAAAGCTGTACACCAAAGTCAAGGTCATGTGACAAGGTCAAGGTCATGTGACAAGGTCAAGGTTATCTGTCTCAGTGATAAGATGTGGATATGATTTGGTTTGGAGGCATTGTTCTGTTTGCAAAAGTCAAGGTCAGACTTAAGGTCAATGTAAAATTTATGTTGTGAGCCCATTGTCCATCCATCCGAAACTGATTTTGCACAGATGTTCCTATCAAGGTTGCAAAGAGCTGTTTGATTTAGTGAAGGTTGTAGGTCGTCGGTCAAGCTCACATTTTAAGGTTCAAACATTTGAGGCTAAAACATGAGTCCCCCCTACCCTTCCTTATATAAAATCACATGGATACTTTTAGAACTATGACATAATGCGGTTATCTTTAGAAACTTGCATTTCTGTTAGAAACATCAATGAAAACAAGGCAAATAGAGGCAATAAGATAAATATAATACATAGTCAGTGTATTGCATGGAAAAATATTTAACTTGGTTGTGGGAATGGATAAGTGTCTAGGAAAAGCCTTGACAACTATCAATTCCCCCAACCTCATTAGATATTTTTTTTTCATATAAATCACTTAGTAGGTATTATATATTTATATTATAACAGGTGTCTTTGAAGAATTGATTAAAGAGAACTTACCTGACCTTCACCTTAAACTGGAGACCCTGGGTCTGTTAAGCATGATCTCATTGTCATGGTTTCTAACCATATTTCTAAGGTAAGAGGAGATTTGATACTTAAGGTTGCGGAAATGTAATAGTTCTGCAACATTTCGAAACTCATGATCTTTCACAAAGTTGACTGAGGTTTCCTAATGAAAATCATTAGGAAACCTCAGTTAACATTGTTAAAGTTCACTACTTCTAAAATGTTGCAGAACTATTCCGGGTCCACTACTTTAAAAAAAAAACAATTTTCATCATCCCTCTAGAATAAGACAATTCTTGCCATCTGTTGCCTGACTTTCAGTTCAAATATAAAAGTACAGTGAGCTATATGATCTAATGCAACCAGTTATTAAGCTCATCTGTCTAAAGTGACTAAACCCATTTTCAGATAGCAAAAATTGAGATTGATCTAAGCTCAAACAAGTTGCACACAACAAATGGAATTTGAATAAATGATAAAAAAACACCTTTCTATGTAGAAAACATTTTTAGCTGGGCTGTTTTTAGAGAAAACCTGAGATATTACAAAAGTGTTGGTGTCATTGTTGTTGTTGCTGTTGCCGTCTTGCAAAAACTTTGACATTTTGTAATATCTCTGGTTCTTTTGAAGGCATTCACCTAAACATGGCACACATGTTCGCCATCAAAACAGCAACCTGTACTGTCAAGGGGGATAAGTCAAGATGCATTTTGTGCAAATTATGCCCCTTTTTTACTTACATTTTTTTCTACCATCCAGCATTCAATAGCCAAGCGTAGGCACCCCTAGGTGGGGGCTCTTGTTAGGAATGAAGAATTAAAAAAAGTTATTTAAGTTGTCGCTATGTGATAGGTTGATCCTGCATCTAATTCTGTTTGTTCTATTTCAGTGTTATGCCTTTCAACTGTGCTGTAAATATTTTAGACTGCTTCTTTCATGATGGTGCTAAGGTAGGACTTATATTAGTTAACCTGAGCATAACAGGTTCATGGTGATCATTAAAATTTCCATCATCCATCATTTGTTACGCATCAAAAATAGTTAAATGATCCTGTGCATGACATTTCCAACAATAACAAAATTTAATGTGCACAATGCAAAGACGCTGGCCAGTCTGTGCATCTGCACAGTCTGACCAGTCTATACCATGCAATTTGTGGATAGATTATATGATATCACTGATACTTGCTCAGAATATTTATCCTTCCTTTTAATAATTCCTCAAAATAAAAACCACCTGTTAAAAATGTATCATTTTGTGTTTAATGCAAATTTCTTAATATAGTGTGATGAACACTTCCCTTCTCTTTAAGTGAACAGATTTCTTAAATATTAAATGTTTCTGGAATTGCCTTTCATCAGATTTCATGAAAAGACATAGAAATAAAAACAGGAGAATGAAATAAGCGGGGACATGAGCTCATGTTAGTATACTTTATAATTCTAAATAATAAGCAATGCCGACAATAATAATTTTTTCCCTGATACACAGGTTGTTTTTCAAGTAGCCCTGACTATTCTAGACAACAACAAGGAGACTCTTCAACAATGTGGGGAGGATGCAGAGGCCATGCCTGTATTGAGTGGATATCTAGAATCTGTGGGAAATAGGGACACCAGCATACCACATATTACACACACAAATGCTATGGGAACAGAAAAACGAGAGGTAAGGCTGTTAATGGTTTTTATGTGAACATTATTTCAGTAATATCACGGAAGCTGGAGCACCTAATAATGGATTCCTGGTATTTCTCTCACCAGATCAACCACTACATTCTTTCCTAGCCTCCAGCTGCTATCTTACATAGGTATACGATTATCAACCCATTATTGAGAGACAAATATTCGGAAAGAATGAGTGCCGCCGTCAGGGATCGAACCCGGGACCTCTAGATTGACAGTCCGACGCGCTACCAACTGCGCTATGATGGCGGCTACACTGTTAATGGTAATCCTCTACATCCTCGAAAGAAACATATAGTCATTGGACAATCACAACCTTGTATCTACAACTTGAATAAAGCTGTTTTTACAAGGTTTTGGTAGCTCCCTGATAATTATTTATAACATCATAGTTTGTAACACGGAAAATAGGTTCAAAGTTACTTCAAGTGTTTTAAGGTAAAGGTCAAATATAAAGGTCATTTTTTCACAAATTCATGAAAGTTTTTGAATTTCACATCTAGTAAACATAAGCTGTTATTTATTAAAAACAAATTGATTTAAAACTTCATGTATATTATTCTCTTGATACTTCAAAAGAGTGTTAAATAATAGATATACATAGATAGATATAGATATATATGTATAGGCAAGGTTAACAATTTGAAAAAAATTCTAGTGTTCTTACTCATACTCTTGAAATCAAATCCATAAGTATGCTTATAAGAAATCATGTTAGCTTGGAAATTGTAGATTTGAATTTAAACTAACAAGTGTTTTGCTCCATTGTCCCAAGGCCACTGGGGCTATTGTCATGGCTCTGTGTCCGTCTTGCATCCAGTCATAAACTTTTTCTCTAAAAATCTTCTCCTCAGAAACTACAAAATGAATTTCTTCCAAACTTTCAAAGTTGTTTTTCAAGGAGTTTTGATCCAATGAAAAACAAGGCTTTAATTGGCGTGGCTAATTTCCATATATGGTAATATGCTACTTTTCTCAGAATGGATATCAACCAAATTGCACTGGAATGATCCTCAAGTGACCCTTTATCTGTCTACTAAATATTGTTGTGATGGATGAAAAATATGTCTTCAATGGGCAGAGGTCATTTCTTTATTTGTTATATAGTGGAAACTTTGAAAATCATTTTCTCTGAATCCGACTGATGGATATGAACCAATTTTCACTGGAATGATCCTTAGGTAGACTGCTCAATATTTGATCTTGAATTTTTCGTAGCAGAAATATTTCAGCATGTGACACATAAAAACACTTATTTACTTGAAAAAACAATTATTCACTCATTCACTTAAATTCTTGTCTAATCATATCAGTAGATTTGGGCCTGTGGAGCGAATCAGAAGTTCAAAAATCTCTAGTTTGACTTATGTCTGTCATGTACTTTTGTAGGTATCAATTGATGTGTGTGACTTGATAGAAGAAAGTTATCGAAGGTTTGGTAACCTTGACAATCAACACATAGACAGACTACGGCTGAAATACCGTCTACGGGTCGTACAAACTATAGAGGACCATACTATGAAGAATATAATACGCAGTGTTGCAGAAAAATCTCTTATCAAGGGAAAAGAGCTAGAAGAATTGTATATGTTATTCAAGGTAAAAAATTATTAAACTTATTCATCCCTAATTTTCATGGGCTGAAGAAGAACTGCTTTAAAATACTTTTGAAACTGGAAGAATTATTTGCGAAAGTAACTTCTCATTTTGCCACATTATTTTCTGCCAAATATAAGCCCTTATCTCCCGAGATATAAAAATTGAGCCTGTGCTTGACATTTCCAACAATTTGAATGTGTGCAATGCAAAGACTCTAGTGCATCCACACAACCTGACTAGAGTCTTCACAATGTGATTTGCTTATAGCTGAGGTCTCAAAGTATCTTTAGACAGTCATGCAAGCTTGTAATGGCTATATCTGGCTGTCTAGGCTGCTCAATTATTGCAATGCATGCCCATTTGAAATTGTTGGAAATGAAATGCACAGACTCAATTTTGAACAATTGTCTGCAAATTCTATTAATTTATTTATATTTATTTTTGTTGTCTGGTTGTGGTTCATTTCTGAAAATATTTTGATCAAAATCAAAAGACTAATAGATGTAGATAAAAGAGCTGAAAAAAATTTAAAATTCATTTTAGGTAATGGCAATGTAATGCACAATTTTGCAACTTGCCTGACATAAGGATTTCTTAGTTGAATTTGTAACTTGCCAAAATCAGTGAATCAGAAATTGAACGGTGGAAACAAATAACAAATGACCTCAAATCTCAATGTTATTTTTTAAGGAGGAATATTTGACCTCATGTTATTGGAGGACCAGCCAACAGCCTGCTGACCTGGCAGATAAATATGATTCTACTAGACCATATTATGAGATGTATAAAGTGGACTTTGATCAGTTTAAAACAATGTTCCTGTCCCTATCTCCCTGGGCTAAAGGACAGCATGGAGGAATGTTAGCCCTTAGATCATTCAGAGTAAGTTATAAATTTCATAGTTAGTTTCATAGGAGGATATATTTTTGTCACTCTCTGTCTGAGGCTATTTATAGAATTGTCCTTCAATATTAGCACTGAATGATATATATAATATGTACTTAGTGTTTTGTATGAAGGAAAAAATCTGACGAAGTCGGGGGAATTGATAATTGTTAAGGGCTCTACTGAGACAATTATCAATTTCCACAATGGAGTTACATATTTTTTCATACAATACACCAAGTATGTATTATATTTATCTTATAATCTCTATTTGCCTTGTTGATGTTTCTAATAGAAATGCAAGTTTCTAAAATAATCGCATTATGCCATTGTTCCATAAATGTCCATGTGATATCATAAAACATATCAGGGGATGTTATCATACGGATATTTGTATAGTTAGAAGATAGAAAACAACATCATGATGAAAATAAAACTTGTTATGAGTATACATCAATATGCAGAGTTCAAGGTCAACCAAACTTCTGAAAAAAACAAGATGTGTTTGTGAAACACGAATTCCCCGTAACAGCATTTTTTTTTCAAAGTTTGACCTTGAGACCTTGACCTTGTCACATGACCTTGACTTTGGTACCAGGGGATGCGGATCATTGAGATCTATCATCATGCCAAATATTAGCTTTGTATCTTGAATAGGCTTGAAGATATTGGCAAGGTTAAGTTTTCGGGTTAAGTTTTCGGACAGACGGACAGACAGACAGATGGACAGACAGACAGACGGACATGAGTAAAACAATATGCCCCCGATCTCTCGATATGGGGGCATAAAAATGTTTCATGGGCCATTAGTGTTTTACAAATATGTTTTATATCCCATTTATCTTTCAGTATGTAGACAGAAATGGAGATAACATGATCAACTTTAAAGAGTTTGTGGATGTGCTGGGAGTGATGTGTAAAGCAGACTATACACAGAAAATCAAGCTGCTGTATCTGTTACATCAACCTCCATGTCTACTTGAGGGGGAAGAATCGGAAGAGGAGGAAACTCTTACATCACCAAAATCAGGTTAATATGAAACTTTGAAATACAGTAAAACTTGTTTTAAGCGACCACTAACATGACCACCGAAAAGCAGTTGTTAAAGAGAATGGCCGCTTAATGCACATTTGTCTACAAATGCTTATTATTGCAAAATTCTCAATAATCCTTTTATGTTAATTCTCATTAATGAGACGATTCTGGTTGATTTTTACAGTATAGGATTCATTTACGATAATTTTTAGACAACCATACCTTTTTTAAAGATATTTTGATTTAAAAAAGGGGATATGGAAAACAGAGGCTTAATAAAGATGGTTGCTTAATAGACGTGGTCCCTTGAGCAAGATTGATTGTATACACCTTGAAATATAAACATTGTCTCATTGAGACAATTATTACGAGTCCCAAGAATATAGATGCCACAATTGGCTGATTGTGTTGAAGAGTGAAAAAAGTCGAAAAAGAGTTCCATCAGTCATAATGTTTTAATAGATAAACCCTCAATAGATTGCTCATGTGATAGTGAACACTGGGGTGTGGAATTCTCATGCCTGACTTGTCCAATACAAGCTTTTCCACTTACGGGCAAGTACATTTTTTCTAGAACATTTGTTCGTGGACAAGTAAATACCAGAGCAAATCTTGGAACAGTACTAAAAAGATCTAAGAGAAAAGTCATCCTAATGTTTGTATCAGAGGATAGAAAACATTGTCTTTAATGAAGAAAATGCTGGGTTACAGCATTTTCTTCATTATAAACAATGTTTTTGTTTATATTTTCTATTCAATTTTTTTGCGGACAAGTTGATTTTGATCCTGGACAAGTAAGAAATCAACTTTTACTTGTCCGTTGACAAGTGGAGTAAATTCATATATCCACACCCCTGGTAAGCATACATGCTTAGTCTCTAGAAATAATCTATATGAATAACAAAGTAATAGCTAAGGTTAAGGTTTGTCATGCAGCCTGAGCCTACACCTAACCCAATGCCTGCATGGCAGTAAGTGCACCTGCACTGACTATGATATGGTAACCACATTATCTCAACTCTTTGTTAAAAAAACTCAATAGGACATAACGTGGGTTCAGTGCAAGACTGTAGTAAGTGTATATACAATGTATACTTACCACAGTCTTGCACTGAACCCTCGATAAATCCATTATCAACTGATTTTGCTTTTGGAAAGTGGTTACTTAACAGAGGTGGTTGCCAAAGCAAGATAAACTATTCTGTCTTTTTAAAGAAGTGTGCTTAACTTTCAGACTCTACGGAAACAGGATGTGAAGCCACTAACTTTTTCACAGAAGATGTGTCAACCCCTAGCCAAGAGAACCCTGATGGTATATTGTTTTTACACTTTTCCTGGTGAATCTAATTTTCTTTAGAAAAAATATCAATTTCAGGTAAGATTCCACCACTCTGGCTTAAGTTTTTCGATCAATAATTAACCAGAAATTAGACATTTGAAAGGACACCAGTGGTAGGAATTATTGTCGAAATGGACTTAATTGCTTGTTACAAGCAATTTTTTCTTCATACTCTTCAAGTATAAAATCACAGGAACCTAAAATCTGTAGATTGTATAAGAAAAGAGTCAAGTGTTATACCTTGGTTAATTTGACTCGAATTTGACCTCAGTGGAAAAAAATGCTTAAATAACAATTACTGACACATTTTATCAATTAGCAAAATACATATTACATTCAATACTGTTTGTTATTCATTCCTATGAAAGCATGTGCAAAGCTGAGTAGGAATAATCAGATTCTTATTCATCTGAATAGCAGGGGTCAGATTTCAGGTCAATACAACCCCACTATATCATACCATTCTTTACCATTTATGTATTTCCAGATATTGAGCTGCCAAATGTTCCATATCAATCCACAGAGGCGGAGGAGAAAGGGAGTGAGTCGGCCAGTTCTACAGCACAAGATATTCCAATATCTCCACCACAATCCTTAAGTATTGTGTCATCATTAACTGACTCTGACCCCCCTAGTCCTACAGATGGTAATAAACAGGTGGATGACACCCCACTACAAGGTAACTTATATTTCTTTTTATCCCCCCGCATCGATAGATCGGGGGCATATTGTTTTACTCATGTCTGTCCATCTGTCTGTCTGTCTGTCTGTCCATCCGAAAACTTAACCTTTGCCTTTTCTCCAAAAGTATTTGACATACAAGGCTCAAATTTGGCATGATGATAGATCTCAATGATCCGCATTTGCTGGTACCAAAGTCAAGGTCATGTGACAAGGTCAAGGTCATCTGTCAAGGTCAAACTTTGAAAAAAATGCTGTTACGGGGGCATTCATGTTTCACAAACACATCTTGTTTATTGTATGAAGTGGACCTGTCTTACAGGTTTTACAATCTTTTCAAAGTCATGGACTTTAATTGAGGTTTCCTAATGATTTTCATTAGCAAACCTCTATTAACAATGTAAAAGATCATGTGGTGTGAAGTGTTGAGGAACTATTACGTGCCACCACTGCAACATTTCAAAAGAGAACTTTCTGATGTTGATCAAATCATATTTCTGCTGTAAAAAGGTTTTGTCTGACGGTATAGTTGAAGATCAGCCTTACAGACGTGCAGTGTGATTAAAGCTATGCTGCCTGTTTTCGTCTTAATCAATTTGAGTAAAACTTGAGCAAGACTGGTTTAAAATGTCCTGAAAATAAGCATTTTGTGTGAAACAAAATCTAAATTCAGCAGGATATGGGTTCAAAAAAGATTAGAAACAATTGGGATTATCCTTTTCAAGAAAACATGGAGAAAGAAAAATATTAAGCACTTCAAAAATAGCTTTTTAGAGCAACTAATTTTAGTTATGTAAGCTTCGAGAATTTTAATTGGCTGCAAAGTTTTGTTCTTGCTGTAGTGATCGACAGTGGATAGACTCATGACCAGGTGCCTGGTTACCTCAGTTGGTAGAGGGCCGTGCTGGGGGTTGTGGGTTCGAGTCCCATGTCGGGCACAACTTTTCCTCTATAGTTACTTCAATGGTGTCAGAAGTAAACGGAGAACGCTGGGTTCGGCCTTTTGGGAGCAGTATGGGACCGGCTCCAATTGGTTAAAAGGGGGAGGAGTGTTGAGGAAAAGTTGTGCCCGACATGGGACTCAACCCACGATCCTGGGAACACTAGCACAGCCCTCTACCAACTGAGCTAACCGGGCACCTGGTCATGAGTCTATCCACTGTCGATCACTACATTGCCTTAATGAACCAATTTTTGTGCATGTTACTATTTAGTATTCTTGAGTTGAAAATTGTTCCCTGGACAAGAAAAACATGATTCTTACCTGTCCAGGATCAAAATGAACTTGCCCGCAAAAAAGGGAATAGTAAAAAAGAGATTTTTTTTGTTTTTAAAGAAGAAAATGCTGGAGCCCACCATTTTCTTCATTGAAAACAATATTTTCTACCTTTTGACACGACCAATTGTCTAATTAATCCCTTACCTCTATCAAGTACCATTCCAAGATTTGTCCTCGATTTACTTGTCCATGGACAAGTGGCAAAGAAAAATGTACTTGCCCAAAGGTAGAAAAACCTGTGTAGGCCAAGTTGGGCATGGGAATTCCAAACCCCTAAAACATAGATATATTTTTGTTTTCATTGAGTTTCATCAAAATAACATCAGTTTAACTCTTTTAGATACGCCAGTTTCCGAGAGCCCAATGAGGGAATACAGATGGAAGAAGGACATAGTAAGAGAAAGATCCGGCAGTAAAGAAGAATTTAGAAATATACCCAGACTCAACCAGGTAACCTTACATCTTGTTTGTAGCTCTTGACGGATGTAGTGATGGAATTTTAGTATGAACAGATTTATTGTTTGTTCATCAAACACTGGGTAATAGCAATCAATATTCAACAGCCCCCTCTTTTTATAAAATCGAGGTTTAGTTCTTTCCATACAATCCTGCATTTTAACATTTCGTATTTAGAATACTTCCAGTATTTTCTTCAAAATTTTGTATGTGGTTTTCAAGGGTGAGGATCTTAAACAAAAGTGGTCTGGGGTGACTGTTGATTTACTAATCATAGATATTATTTGCATAACAGGTTCAGTTTATACAGATGTGGAAGACCTTATATGGTCTGTTTGCTGGCCATGATGAGGAACAAAAACTGTATCATGCCATAGCAACAGTGGGTACTCTTCTTTTGGAGATAGGAGAGGTAGGGAAGAAATTCTACCTCAGTAAACTGGAGAGTAGCAGTGTGGGAACTCCAAATGAGGTCGAAGAAATCCCTTTTACTGAAACTGTGAATAAAGAATCTGGACAAGAAAATTTAGGCACAGAAGATAACAAACAATCATCTGACTTGAAAGATTTGTCAAATGAAATTACTGATTTGTGTATAAATACTGAAAATAAATCTACAATTGAAGAGAGTGATGCGAACGACAGTGAATCTGTAAATATATGTAGTGATATATCAGCTAGTTCAGTTGCTTCTCGTACTAGGACTGTTTCAACGACTTCTAAAGTAGATGTTGATTGGTCCATCAGTTTTGAACAGTTTTTGGCGTCCATGCTTACAGAACCAGCCTTAGTGAAATACTTCGAGAACCAAACGGATATTTTAGAAGCTGTGTCGAAAACTAGAAACAGGAGACTGTTAATGAGACAGTCCAGTCCACAGATTTAGGCATGGCAATTTTTAGCTCGGATATTTTCTGAAATACCCCAGGGTACGGTTACAGCCTCAGACTCATGATTGCCTTGTGAAACCTTAGATTTTCCGCATGTGTCCTTGGACAAGTAAAATATTATTTTCAACTTGTCCATAATGAAAATGAACTTGTCCACAAAATAGAGAATAGATGACTATTGAGATATATTTTTTTTAATGAAGAAAAGGCTGGGTTCCAGCCTTTTCTTCATTAAAATTAGTATTTTCTACCCTTTGATATAAACTTTAGGATAACTGATCTCTTAGATCTATCAAGATCTGCCCAGGTATTTAAATGTCCAACAGACAAGTGGCCTAGAAAAATGTAGTTGACTGTTAGTAAAAAAGCCCTTGTCAGATGAGTCGGGCGTAGGAATTCCTGATTGCTGCCGTAGGCATTTTGTGATATCTCTGTTATACTACTGGTGATACCCTGATCATGTGATGTTTGTCATGTAGTAAAATCTTGTCATTCGGAGCGGTGCTTTTCCATAAGCTTGAAATTTTGGGTATTTTTTTTAGGTGATTTGGCTTCTGGTAGTACTTTGAACAATATGCTTGAAGAAAAAAAAGATATTTTTGACATTTTAAAATTTGATGACAAAAATGCAGTAAAACACTGCATTCTGTTATCAAATTATAGAATGTCCAGTTATTACCTTTTGTTTTGTTTTTTGCAACATCATTTTCAGTTTTGTTTATGATGTCGCATAAACCCACTTGCGATATGAAACACTGCCATGTCTGTGCCCTCATTATTCCCAAGGTCTTTTCCGTAGAATCGTCAATGGCATATTTTTTGTCAATTAACAAAGGGCAATAACTAAAAAAATATGGCTCAAAACTTGGCAGTTATGTTCCTCTCACGGAAAGATTTTGCAGTATAAAGGGCGTATCTTGTGACAGTTTGCCAAATTGTTTAATATTTCGAACTCCCTTTTCTCTGTTTATTTAATTATAATATATGTTAATACTTCTTTACTTGCTGCAATATGTTAATGGGCATTAAAATAATATTACTTGATCCACACATTACAAATGAATACTTTATGACAAACACCATTTCTTTCCATTTTATCAATTTAAATGGTTGAGAATATGAATTAAATTGTGAAATTGTGCATATCAAACACGATAGTTTTGATCAGCTGAAATAAATGTACATACCTCTAGGAACAAGATTTCGGATTTCCCAGCTATTTCATGTTATCGCCTACAAAAAAATTGCGTAATTCAGTGACTCGGCCAAAAACAGCTGATACTGCCTATATGTTTATAGAGCCTACAAAAGTGTGTCCAATGTCATAAAATTAAAAGGAATGCAGAGAAAAGTTTTTATGGTGAAGTATTCTTGTAAAAATTTATTGCTGATGGATTAACCGTTCCATACCACCATGCAAATATATTGTCTACATTTCTTAGATAATGTAGACACTTAGTACAGTCTTATACACATCTATTAACTTCTTATTGAAAGTAAAACAATACTAAAAACAGTGCAATAATGTAATAAAATATATTCACCATTGCATTCAGGATGATAAAATGGCAATAAGTTTTCAAATAATACCCCGCTTCATATGTGCACTTCCATGCAAGGCCAGGTATAATTTGAAAACAGTTTGCACCGTTTAGTCATCCTGAAAGCAGGGCTGGCTTCTTGGTGAAGGACATGTACTGGATATAGCTAGATCATAAAAGCTGAAAGCCCAACCCAGTCAGCCTCAAGTACTGAAACTCTTTCATTTTGTCGGATAAGAGCAAAATGGTTTTTATGGCACTTATACTAGTTCTGCCAAAACTTCTCAAAAAGTACGTAGTTGCAGAAAATATCACCCTTACATATTTGAAGAGAATCTTTGTAGGTTTTAAAATTGTGAAATAAAGATATTAATTCAGAGGCAATTTTTTCACTGCCTTGAAACTTGCCTTTATTTTCTATACGGGCGTAGAAATGTTTCAGAAAGGGAAAATATGATGTTTAGATTAACCATAGTGCAATCTGTTTTACTTTTCTTTAATTATTATAAATTATACAAATTATATATAATGGGTATTCTTTATGAAATAAAGTAAAATAATTAAACATATTCTGTTCTTTTCTTTATCTTTTTTACCCAAACCAAACTTACCAAAGCTATTGTGTTCAAGATGAGCAAGCTAGGAATGTGACTGTTGACAGTTTTTGCTTGCAGTGATAAAGACTTATTTCTGATTTTATTACAGGTAATAACATTGTGAAATTGACAAGGTGAACAATTTTGGAATGATTTTGGAATGGTGTTGAATGAGTGAGAGAAGCGAGTTTTGAGTGAAATTTAAGGGAGGTTATCCAATATCAAGATGAACAAAATAAATGATATGTTTTACCTCCTTTTAATAAAATATGCAAAAAAGTTCTATAAATAGCTTATATTTCTTCTAGAACCAATCAGATACATAAAATTTCAATTATGTCAAGTGAAATTGCGATTTGGTTCTTGCTTGAATAAATTTGAAGGTAGTTTTTGTATCTTGTATTTTTTAGGCATTTGAGCGTTTTTGAATGGTTTGAGTGAGAGTTTGGAATGAATGAATGGAGCACTGAGTGAGCAATTTAGAAAGGTTTTGATTGAAATGAATGTCAATTTCACGATGTTATTAACTGTAACTTTGCAGTAGCATGATAAAGAGGATTTTTTATCTGTTGCCATATATAAAGGTGGGAAAAGAAATAAAACCCCTTGTATCATTTGGATGCAAGGAGACAGAAATAAAATACTGTATGTTGGGTTATACCACAAATCAAGTGCATGAGTTAATAAGTGTACTAGTAAAGTTTGCCTGTCCAATTGAATATTTCAAGATCATAACTCCTACGCTTTTTCAAACATTTCAAAATAATGCGGATCTATTTCTTGGAGAAACCACTGGTACTGTCCCGAACTACACAGACAAATTAAAGATCCTATATTGACCATCACTCCTCTGTATAACATTTGGAATTCAATGGTTCAGTGTGAAACAGTTGTAACTGCCTTTAAACAAACAGGCAGTTACAACTGTTTTGCGCCAATGCCATCAAAATGTTTGATTGAAAATCAATTTTTTGAACATGGACACATCTAATCTCCAATTTCATCTCTTTCTGCAGGTTTCTTGTACCATTTAAATATTCACCCAAATTGCCTTGAATCTTTGTATTGACAAAAGCTTGAGGACTTTTATCATGGTATTTTGACCATCATCTCAATAATAAGGGGTCAGCACAAAACTAATGTAAGTGCCTATAAATATATAGGCACTTACAATAGTTTGATGCTGACCCCTTAATTAGGATAATTTCATACAAGTATCAGATTTTTCTCTTCTTATATTTTGGTGGTTTAATTGGTAAAAGGTAGGGGTTATCTATAGTATCAACATCCGCATTATCTAATCTGTTTTGTGATCCATCATCAATTAAACCAGACAGTTCATTGCTTGAAGATTTAGTCTTTTTCACGACTGGAGTTTCATGAAGCTCCCCTGAATCTTGAGTCTCTAGATCCTGATCCTTTGGTAGCAGAGCAGTGAGGTAAGGTTGTGGATTGCACTGGACTGCTATCACTGTGAAATATATAGATGATTGGTTCAGTGCAAAATCTTATTAGTGTTTTTTTCTGAACAACAAAAGCTCATGAAAGTATAGCTTTTGTCGTTTACAGAATGAAGGAACAGTAACTTAATTTTAAGGATTGCACTGGACTGCTCTCACTGTGAAATACACAGAAGATGATTTTTTCAGTGCTAGATTTGTTATCATTCATTTTGTGAACAACAAAAGGTATATTTTCACTCATGATGATATAGCCTTTGTTGTTCCTAAAATAAAAGAGCAGTGACTTTTCACTTAGAAATACATTGTTTCGGTGTAAGATCCTTCTCTCTCATAAGAACAATAAAAGCTATACTGGCCAAAAGTCCTAAAGTCCCGGCCACTTTAAAAATGACGATAACTTTTTTAAAAGTTATAACATTTTAATGAAATTTGATGTGTGAATTTTTCAGCATAATGTACATGGATTTCCATTATGATTTACCAATAGATATCAAATTTGGATGTGTAATAAAGGAAAAGCTCAAAAAGCTCTAAATCTTAATAGAGCTCGGAATATTACACTTTCAACAAATCAAAGTCCGCAAATCGTTAGCTGCAACCCAGACCAAGAAAATCAAAGGCCTGAAAGGCCTGAATTGAAGACAGGACTGAATATTAACAATTGGAATGAAAATTGTGGCGTTTTGAGATCTCTTGAGTGGGAATCAAAAAAATTTAAAACAATTATTGATGGTTACATATGGAAACTACACCTTCCTAACAAATGAATGTGCTTTACTTTGAAGACTCATCACTTCCAGATAAACCTATCCCTCTAGCCAATTCAAGCTTAACAATAGGGTAACTGCCTTCATAATCGCTATTCATCCCCAAGTGTAAGTTTTCAATATCCTAAATGAAAAATATTCATTTAACCAACTGAAATATGGTGGCAATTCCTGTATTCTAAAAACTCATATGAATTATTGCAACCCTGTTTTATAAAATTGTATAGATTATCCCCAGCAATCCAATATGATCCAAATCCGATTTTTTCCCAGTCAAACTTATTAAGTGGATGTGTAAAAATGTTAATCCACATGACACACATTGCTTACCCCTTGATGAAGAGCTGAACATTTCATTGCCATGGTGAATATTGCCCTGAATTGGAAATTTGTTCAAATTTCTTTTACATTTATTATCTGATCCAGGATTTGACTAATTATCTCCACATAGAAGAAGCAATGAAAGTAATACCAATATTCTTATACTTTTACTAGTCAAAGTCAATACCAAGAAGAAGTATTTTCCCGTACAAAAGCTGTGGCTTTTTTTATGAATACCGTTTAGGTTTCTTCCAGGAGTGAAACATTCTATTTTTAATTCTCCATTGAGATATTTCGATCTCCATTTCAGGTTATTCTCCTTGCATATGGTCTTACTTAGTAGAAAATTATTTTTACTACAAAAAAATATATAAACCTGTTAAGACAACCAACCTTTCAGGCCTTTTCCACGCGACTGCTTTTCTAGATCAAGATTCGGATTGAACTATCCGGTGAACTATCAATTTTGACAAAACTGCCAAAATGACAGATCGTTAAATGAAATCCCGAGCTACAGCATTTATCACCTTGAGTAGAATTCTTTCAAAGTCCACTCCAGGATGTATCAAATAAATCCATTCCAGTTTCCAAAACAGTTTTTGTTATTGTCAGAAAATTGTCGAAAACAAAAGCGGAAACTCAAAACCGGGGTCGCGCATGCGTGGTACTACTGTATAGGCCATTCGGAACACCACTCGGCCAATCTGACGCATTCGTCACAACTCGGCCGATTCCGTAACCTACATTTAGATAGATCTGAGACTTCGGAGATCGCCCGATGATTGCCGAGTGAATATCACGATCACGATCTGTTGCCGTTTACGGAAATGACCGAGTGATGTTCTGAATGCTGTACAATATGGATAGACAAAACAAGCCTAATAATAAAGTAATTTGATAAGCCATCGAAATTTCTCCGTAAATCCAAGTAAAAATTCAAACCTAGAAAATTCCAAGGGTTTACGAGCTTTTTCAAATAGCCTTGTGCTATTTTAGTTTTTATCCATTTACACTACGACAGGCCCGGGAGACGGATAAATAAAGCAACTGAAGGACACACAAACACACAATTTTACGAGAAATAGGGAGTCTAAAATGGGGAACTGAAAATAGCTTGCCAATGCTATGCATAAAAACAGTTGTAGGATGCAATTGAAAATTTGGAGCAAATGCAAAAGATTGCAGCCGAAAAAACGCCCTAAAACAGCATCACTTACGAATGTAAAACACGTTTCTGCAGGCAACTTCTGCACAGATCACGTGTTCACTCCCCTGAGGTCCCGGCCAGAATTTAGGTCAGCACCAAAATTTTACGGTATGTTGCTATACTATTGATTATTTTTGCCGTGTTTATTTTTATGAATGGGTCTACTTTTTTGAGCGTAATGACACATGTAGGTTTGTTATCAAAATCCGATGGCGACGATCCCTATATTGAAAGACAGGTAAACCTGTCTTCAATAAAAATCGGAAAACATTGTCAATTTTGTGTGACCTTTGACTACAGGAGAAACAGAAAGAAAAGGAGGCATGGTAAAATGGTGTTTAAAATTCAACCGGAAAACCATTTTATCTAGCGAATATGCTCAGATATGGTCTGGTGTGAAAAAGACGATGTATCAAACTGATTTTTTTCACATATCCTATCTTTTGTAGCTCTACGGGAATTATCTGTCTATATTTTGTGCATTTTTGAAGAAAAACGTGTTTTATGTGTTGTTTCTAGGAACCGTTTTCTGCATACATAAGCTCTATCACTTTCTTCTAGGGCCATATGCCGTGCACAATTGTCAAACATTTTCAGTTTTTTTCCTAGTCTATGTTGCAGCTAACGACCCATGAGACAAAAATCGCTACATTGACAATATTTTGAGCTCTGTGTAAATTAAGAGCTTTTTGAGCTTTTCTCATGTTGCGCTTTAAATTCAATGAAATAACAGTAACTTTTCTCCAAAATCATCTGGAAAGTTGCTTAAAAATTCACTTAGATAAATTCACGAAAATCCAAACACCACAGAAAAAATTATATTTGTTTTTAAAGTGGCCGGTTAGAAGTTTTGACTAGTATATATTGCTATATCTACAGCTGTGAAAATAAAGTGTTTGTTGTTCACAAAATGAAAAATTTATTAATGAACTTTAAGAGATTTGATCAAATTTGATCAAATGTTAAACTGTTCTAAATTGAAAGAAGTTCCAGACAGTAACTGGAAGCCTGGTATGAGTCTGTGATATTTCCTACAAGTTCATGTCAATGGCTCAGCTCGAAACAGTTCTAACTGCCTATAAATTTTTATAGGCAGTACAACTGTTTTGCCCAAAACCATCGATATGTGCCCAATATTTAGATTTTATGAAGGCTGTGCATCGGTTTGATACAAGTTCTTACTTCTTGATTGGTACATAGCTACTGACCAATAGGTACTTCAGATTACTCGGAGCTACAGTTAGAGGGGGTATTTGGATTAAATACGAGATAAATGTATTATAATAACAATAATAACATAAATCCAATGTTGTTTTGCTATTCATTGGAATCATCTCATCGACATGATTCCAATGAGTACCCACAACATTGTGTTTCATTGAGAAATTAAAATTTTAAATTGCCTTAACCCTCTCATATCAGTACCTCTGCACCTTGTGAATATTTCAAAAGATTTATGAGGCTGTCAGGGCTCCTTAATCTAATTGTTTAACGCAGATATGAATTTGTTAGAAATTTAGGGCACAAACTCACATTATCTTTAATTAACAATAAGGTAAGGTAGGATAAAGAAATATGATGAATTAATACACAAAATTTAAAGGCAATACATAGAGGAATAATAGGGAGTCTATGGATTTATAAAATACAGACTATTTTGTTTGCTATTTTCGAAATGATAGCTTGAAGTAACTTAAAAAAAACCTCCATTTGAAACGAATCCATACCAAAATTCCAAAGACAATCCATTGGAAAATACAGGCGTTATTGTATCATCTGAAATCAACCCACAAAAGAACATCTGCGGAATGGATTGCTAGCCTTTAATTGAACAATTTATTCAATATATCTACCAGCAGGGGTCCAGATAAGAGGGGGTAAAGCCAATCTAATATCTTTATTTCTCAATAAAACCCTATGTTGTGGGTACTCATTTGAATCGTCTCGATGAGACGTTTCAAATGAGTACCAACAACATAGGATTCAAGTAAGGAATAATGAAATATTAAAATTTGAAAACCAAAATACCCCCTCTATCTGTAGCTCTGCTACCAGCTTGTCTCCATTCATACATTACATACATGGAAATGAGGAAGCATCATCTTTGAACAAACTCTGTGTTAGCCCCGTCTTTGCCACAAACCTGGTCAGTGCTCTCTCCACATCTCGCTTCTGTGATGCAGCTTTCTCGCGGATCAGTTGATATTCAGTCACAGGCTGTTTGTGTGTCTATCAATAAATATAAGCAATTTATCATCATATGTCCCTTTACTGAAAACGAGAATTGTGTCACAGACATGACCCCCCACAAACACTTGATTTTTACCAATGTCCCATTCGACTTTCAGTCACGACCTTGACCTTGAGCATATCCAGACAAACTCTTAGCATTACTGTAGTAGTTGAACTAATCAAGAAGAACAACTGTACCAAGTTATTTTGAAATTCATCTGTAATTGTATGAGTTATGCTCTAGACATAAATAGGACACATACCCATGCTACACACAGACAAAGGTTACATGTATATACCTGTTCATGGGCATAAAACTTTCAGTGTATATATTATACAGTAACGATTTATGCATCTAATCAGTTTTAAGTAATTTCTCTCAAGGGGGTCAAAAATTTCTAAGGGTCAAAAACTTTGACTAACAAGATGTGTTTGTAAAACACGAATTCCCCCAGAACAGCATTTTTTTTTTTAAAGTTCGACCTTGACAGATGACCTTGACCTTGTCACATGACCTTGACCTTGTCACATGAACTTGACTTTGGTGTACATCTTTGTATGTCAAATACTTTTAGAGAAAAGGCAAAGGTTAAGTTTTCGGGTTAAGTTTTCGGACAGGCAGATGGACAGACAGACAGACGGACGGACGGACGGACATGAGTAAAACAATATGCCCCCGATCTCTGGATACGGGGGCATAAAAATAAGATATTATCAGATATTTGGGGGTTAAAACCCTGGTTGAAGGGCCAAACACGAACCCTGCTTTTGATTGAATAGGCTCTCACCTTTTAGCAGTTGGGCTGATGCATATTCTGGTCGCAATTCGGGTGGAAATTTAATCTCAATAATTCACAGTCTAAAGAACTAACCAATGAATGAACTAAATCTGCACAGATGAGTCCACAATTTTGCAGTGCCCATATCCTCCTTTCAAAAATAACTACCCATACTTACCTTTGTTCTTATATATGTATGTGGGTCTGGAAATGAAGGGAGGTAATCAGGTATATGAGATGGCCTATCTTGTTTTTCACCCACTGAAAGCACTCGCTGTGTGACTTGTGGAGCACTCTGACCAGCTGTTATAATAAGATGAGACATTAACCCTTTATTATTTCTGCAAAATTTCAGACTGGTCCTAATTGAAAAACTTACGAGGTCTCAGGCCACAATGAAAAGTTAAACATTATTAAATTTCATGTCTAAATCCATTGATGGATTGAATGAAGTTTAACGCCGCTTTCAACATTTTTTCAGTTATATGGCAGTGGCTGGAAAACCTAACAATGGTTTACTGGTATTTCTCTCACCAGTACACCCACCACATCCTTTCCTAGCCTGAAGCTGCTATCTCACATAGGTCTACAATTATCAACCCATTGGTGAGAGACAAATAGTTTGAAAGAATAAGTGCCGCCCTCAGGGATCAAACCCGGGACCTCTAGATTGACAGTCAGATGCACTACCAACTGCGCTATGAGGGCTGCGTCGAAATCCAGGACAAGTGTGAAATATGAATGCAAACAAGAGGACCATGATGGTCCTATATCGCTCACCTGAGTAAGTCAACTCATAACTTGTCAACAATGTTATAAATACCAGAAATTGTCTGATGTGCATTTAGGGTGGATTTAAAAGAAACAGACTTTAATTTCCTCCTACTGCAATTTGATTTTCTTTCTAATTGCAAACAAAGTTATCAATGACAGAATTGAATTCAAGTTTAGTAGACCTAAACCTTAAGAATATCCCTGCCATGTTTAAGATATGCCAAATAGTTAAGGCGAAGATTAACCTTCTCTGATATTTTTGGCAATATCTTAACATTTTTAATACCATGTAAACCAAAGATTTTAATTGAATACAATTATTTTTACAATTTTGGTAGAGCTTCACCGATAGAACATCCCTACCATGTTTCAGCTTAATTAGCCCAATGGTTTAGGAAGAGAAGAAGTTTTTCTAAGATTTTTCAGCAATTTTCGTCCATTTTTCAGCTTTTCTGTTACCATGCAAACCAGAGTTTTTGATGAAATTAATTTTTTTCAACAACTATTGAAGAACTTCACAAAAGAAACATCCCTGTCAAGTTTCAGCTTGATTGGCCTAGTGGTTTAGGAGGAGAAGAATTTTTTCCAAAGATTTTCAGCCATTTTCGGCCATTTTTCAACCTTTCAGTTACCATGGAAACCAGACTTTTTGATGAAATTAAATTGTTTAACAAGTTATGAAGAGCTTCACCCAAGAAACATCTCTGCCAAGTTTTAGCTTGATTGGCCTTGTGGTTTAGGAGAAGAAGATTTTTTTCTAAGATTTTCAGCCATTTTCGGCCATTTTTCAACCTTTCCGTTACCATGGAAACCAGAGTTTTTGATGAAATTAATTTTTTTTAACAACTTTTGAAGAGCTTCACCCAAGGAACATCTCTGCCTATTTCAGCTTGATTGGCCTAGTGCTTTAGGAGGAGAAGAATTTTTCTTAGATTTTCACGATTTTCAGCCTTCCGTTGCCATGGCAACCAGAGTTATTTATAGATTTCAATTCCTTTAAAAACTTTTGAAAGGTTTCACCAAAGGAACATTCCTGCCAAGTTTCAGCTTGATTGGCCCAGTGGTTTAGGAGAAGATGTTTAAAGAAATTGTTGACGGATGGACAGACGGACGGACGATGGACGGACGACAGACGGTGAGTGATCACAATAGCTCACCTTGAGCACTTTGTGCTCAGGTGAGCTAAAAATTACTACAAGGACTATGAATATGAACTTAATATCTTGGCCCATGATAGACACACTTGACATATTTACAACTCCATGGCAGGGACTAAAGAAAATTTTACAGAGGTTTTAGATGAAACATTGTTATTTTGGAAATTTACCTGCAAATGTCCATACAAGAAACATCATTTTTGCCTAGAAAAGTAGAATAGATCAGTTAAAGTCCATTCCATTCATTCACTCTGTTTAAACACACTCCATCCTACATGACAAGAGGGCTGTTGGCCCTGGGTTGCTCACCTGAGAAAAAAGCTTCATTACCTAGGTATGTCCATGCAACCACAGAAAAAGAGATTTTCACTTATTCAATCAGATAACATTTGAAATAATCCTTCCCCCCCCCTCTGCTCCTCCCCTGGTCATTATTTATTTAAGCTTTTTTCATAAAAGGTATGTGATCAGCTAATCTATGCCAGATATACAGGCTGAGTCTGAGACTTCTAAAGTTTTCTTTAATGAGTTGATCAATCCATGTCAAATATAAAGGCTGTAGGGATTCAAAATTCTCAACAAAGCACACCCCCCTCCCCCAAGATGCTCTGCACCTGGTGAATCTACAGTCATGATTTTAGCTAATTCAATTAATGCCCATATGCTGATCATCCATACCAATTTTCAAGTCTGTAGGACTCCTGGTTCATTAGAAGAAGTTAAAGATTTCAAAAATGATCCAAAGTACTACCCCCTCCCCAAGACACTCAGCACCTGGTGACCCTACAGTCATGATTTTAGCTATTTATATTAATGTCAATATATTGATCACCCATGATAATTTTCAAGTCTGTAGGGTTCCTGATCCAGGAGAAGAATAAGGTTAAAGATTTCAAAATTGATCCAAAGTACTACCCCCTCCCCCCTAATGCTCCGCATCTGCAACGTTCACGCTGCCGATCGCCAAATTCGCAAATGGCGAATAAAAGTTAATTAAGGCTCCAATTTTTTTCATTTGGGGAAAATACATGGCGCTAAAAAAAAGACAATCCATCTCTTGTGACCAACCTGAATTTTCCTCCAAATATAATCCTCGAGTCAAGTCATTGTCAATCCAGTCAATTATGTCATCAGGTTTGACACACGACAAACACATTTCCTTATCCAATAAAAGTTTTAATTGACAGCTAACTCAATGGCATAAGGTAAACAAGCAGCTCATTGGATGATCGCTGATATTAATTTTCGTAAGTGGGCGTGACTAAATTACACCACATCCTGAGTAATTTGTTAGGACTTAGAGTTATTAATTCAGACTCGCAGACACATATTTGCATTATTTATGTCGAAAAATTATCACACTAGTCCCCTTTTACATTTTTCTGACCAATATATTTATCTAAATTGGTCTAAAATGCTCTGGTTAATTTTGATAGTTTCACCCTCGGCAGCAGTTCCGTGATCCAGAATCCGTAAAATTCTGGTAAAATTGTATACTCATACAGGTAGTATTGAAAATTCTGCACATGATTTTTGAAAGAATAAAGTAGAATTTGTTTACTTTCACCCAAAACTTACAATTTTTACTGTTGAATAATCACACAGATGAAATTTATTTTCTGTGCATTTGTACAGAGCTGATCCTCCATGCCTATTTTCAAGTCTGTAGGGCTTGTGGTTCAGAAGAAAAGAATGTTAAAGATTACAAAATTTTCACAAAAGTACTACCCCCCCCCCCCCTGGTGCTTCGCACCTGGCGGCCCAACAGATAGGATTTCAGCTATTTTTACCGAGGTCTATGAGCTGATCCTCCATGCCAAAATTGAAGGCTGTAGGGCTTCTTATTCAGAAAAAGAAGAAGGTTAAAGATTACAAAATTAATCAAAAGAACTCCCCCCTCCCCCCAAGTGCTCCGCACCTGGTGACCCAACAGATATGATTTTAGCTATTTTAATTCAGGTCTAGAGCTCATCATCCACGCCAAATTTCAAGGCCGTAGGACTGCTTGTTCTAAAGAAGAAGAATTTTAAAGATTTTCTTAAATTTTCAAATTTGGTTGCCATAGCAACCAGAGTTTTTCACCGATTTCAATTCTTTTAGCAATTTTGGAAGGGGACAACCTAGGGAACATTTCTGTAAAATTTGGTGTAAATTGGCCCAGTAGTTTAGGAGGAGATATCGTTTAAAGAAATTGTTGACGGACGACAGCCGGACGCCGGACAAAAGGTGATCACAATAGCTCATTTGAGCACTTTGTGCTCAGGTGAGCTAAAAATGAGAAAGAGTTTAGTTTCAACTTGGGTAAAATGGCACCTTTTTCCCCTAATCCTTGCTCATATCTGACCCTGATCTGGAACCCATAACAGTTATGCAAAATTTCTGAAGTAATGATCTTTAACAGTATTAACAGAGGATTCCTAATGAAATCATTAGGAAACCTCAATTATCATTGTGAAAGATCATTACTTCCATAATGTTGCGGAACTATTATGGGTCCACTACCTTAAGTCAAACCAAAATCAATCAGACTGTAGGCTGACCAGGGTTGAGCCTCTGCCTAGAAGGGAGCTATAGACAAAGATCAGTCTACAAATATGTGCCTTCTGATCTTAGTCTTTTAACGCCTGATTATCAGTTTAGTCAAAATTGTTAAAAAAAAAAAAAAAAATCCAATATCAAATTATCAATCCACAATGCGGTCTTCCAGTTTATCAAAGGGAAGTAATCAGTCATTTCATTGCAACTACAACTCTGAATCATAATTTCATTCAACATGACAAGTATTATAGCTTACATGAATCAAACACCTTTACCAACCTGCAATAAAGGAATTTTTGTTTTAAAGATCACATAAAAAAAATCATACTTACGGGGTATAAAGACAGACTTGTTTTGTCTGTGAGCATGAGCTGGGATGCCCTCTATATTGATACCTATATTGATAAAGATGAAAATTAAGGTAGTGGACCCATAAAAATGACAATAGTTTTGCAACATTTCGGAACTCATGATCTTTCACGATGTTAGCTGAAGTTTTCTAATGACATCATTGGGAAACCTCAGCTAACATTGTTTGCGTTTATGACTTTTAAAACATCTGAACTATTTCTGGAGCACTACCTTAACTAGTTGTCTGAAACACCCATTACCAGATTAATTAAGTCTTTATTTGGTTCTGAAGTTAAGAGGAGAAACCTTGATTATTTGAGGGGCCACAGTTTGTGCAATTCTACTTGAAATCCTCGTAAAGAAAAATGATATTGCCTTTTAAAATATATGGACAGTTAGTATTATCAATTTTGTAAAATGTCCCCTCTCTTTTGGGGCTATGGCCTTCAAAAATATCTGATGTGAGTCCTGATAATTATTAAGAGACCAGCTAAGGAAAAGATTTGAAGATAGTTTCATCAGCTATTGTCACTCATGTCTTTTCAATGAATCAAAAAGGCTGTCTCCATTACCAATATTAATGCTGAAAACAAATGACAGCGAATTCAACATTTCAAAAAGAAGTCATGTCTGATCTATAAATACAAGGTTGGACACAAAGGGGTGTTTGGGAGTCTGAGACTCCTTGTTTACCAATTGAGACTCCTTTATTTTGTGAGTAAGGAGTCCCATGGACTCCCTGGTTCATACAAGATTTATTCAACAAGCATATATAAATTAATACTCAGAACAGTTTATTTTTTAATTATTGTCAAAACTTTACAATTTTTTGCATTTAAAGTGAAAAAGATAACATTTGCTTCTATATAGTAATATTTCAAAGGAAACAATCTCCTGTGAAGGAGAAACTTGTGGAAAAGAAGAAATTGCTTGTCACAAAGTTCTATCTATTATGAAATTCAGACTCCTTACTTTGAGTTTGGACTCCTGAATTTCCTTTGGGAGTCCAATTGACTCCTTACTCAAAGAAGTTAGTGTCAAACCCTGTAAATGTCTTAATTTCCCTGCCATTTATTAAATTTTACTCCAAAATAAAGTTTTTAAAGAGTCCCCAAACATGCATATGCATGAAATGACATCACCTGTTTTCAACATTACAGATTGGAACTCATTTCAGAATGAACTGGAGATTAAAGCAATCTACTGTAGACCTACAGGCTTTTTGTTATTCTTCTCCAAATTCTATCAGAATAGTCAGAATGTGACTGTTGACAGACTTAAGTATACTGATAGATGTGGCTAAGTTTAAAACTAGCCGGACCCTGAATGCCATACCTTGGTCAATCAATGCCATCAAAACATCTGTCACCATGACTTCTGTTCGACCACATAGCTCTGTGTATGCTTTTGCACTCCGTCCTATCTCTGTTAAGACTGAAATAAAATGCATTTTTTTCAGATATTTCAAACCAGAAAAAAGTGCAAGTAGATTAAGATTGTTTGCAGATCATCTTAAACTCTGTGCCAGTAATTTTATACAGAGCATAGACAGTCAAGACACAGATAAAGGGCGTAACTCCCAATACACAATATATACAAGTGGGTACAAAAATTATCATCTGTTGAAAAACATTGTTGACTGATGATCATAACATCGAAACTACAGCTTATTTAAGCTGTATTTACGATGTTTTGTGTATTCATACAAACATACATATATACATTATTTGGCATTAAATAGTTTTACATAATATTCATAGCCTTGACATAACATTGAACATTCACTAACTGAGTCAGGTCAAAAAGGCCCAGTGTCAGAAAGGCCAGGGTCAGAAGGGTCCCGGTCAAAAAGGCCCACTATCAGAATTAACCAAACAGGACTAGTCCAAAAATGTCCACAGTATGCTTCAAATATTTGTCATATAATTATTTATCATGGACCTTTTTGTACACTGGGCCTTTTCCACCCTAAACCAGGGTTTTAGTTTAACATCAACAAAATGGGGTCCCAAGGGCTCAATAGTTAGGTTCATATGTGCCCTTGCTTACATTTTGGGAGTCCCTGCTTTAAAAGTGAAGTATCCTCATGTTTTTGTGTAAATGTTAAATTTTCTCTGGGTTAAGCTACACAGGAAATTGTATTGATATGTACCTTATAGTATCGACTTAAGAGATGAATTGAAGACTGTTTTAAAATAGTTGACCCCAGATTATAAGGACTCAAATAAAAAAAAAATGAGAGTCCTGGCCACTTATTTAAGAGTCTCAGACGCGAATAACCTGCGTCCCTTAAAACTCTGCTAAACCCTAGTATATTCTTTGGTTGATGCTTTCTGAGTGTATGAATTTCAAAGTCTTAGATACGCCTATGCTGATCAGATTAAGGCCGCATGAGAAATGCACTTTGTGCGCGAATATAGGAGAGTTGATTGTTATTGTTTATATTGAGAATTTCCCGCGCATGCGCATTACTGGTAGGCAGAAAGAGTCAGATCTCTATGCGAGAAGACAATTAAAACTGGTTCAAAATCAACCGTTCATTTAACTTTAAGATTAAAAGAAAATTAAATATTATTTGTACGAATGTTTCCCGTTAATGATCAATCGATATTTAAAGAATCTCTTACGTAATAGCCCTTTATAAGCTTCCCGAGATAAGACTATTTCGTCCGACTTATTGAACGAAGTTGCCATCGACGATAGATCTTTTAACTATTTAGAATTAGTTTTTTTTTTGTTTTTTTTTTTTTGTCTCTTTAAATAATGTATTTGTTTAGAAAAATTGCAACCTAGAATCTTTGAATAAACATGGCCTAGGGTCTGTCTTATATAGAAGCTCGAGTTGCGCAATTTAGCTCGAGGGACTCTTAAACACGTGTCCGTGGTTTAACGCAAATATTCCTCCTTTGCAAACATTATGTTTTCTTTTTTGGCAATTTTCACGTCATTCATAAAGAAAGTTGAAAAACATAGTAAGTGTTCAGGTTTTCAAACATTCGTAACTCAGTCTACGGCACTCATGAATGTTCTCACAAAGCTGTAGTTGCACCGTTTCTGTAAACAAACCCAGAAATAGTTACATTTTAAGATTTTTATAGAAAGTTGGATGAAAACAGCGGTGGATGAAGGATTTCTATAAAAAGGGTACTAATGTACAATAAAGGGAGAGAAGATTCGTTTTTCTAGTATTACAAAGTTTTGATTGAATATCTGTGTAAAAATGAAACAACTAGGCTACAGATGGGGGTTCGTTTGAATGCCTTGAACCCCTTTTTGCATCTGCCACTTGAACAAATTAACTTTCTTTACCACTTTCCATAACGTAATGAATTTGAACATGAACTAAATACAAAAGTTTGACTCAGATTAATCGGTTCACTGCGTCAAGTAGAATAAAACTTCGTAACTACAGTCGATCGAGATCTGTTGTATCCGTAGTCGCGCCGTTTTCAAGGGCAAAATCAGACGAAATGGTCATACGTGTTGAATGTTATTGGGGAAAACGTAAGATGAATAAGTAAAATTCATTAACCCTTTCAAATAAAATAATTTTACCGAGTTTAAGATGACTCGGGTTAAACAACGTTTGGGGAATAGGTGACTTGTAACGTTAATTCGTTCACTCGCTAGAATTTCAGAACTTTCTACTTATTTTTCCTCACATTCATTTTATTTTTTTGTTTTTGAAATGTAGTTAAAGTCGTCGTTGAGCAACAGAACATCGCAAATCCATTTTAATCAGGCTGTATTGCGATGTTTCATTCGCCACCAACGCTTTCAATTTCAAGATTATTTTTTGTCGTCTGGTCGGGTTAAGTAAGAGGCCCAAGAGGGCCTGTATCGCTCCACTGGCTTTAAAATCTTTAGACTTTCATTAAATAAAGCTTACTTTTAATGAATACATTAACACTCCAAAATCTCCTAAGACCTATTTAGTAATGATTAAATGGTTCTGGTCCATATTGCACCAAAATACTCAATCACAATGAACCTGCAACCCTTGACCAATCTTATTAAAACGTAAGGTTCAGAAGATGTCCTTCAAAGATTTCGGGCTCAAAATAGGTCCCACCTGACATGCCCATATTTATGGACCAAACAAAATTTCTTGAACAATTTAAGTAAATAGTCACCCAAGATACATTCTGTTAAAGTTTCATTGAAATTGGCTGAGTGGTTCCGGAGGAGATATCGTTAAAATATTTTGGCCTAAATATAAGCCCCGCTCAACCACGCCCAAATTTATAGGCCTATCAAAATTTAGCAAATAATTTTTGAAAAGAGACACTCAAGGAACATTCTGGTAAAGTTTCATTGAAATTAGCCCGGAGATTCAGGAGAAAATGTCATTTGAAAATTTCGGGCTCAAAAAAGGCCTCCCCCTGCCACGCCCAAATTTTAGTCCAATCAAGATTTCTTGAACAATTTAAGTAAAGGGTCACCCAAGGAATATTCTATTAAAGTTCGATTGAAATCGGCCTAGTGGTTCAGGAGGAGATGTCGTTCAAAGATTTCGGGCTCAAAATAGCCCCGCCCTGCCACGCCCATATTTATGGACCAATCAAAATTTCTTGAACAATTTAGGTAAAGGGTCACCCAAGGAACATTCTGTTAAAGTTTCATTGAAATTGGCCCAGTGGTTCAGGAGGAGATGTCGTTCAAAAATTTCGGGCTCAAAATATGCTCCGCCCTGCCACGCCCATATTTATGGGCTAATCAAAATTTCTTGAACAATTTAAGTAAAGGGTCACCCAAGGAACATCCATGCCAAGTTTCATTGAAATCGGCTCAATGGTTTTGGAGGAGAAGATTTTTAAAGATTTCAAAGTGAAAAATTGCCACGCCCATATTTGGGGGCCAATCAAAATTCTTTGAACAATTTAAAAAGGAGGCCACCCAAGGATCATTTCTACCAAGTTTCGTTAAAATCCGCCCATTGGTTTGGCAGGAGAAGATGTTTAAAGAAAAAGTTTACGCACGGACGGACGGACGCACGACGGACACTCCGCCATGACAAAAGCTCGCTGGCCTTCGGCCAGTGGAGCTAAAAACGAAGATTTACAAAAGAACGATTACATTATTTCATCTTTAACAAATTAAGAAATCACGTATGCTTCAATTTCTTTCCTACCCGTTAAAATTCCATTTTTTACCCTCTTATTTTTCATTGGGAACTACATAAAGCAAAATAGAAAAATGGTTCGGAGTACATTTTCGTTTTATATATACTTAAATTTGATTAAAAATTATCCCGGCTTTTTTTTTCAAATTTAAGGAAAAACTATTAGTATTGACAGCTTGTTCAATACACGGAAGATCGATCTACTAAATGAACGCGGCTCAGAATTGAAAAATCATGTGGGCCTTATTTATCGCCGCTGAAATGGAACCTGAAATGAAATATTTTATCAAAAGCTTGATTTAATCTATGACTGATAAGGCATTAAAAGATTTGTGTCAAATGAAACTTCACACTTTATGCCTAATGAATGGGTAAAAGTTGTGCCCAGCAATCAATCAGTGGCGTGTGCATCGTCACGGTCAGATCAATTAAAATTTGGCACGTGCTATAGAAGTCTGTCTTTATGACATATGCAAGTGTGTGATTAACGGTTACTGTTTTATGACATGGGTAATATCGATAAGCGCATCCGGTTACGGTCAGATGAAAGAGATTCCGCGGCCGTGTAGTATGGATCATTGCGTTACAGCGAACATTTAGGACACATGTTTATCTTAACAGCGGCTAATATTTTTATGTCGCATAATGAAAATTCTTTGATAGTATTTTACAATCTAACTAGAAAAGATGCAAAGGCGGCAGATCATGTGTTTGGCGACATTCGTTTGTTATCCAATTTTCTAAATGAGCGAGGGACTTTTTACTGAAGCAAATCGGTTTTCAACAGTAGGTGGTGTTCTCAAAACTTACAGATTAAACTAATCAATGGAATAATAATTTTTAGACAAATAAGGGAAAAGGGCCATAAAAACCTTTCCCAATGTTTGAAATTTATGTGACAGGATAAATGGAATAAAGAAAAATCGGCATTGAAACTCGAATCAGCTCAGTATAGGTAAGATATACTATTTTTCGTTTATGAGTGAACAAAAAACGTAAATACAGCTTAATTAATGTCGAATGCGCGATATATCAGTTGCTAAACAGCGATTTGTTTGCATTCATTTGCATTTCAGGGTGGTTATCTTTCGATGAGATATATTCTTTTCAAAGACAATGTCATGTGATGACAACTGCATAATCAAAAGGTTGGATGATTTATCTAAAGTTTGACACCTTTGTCAACAGGGAATTATCATTAGAAATTTACAATCCAATAACTTGAATATTGGATATTTTACTATTTGTGTATGCAACTGGTAGATCTTTCTGCCTACAGCGATTACCCGGATGTAAACATCACGTGACCCGTGACGTCATCCGTCAACTGATGTATAGGGAACTTCGGTATGACGTCATAGCCCACTAGCCAATAAAAATGGTTGGCGTTGAATCGCCTCGCTCTATTTAATTTATGTAAATATTGCCCAATCTAAATCACTTTTTTCGCTTTACTTGAGGAAAAGGGTATCAAAACAATACATTTTTGAAAAGTAAATCATTCGAACTTTTCAGAAAACATGTTTATAAAGAAAATAACACGAATTTAGAATTAATAACCATGCTTTGAAAACACCACTATCAAAAAGGAATAACATCGATTTGGTTGATTTTTTGCAAACATTTATCATTTTTCCCGCTGATTTATCTTGATTTTATAAAATCCTGAATTTTTTTTTCTTTAATATCTTATTATTACAAAAAAAAGGTTTATGTTTTGTTTGTTTATGCGAACAAAATCGTTCGGTAAATCGGCATTGATAGTCTTTTCCAATCATTCAAAATTTAGCCATTATATAACCAAACAATATCTGTAACACTTTAACAAAATATTTCGGCATGTTACAATTTTCCTTTGATGCCTAATGACATTCCCTAATTAGGGAATATGGATTCTTGAATGACAAGTGGTGTCATTATCGATTATTTGTTAGACAAACCCTTTCACCTTGTTGAAAACAGTGAAAAGGTATTCGATTTGGGCTAATTGACCTGTTTAAATACAAAGTGTTCAAACTGAAGATTTTTTATGGTAATAAGAATGTTCCATGACCGAATGACGTATGAATTCAAAGTCGGCTAGTAAGACAGGCGGACGGACAGACGGACAAACAGACGGACGGACGAACAAACTAACGAACGAAATTACAAACAAACGAATGGACGGAAGGACGGACGGATGGACGGACAGATGGATGGATGGACGGATAGAAGGACGGATGGATTGGTGTATGGAAGGACGGTGGATTGATTGATTGATTGCATGGAGATTAACCCCGCTTTCAACATTATTTGAGTCAAGTTATATCCCGGCGGCTGGAGCAACTAACAATGGATTCCTGGTATTTCTCTCACCAGTACAACCATCACATTCTTTCCTAGCCTCCAGCTGCTATCACGCATAGGTCTACGATTTATCAACCCATTGGTGAGAGACAAATAGTCGGAAAGAATGAGTGCCGCCGTCGGGGATCGAACCCGGGACCTCTAAATTGACAGTCCGACGCGTTACCAACTGCGCTATGGCGACGGACGGATGGACGGACGGACGGACGGACGGATGGATGGAGGAATGGTTGGACGGATGGAGGGAGGGAGGGAGGGAGGGATGAATGAATGAATGAATGAATGAATGAATGAATGAACGAACGAACGAGCGAACGAACAAACGAATGAATGAATGAATGAATGAATGAATGAATGAATGAATGAATGAATGAATGAATGAATATAGTAAGTTATTAATGAATTTGATTTTATCATTTCGAAAACATTTTTATCATTTGCAGTGGTGGATACAGGATTTCTGTAAAGAGGTTTGGAACTTAAAATATAGATGGTGCCTTTTCCTACAAGTGCCCAGTTTAAATTGAATTTCTCTTTGATAATTTAATGACACATCTTCGACCCCTCACTGCAATCCCCCTCAGGATCCGTCAATAATTTGATTGGTTGAAATTCTACACTTCTGCTAATTATTACAAAGATTACAAAAAGTATGTGTTTGAGTGACTGTAATAGTTCTATAATATCAACGAGATGGCCTTCGGAGGATTGTAATCAGTCAAATGTTGCAATACTATAGTTGCAATGTTTTGAAGCATGTGGAATATTTTGACTTTTTATATGACAGCATGTTATTTCCATGTCTGATTAAGCATAATATTTGATGTGTAAACCACGCTTTCACACATTGGGCTCAAAGACTAGTTGTGTCATACTGAAAGCAACTAATCAGTGGCAAATGACATGGCTTGATTGATGCAGATCAAAGAAAATTAGGAATGTGGTATAAAACGTTGCGTAAGTAAGGTCGATCTTAGTGACCCGTGCACGTGTGTGGGATAAGCGGCTACCGTTTTATGACATTGACAATATTGATTGGCGCATCCGGTTATGGTCAGATCAAAGAGATTCGCCGTGTAGTATAGATCATTGGGTTAGGAATGACAATCTGTATGACACATGTTTGTGTGATGAGTGCCGATAATGTTTTTCATGTCGCATAATGTAAACTCTCTGTTAGGGTTTTTGTACCTAACAGTATGTGTTCGAAAAGCCGTTTCATCCGAATATCTTGAATTTGCAACGTTCGCTTATTATCTAACATGACCTTAATTTCTAAACGTGTGTGTGTTTTCATCTTTATCAATTTGGATTTAATATTTAGATAGCTTAGGACGATTCTCAATATTCCTAGGTTAAAATGACTGGATTTATGTTGTTAAGACCATTAAGGATAAATACAAAACTTAAATCTATGTTTGGATGTTCTGAGACGGTATGAATATCGTTACTAAGATAAAAAAAAAATCAGCATTGAAATTCAAACTAACATATTTCATTGCTGTGTGCCCAAAAATGCCGTAAATACAGCTTTATTCGTGTCCCATTTACGATACTTTGGTTGCTCAACTACGAATCATTTGGATTCGTATGACTCTCCAGCAGGTTACATTTCGACACAAATTATTCGTTTCAAAGACATTGTCACATGATGACAACTGCATAACCAGAAGAAGGGGTGATTTATCTACATTTTGACACCTTCATCACATGGAATAAATCATTACAAATGTATAATTTTACTACTTGAAAATTGGATTTTTTGCTCTTTGTATATGTAAAAATGGTTGGAAACGCCAACCACTCATATTTTGATGACGTCATCACTACCTGTGCCGAAGTCCCCTATACATGAGTTGACGGATGACGTCACTGACACAGGATGTTTACATCTAAAACGAGGCTGTAGGCAAAAAGAGCTACCAGTTGCATACACAAAGAGCAAAAACCCAAATATTCAAGTAATTAGAAGGTACATTTCTAATGATTTTTTCCAAGTGACAAAGGTGTCAAAATTTAGATAAATCATCCGTTCTTTTAATTATGCAGTTGTCATCATGTGACATTGTCTTTGAAAAGAATATTTTTCGTCGAAAGATAACCACCCGGAATCGCATTTGATGTTGGGCAACCAATATTTCGAACATACGACGCGGGTAAAGCTGTATTTACGTCATTTTGGTCAATCGGCAAAAAAAATCATACATCTATCAAGGGCGTAGCTCCCATTACACACATTACGCAAGTGCGTTATAGAAATAAAACCTCTTTCGAAAATCGTCGTCGATGAATAATCATTACATAGAAACTACAGCTTATTTAAGCTGTAGTTACGATGATTTGGTAATTCAGCAACGTCCAAATCATATAAAGGGGAGTGGACGGATAACGTTCGACTTTTGTCACAGTCCAAATATCGCCTTTATCCTATATTTTTTAGTTGTCGCCTTCTGATTGCGTATGAATTTCAGTATTCTAGTTACGCATATGTCTTACCTATACTGAATTGATTCAAATTCCAATACCGATCCTAGTGCCGGTAATCATGATCTCATTCCATCACTTTGACAGGCCAATCATTCTGGCAAACATGGATTTCATCACAGAAATTTCAAACATGGGAAAAGGTTTTTTGTAGCTTTTCCCCTAATTTTTCTAACATTACATATCCAATTATTAGTTAAATCTGTAGTTTTTTTAATTCACCACCAACACATAAAAACCGATTTGTTTCCGTAAAAAGTCCCCCCCCCCCCCCCCTGCACATTATCATGAATAAACGAATGTCGCCAAACACAAGATCTTCCGACTGAACAGCTTTTTGGGAGCACACTTTGAAGTGTAAAAATCCTATCAAAGAATTCCCATTATGCGGCATAAAAAATATTAGCCGCTTTGAGATAGATAGATACAAACATGTGTCATAAAGTTATCCTTTCCTAATGCAATGATCCATATTACACGGCCGCGGAATCTCTTTGATCTGACCGTTACCGGTTGCGCTAATCGATATTGCCCATGTCATAAAACAGTAGCAGCCAATAACACACTTGCATGTGTCACATAGACAGACTTGTATAACACGTGCCAAATTTTAATTGATCTGACCGTGACGATGCACACGCCACTGATTGGTTGCTTTCATATGGACACAACTTTTACCCTTTTATTAGGCATAAAGTGTGAAGTTTCATTTGACACAAATCTTTTAATGCCTTATCAGCCACAGATTAAATCAAGCTTTTGATAAAATCTTCCATTTAAGATTCCATTTCAGCGGCGAAAAATGAGGCCCACATGATTTTTCAATTCTGAGCCGCGTTCATTTAGTAGATCGATCTTCCGTGTCTTGAACAAGCTGTCAATACTAATAGTTCTTCCTAGAATTTGACAAAAAAGGCCGGGATAATTTTTAATCAAACATAAGTTAGTCCTACTGCATATTTGAAACGCAGCGTTTGCTTCAGCGGGAAATGGAAGCCGCCAAAAACGAAAATGTACTACGAACCATTTTTCTATTTTGCTTTATGTAGTTCCCAATGAATAATAAGAGGGTAAAAAATCGAATTTTAACGGGTAGCAAAGAAATTGAAGCATACGTAATTTCTTTATTTGTTAAAGATGGAATAATGTAATCGTTCTTCTGTAAATCTTCGTTTTTTACCCCGACCAGACGACAAAAAATAATCTTGAAATTGAAACCGTTGGTGGCGAACGAAACATCGCAATACAGCCTGATTAAAATGGATTTGTGATGTTCTGTTGCTCAACGATGACTTTAACTACATTTCAAAAACAAAAATGTAAAATGAATGTGAGGCAAAATAAGTGGAAAGTTCTGAAATTCTTGCGAGTGAACGAATTAATATTACAAGACACTTTTTCCCCAAACGTTGTTTAACCCGAGTCATCTTAAACTCGGTAAAATTACTTTATTGGAAAGGGTTAATGAATTTTACTTATTCATCTTACGTTTTCCCCATTAGCATTCAACATGTATGACCATTTCGTCTGATATTTCCCTTGAAAACGGCACAACTACGGATACAACAGATCTCGATCGGCTGTAGTTACGAAGTTTTATTCTACTTGACGCCGTGAACCGATTAATCTGAGTCAAACTTTTTTATTTAGTTCATGTCATACAAATTCATTACGTTATGGAAAGCGTTAAAGAAAGTTAATTTGCTCAAGTGGCGGATGCAAAAAGGGGTTCAAGGGATTCAAACGAACCCCCATCTGTAGCTTAGTTGTTCCATTTTTACACAGAAATTCAAACAAAACTTTGTAATACTAGGAAAACGAATCTTCTCTCCCTTTATTGTACATTAGTACCCTTTTTATCCTTCATCCACCGCCGTTTTCATCCAACTTTCTATAAAAATCTTAAAATATAACTATTTCTGGGTTTGTTTACAGAAACGGTGCAACTACAGCTTTGTCAGAACTTTCAAGAGTGCTGTAGACTGAGTTACGAATGTTTGAAAACCTAAACACTTACTATGTTACATACATAATTTTCAACTTTCTTTATGAATGACGTGAAAATTGACAAAAAAAAAACCAAAAAAACATCAAGTTTACAAAGGAAGAATATTTGCGCTAAACCACGGACACGTGTTTTAGAGTCCCTCGAGCTAAAATTGCGCAACTCGAACGTCTATATAAGACAGACCCTAGACCATATTCAAAGATTCTAGGTTACAATCTCTCTAAACAAATACATTATTTAAAGAGACAAAAAACTAATTCTAAATAGCTAAAAGATCTATCGTGATGGCAACTTCGTTCAATAAGTCGGACGAAATAGTCTAATCTCGGGAAGCTTATAAAGGGCTATTACGTAAGAGATTCTTTAAATATTGATTGATCATTAACGGGAAACATTCGTACAAATAATATCTAATTTTCTTTTTATCTTAAATTTAAATGAACGGTCGATTTTGAACCAGTTTTAATTGTCATCTCGCATAGAGATCTGACTCTTTTTGCCTACCAGTAATGCGCATGCGCGGGAAATTCTCAATAAAAACAATAACAATCAACTCTCCTATAGGTTCTTCGTTGATTAAAATAAATAAGACACTCACGACTCTGCAACATTTCTGTCAGGGTTTCTAAACATGATTCCTCAGCAATACCGAAGCCGACTTCTTTGCACAATGCTCCTACAGCTACTTTAAGTGCTTTACGTCGAGATTTTGCATGTCCATCCATCTTCTGTTTTTTTCTTCTCTTTTTTATTTGTTGTTATTGTTTTTATCGATTACTTCCCTTTGGTAAACTCGAAGCTTTTTTTTTTAGACTGTATTCATTTCAATTCAATTCTTTAATGATAACTGAATGTAACATATAAGTGAAATCTCTAATTACTAAAGCTTTTGACAAATATTTATACAGAGATGTTGTTTGAATTCTAATTTTCGGATTCAACAGTGATTTCAAAATTTCTAATTCTTTATCATCAGAGATGTTAAATTCAACAATATTGAACCCAACAAAAAATCTTCTCTTAAAGCACAATATTCATTACAAACCAAGATAAAATGTGATTCATTTCATGTTCAATCTCATTGCAACATTTACAGTTTCTGTTTTCTTGTGGAATTTTTGGTCTTAAATACCTCCCACTTCAATATTAAGATTACGTGCACTTAACCGGAAATTGGTTATTACAGAATTGCATTGCTGATTGCCGGATTTAAATCCAGGTAGTTTGGAATATTACCACCAAAGTTTACAATAACTGAAAATAATTTCAATTTACTGTAATCTTTAGACTTTCATATTTCTAACTTTAGATTAGTTTGTCACTCATGTAGTACTCTGTCAATTTTTCATCAAAAGTTTTGAAGTCCAAAGATTTTGGATTCTTTATAGGCCTACCTACCGATCTTACAATTTTGTCTAAACATAAAAAAAACATGATTTGTATCCATTCGGGTGAAGGTTATGATCAACCTGAAAGGCCTTTGATAATATTCTACAATCGGGTAAAGTTTCGACCGCCGATTCCCTTCTTGACTGTTCATCTTGAGTATTTAATCATCGGTTTTAATACGAACAAAATAATAGGGGTACGTCCCAATTCCAATCGACTTGCAAAATTTGAAGAGTTCCGAAAGATACCCTGGACAGACTTACAAAACGTATGTCGAAGTTTCTCGGGGGGTCTATATGTTATTCAAATTTATTGTATAATCCATAATCTAACATCAATTGCATAAGTTACAATTCAGTGGCCGCTTATCATGAAGGGAGTCAAAAAGTTTTGAGCTAAGCTTTGTTGGAAACTGAGAAAAGTTTGGAAGTTTTTTTTAAAAGAGAACACAGCCTTCAAACATTCTTCCCAATTTAGTGAAACTATGCCGCGATACGGAAAAAAAGTGGCCTTAATGTAAACTTCTTATAATACCGTGAACTTCTACATTTGTGGATGAAAAAGAAGCAACTCTACACCTTAGAATAGATAAATATTTTCATCTTGAAGTATTTATATGAATCACTTATTTCAATTTTGTTTCCCATATATGTAAAACAATTTCTTTCATATTTATGTCTTACTTTGTTGAAGATCATAATCTTAGTTTTTTTTTCAAATTGACATCTAATTTCCAGTCGTCGCAGAATTTTCCAAGCCTATCTAAGCAATTTTGTAAACCAGTGGTACTCTCTGATAGCAAAAGTATATATCATCTGCAAAGAAGGATGATTTAACGGAACTTCACCCAAAAAGACGGGATCATTGGCATACATTACATTCCCTACGAATACACATCGAATTATGCGGGTAGTCTTTTCTGATACCAAAAGAGAGCTAAATCTAGACAATCGAATAGTAGATTGATTTGACGAGAGACCAGAGAGGGCATTTTCGCACCACTAGCTGTGTTTTAAGGGGTCCATCAATGGAAAACTCGGTCCGAACTGTTGATAGGGTGCCGGCCGCGGGATCATATGTTAGGAGAGGCTATGTACACTTTCTCTTTTCATCACGATCATTTGACCGATTGAGCTGATTTTTTAATATCAAGTATTCATAGTGAAACACAGAAGTAATGGACCATAACAAATAATTATTCGAATCATGTAAAACGCTTTGTCCGATGATCAATGATTCTGATCATAAGAGCCACGATAAACTTCAATCAGTGATAAATAACGTCCCGGATGCATAGTTCGGAATTTAGATTGTTTGAATAAAATTGAAATAAATGATCAACGGAAATACTAAGCATACAATTTAAATGTAATACTGATGATAAATTGAATTTTAATGCGCTGCCCATGTCCCCTCCGTTTGTCTGTCAATCCGTCCGTCCAAACGTCAGTTCGGCGGGGACTTCACGGTCAAATTTCATGTGAACGCAAACTCTCCTACATCTATTATTATCGCGGTATGGGTTTGGATGAAATTGTCTGAATCATCTAAGAAACCTAGTCGTGTGGATATTGTACAGCTTTGGTGATATTTTGAAGCAATACTGAAAAAAGAGCGTCCGCTTCAAATTGTTTGTATGCCGTTTCCTTCGCCTTGTGACTCTTGTGAATGCGACAACCCTCCTTCATTTATGGACTTATTTAGATGAAACTTTCACAAAATGTTCATAGTCACATGACCTTGCAAATAATATCAGGGTATGGTGATATTCTACGTCACAGAAAAAGAGGTCTTTATTTACAATTTCTTTTTAACGCAATGCCTTTTACTATTATGAATATTTTTTCCAATAAACTTTCAAGGACTGTTTAGTATCATGTGGCCATGCGCATATTTCCTTCATATGTCAATGCGCACACATGTATGTCCAAATTTAGTGAAACTATGCCGCGATACGGAAAAAAGTGGCCTTAATGTAAACTTCTTATAATACCGTGAACTTCTACATTTGTGGATGAAAAAGAAGCAACTCTACACCTTAGAATAGATAAATATTTTCATCTTGATGATGGTCGTTTAGGTGGCGTAAACTATGTCGACGACATTCTTGTATATCCTTTACTGTTTACCGGTACAAGGAAAACTTAATTGAAAATTCTACAACGATCGCCATAACGTGATGGAATTTATATGATCTTAATGAATACTGAGAACGAAACAATTCTTTTTGATAAGTCTAAAGTTATAAAGAACTAAAGAATCATAACTCTACCTGGCCTATTTTTTAGTTATTGCCCTTTGTTTTTTATACTGGGATCTTGTCCGAAGCATATCTCTAAAACTAAAGAAGCTATGGTCATGAACCTTGATGGGTAGATAGATCTCACCTGGGCAAGTGCAGTGTGAAAGAACCATAACTCTACCTGGCTTGTTGTTTGAGTTTTTGCTCCTTGTGTTGTTTTTCATACATGGATCTTGTCCAGAGCATATCTCTTTAAATATTTGAGCTATGATCATGAAATTTGATGGGTAGATGGAGCTTATCAATGGGAAGTGAAGTGCAAAAGGACTGTTACTCTTTCTGGCTTATTTTTTGGGTTAATGCCCTTTGTAGTTTTCCACACTTGAATATTTTCCAGAGCATTTCTCTAATAGTATTTGAGCTATGATCTTGAAACATCATGGGTATATAGATTGCATCAAGGGGAAGTGGAGTGCAAAAGAGCCATAACTCTACCTGGCTTATGTTTTGAGTTATTGCCCTTTGTTTTTCTTCATACTTGAATCTTATCCAGAGCTTATCTTCAATGGTATAGAATAGAATAGAATAGAATAGAATAGAATAGAAAAGAATTTTATTAATGCACTATTATACCCTTTACGGGTTAAAGGCATATGATAAATAAACAATTAACAATTGAAAACGACAAAAACATAACCCTATCACAATCCGGCATGTTCAAAATATGTGTTCGGAACCTAAAAGCTACAGTGTTAGGTAATGTTGCATGAAAATATAAAAGTTGCCAGAGCCTTTAAGTCTTTCTCATTTTTTCTGGTCCTCAAGCTCACAAAAGATATTTCCCCCTTATCAAAATGACTAGGGTCTATATTTTTTAAAAGCTCAGAACGTTGGGAGCTATACTTTTGGCAATAGCACAAAAAATGTACTTCGTCCCCAACTTTATTACAGGAAACACACAACCTGTCTTTAACTTCTTTTCTACATTTCCCCCCTCTTTATATTTCTAGTTTATGAGCAGATATCCTAAAAGAGGTTAAGACGGTTCTATACCTTCTGTCCCTCAACAAGTCCAAATAATTTCTAAAACAAAACGATTCTTTAATTAGTCTATTCGTCCTTAATTTATCCATTCCTTCACCATCATTTATACGCTTGTTCCAGAACTGAACAAATCTCCGTTTTAATTTATTTTTCAAACACACTAAACGTGAAGACGTCTTAAATGTGCTATGATTATTCCATACATGTGAAAACCCAAGCTCATTTAGCATATTCTTAACAAAAGAAATCCAACAACTTTTTACATCAGGATTAAAGCAATTTTCCCAGTATGCTTTTGCAGTTAATGAGTCTACGTCTGACTGAAGAATATGTAGCCAAACATTCAAAAAACTAGAAATACCTGATAAAATCATTGGAAATTGCTCAAGCTCGCTGTATACTGCGAAATTCTGAGCTTTAGAATGTACACCAAAAACATATTTCAAAAATCTGGACTGAACCTTATCAAATTCATGTTGATTTTTAAATGATGAATTAAAAATATCGTCTAGAGTCTTATCTAGAAAGCAAGACTTAAATCCAACCCAAATTTCACAATTGTACAGAGCAATAGGCTTAACAAGAGAATCAAAAATACGCATAACAATTGACGATTTCACATTATTGTTGAATAAACTTTGTTTCGCTTTAAAAAGAGCCATACTTGCCTAATACTTAATTTTTTCTCTGCTAAAAAAAAATTCCATTTGAGGAAATATCTACACCAAGGTATTTGTAGCTATTGACATATTCTAAATTAAAATTGCCAACTTTAAAATCTGGACAAAGTCTATCATTTTTCCCATTTTCGAAAACACCATTACTTTTGATTTATCAACATTTATTGAAAGTCCCCATTCATCACAAACTTCCTTTACTTTATTAATATTATTCTGTAAACCAAGAGCTGACAAAGAAATAAGTAAAATGTCATCTGCATAAAGTAAATGACATACTTAATGATCTTGTAAAACAGGGGCTTCCTCTTCATTAAACTTTTCGCCAATTTCGTTGATAGAAATACTGAATAGTAAGGGACTCAGTACGTACCTTGGTGTACACCCTTTGTTATACCAATGTCTTCCGAAAGCAAACTTTTGAACTTTACACTTGATGAGGAACAAGAGTACATAGATTTAATGACATTATATACTTTCACAAATACCATTTTTTATAGTTTTAAAAGTAAACAATCATGCCAAACAGTATCAAATGCCTTTCTGAAATCTATGAAAGATTTTTCTATAGTTTTTTTTGGTAAATGAACTTTGATCATGATGATAAAATACTCCTACTACAATTAACCATCTGCCTGTCTACACAAAAATTGTCTAAAAGATATTAATTCGAAATCACTTCAATTCTACTCTTTGCCAAAAGTAACATCAAGCTGAGTGACGGGCGTATCTTGTGACAATTTGGCACCTTGTTGCTTTTTTAAAATCTCTTGATTCATGTGACGTCATGTAAATCCTTTCGCAATACGGCGCGCTTTCATGGCTGCGCCTTTATTACTTCCTATGTCTATTCCGTAGAATCGCCGAAGTTGCCGGTTGATACAAAGCTTATGGTTCGTATACATGTGAATGTATATGTTCTTTGGTATCGTTGTATGTTACGGTAAGGAAAATTGTGAAATTGACATTCACTTCGTTCAAAACCGTTCTTGATCACTCACCCAACACTCAGCGCTCCATCTGATGCATTCAAACCACTCACTCAAATCGTCAATACCGCTCATAAATCACCCGGAAATGTCCCAGAATCGTGAACAAAATTCTCCACAACTTCAAATCGAAGAATTATTTTTTTTGTATTTATGAGCTAGTGTTGAGTTGGAAGCGTTCGAGAAGACACGTACACACACATCTATTAATAGAAAAGTACAATTCAAAGGGAGGTAATAAAATATCGTTGATTTCGCCACTTTGACAGAATCGATATTGTATTATTTCTCTGATTTAAACATATTTTATTGCTATACAATCTTTTACAGATAAATATAATATACAAAACGATTTTATACAAGTATTTAGCAATGGGGTCTAGCCACAAGTTCTCACAACTTAGATTTGGCCATTCCCTTTACTAAACGTGCAAAGTTTGCAGTCTTTATTTTCAACCGATTTAGTCCTTATACTATATACTAGAGCATTGAAGACAGTTTTTTTTCCAGTTACAGAGAACAGAGAAAAAACAAACATACATCCCCCTCATTCATTTCATATTTATATTCATTCCAAAATTACCCTTTTGTCAATTGACGATGTTATTAACTGTAAATATCTATTAATAAAAAATCTTGAAGTTTGAATTTATATATTGTTTGGCGAGAAACTGTGAAGTTTGATAGAATTAAGTAAAGTAGCTTTAACGTTGAAACTGTTTAGCAGTATTTCAAGCAAATTTGGAAGCCGCCTTCATATCGCAGTGGTAGCGCATCGGACTATCTTTCAAAAGAAAGGTTCTAGGCTCGATCCCAACGGGGATTCATCCTTTCGGACCATTTTGTCTCCCACCAATGGGTCGATAATCATAGACCTATAGATGTGGGATAGCAGCGCCAGGGGATAGCAGCGCGGGGGGCTAGGAAATTTGGTTGAATGGAGTTTTACGCCGATTTTAACATTTTTCAGTTATATCGCGGCGGCTGGAGCAATTTACAATGGATTCCTGGTAATTCTCTCACCAGTACTACTATCACATCCTTTCCTAGCCTCAAACTGCTATCTCATATAGGTCTTCGATTACCAACCCCATTGGAGAGAGACAAAGAGTCGGAAAGAATGAGTGCCACCCTCGGGGATCGAACCCGAGACCTGTAGGAAAAGATGCAATGGTAGTATTGGTGTTAGAAATACCAGGAACCTATTGTTAGATACTCGAGCCGTCGCGATGTAACTGAAAAAAAAATGAAATGGGCGTAAAACCCCATTCGAACAAATAAAAACAAATTTCGAAAAGGCCCAGAATCAGAATGATCAAATTTCTTTCTTCGAGAAATCTTCGATGCTTTCTTGTGGATTATCTCCTTTACTCTCTCACGTAGGCCTACCGCACCCTTGGTGTATTCAAAACAAGGAAAAATATTGTTTGCTTATGTATATGTATTATATTTATCTTTTTTCAATCCGAACAACATAATCCTATATAACAATCGTCATCATCATCATCACCATCAATATCTTTATGATCATCATGACTATAGTGATTTTTGTCTTTTTTATCTGTTATGATGCGTCCATCGCCTTCGCCGTCACAGCCGTTTAATCTAGCGCCATTCATAATTTCCTTTAGTCCGTTGTCTTCTATAAATTTGTGTGTAGTTACCATATTCTATAAATAGACAGAAACAGATAAGATCAGCAGATAGAATTCTTTTATTATAGTGACCTTAATAGGCCTACGTGTTACATAATAGTAATGTTTATTACAAACACGATAAATCACACCGGCCCAGATGGGCCTATAAGTCATCTCTACTAGTTTTGTTTATCTCTTTTTGTATATCAAGTTCTATCATTTATCACAGCTATTTATTCATAATTTGATTTTAGCTTTCTATTGTTTTCAAGAAAAGAGTAGTATTTGGTTTGATGAACTGATATTTAATCTATAAAGTCATTTCGCAGTTGAAAGACTACTGAACCATTTATTAATGAAATGTAGTCATTTTATTTTCTTTCTCTTTTTCATATTGGTATTCTTGACTTGCTATACCCGTCGATATTATCCTTATGTCTGGACGAATGTCAAAATTACCGTGTTCGGTTTATACAATAAATTATACTGACTTGCAAAAGAAACGCATATCTTTTTATTTAATTAAGTAATCCTTCGACTGAAATTTTTAGGCATTAAAATAAGATGATTTTCCTGGTCATTTCAAAAATGGAATGCTTGGTCAAAAACCAAAAGGGGGGGGGGGGTAGTGCAAAAACCGTCTATACCAGTTCTTATCTTGGACTATAAAAGAAAATTACACATGCGATTTTGCGTGACTGGCAGGCTCGCCCTTAATATTAACGACACTCGTTTCTCTACCAAGTTAGAATTATTCGTTTAAAAATTCGTTGTGATATTTACATGCAAAGCGAATTACCTCTGTTATTAGTTCGAATATTTGCACTTGAAAACGTCTTCCTCTTATTGGCACAGCAAACCCATCTCGTTTGTACTGGCTTATTTGTTCGCATGTTATTTGTTTGTGGCCCAGGTTATAGTTGCGGCTGGTCTTGAAAGTGAAAATATCTTCCAGCAAGTTTTTGTTGAATCTGGATGCATGCATAGTACCTTGACTCTGTATCTGAAACAGTAGTTAGTGTGAATTAGAGCAACATAGTAAAATATGTGCTAAGCGACCACTCAAGGCTAACTGAAAAGTATGGTCGCTTAATACAATACTTCATAATAAATAATGAAAATCACAAACTTAAATTATGTTTTCATGTATCAGTTTGACATTTAAAATAGAACAAACATATTGACGTAAAATTGTACTTTCAAAAGGTAATGCACAAAAAATATTTTCATACTTAAAACAGAATGAGAAGGATTGCGTTTCATACCTCAAAGAATTATAACACTACACTTTTCATCTCTTAAATGACCTTTTTGGACTATAAAATTTCTTATAGAAACGTCTTAGCATTACTGAGAGCCGTAAAATCCACAAATACATTATTTTTTATTGTTTATTTAAAGATTTTTCCTTTTTAGTTAATAATAATTTTATAAAGGAAATTAAATATTGTATCAATATGATAAATGTGACCCGTCACATTGGGAAGTACGTGAAATATCGATGTTGCTCAGGATGCGTTTTGCACTTCACTTATTTTCTAGAAGAGTAAATCTACCCTCCCGAGAAAGAATTTTTGAAATGCGACCTCTGGTTGGCCTGTACAAGAAACAAACTTCTTTTCCAATATTTAGTTTACGGTGTTACCAGATATTCACTTTTCGCGTGACGGATGACGAATATGTCCAAGAATGGTCTTACCTCGATTGTTCGGACCCTCCGCTTTGTAAAGCCACTAGTATCTTCAGTGAACGAAATCGTCTCTGATTTGGATTGCTGAACGTGTCTGGTCATATTTTCAAATGGAAAATCCATGGTCCTCTATTTAAACTATTTAAACTTAATAAAGCTCAAAAAGCAAATAATTTATATCTCAATAACTCTGCTTTGAAAAACCGCCGTCGCTTTATATCGTTGTCAAGGATATAACGTCATTAACGTCATGACGTCGCATTTCCGGGATTGCGCAGGAAGGTCACGGCGCAATAAAAGCTATTTCCTTCTTTAATACCTTGTGATGGATTGGCGATAAATAATGGTATACTATAACTTGATAGACTTACCGCCAAACCATTGAAATTACTAAAAATTTACCCTGTCTATCCCCGTTGTACCCTTTTACGTCATTTGAGCGTTCAAAAAACTTTCATATCTCCTCTCGTTTTTTGCATGAAAAAGAACGATTTTTTTTTTAATTTTTGAGGAAGGTCATTTTATATTTAATTTCCTTAACTGAGAAATTGTATTCATGTTCAGCCTAATGAAGGCAGTGAACCGTGTTTTTTTGTCAAATTAAAATATTTGACTTAAGTTGACTTAAAAATAAATTATTGTTTGTTCACAAAATGAAACATGCATTGGTCTTTCACTGAAACAAGCGATTAGCTACCATTTCTTCAGAAATACATATTATTTCAAAGTTAATCGAAATAATATGAAACTACATCTTTACCGTTTATTCAACTTGGTCTACTTTTCGATCCTCTTACTTAACTACCCGAAAGCCACTAAAACTCTTAGGCCTCTGATAGTTTTCCTAGCTTTACCGTCCCGACAACCCTCGACCCTACGACCGATTGAAGCTAACGCCCAAATAAGTATTTCTGCCGATCTGTCTATGTCTGCAAATATCATCCATTATGGTAATACAAGGGGAGTGACCTCAATGTAATTTCCTTTCGGATGTCATTGTAGGTAAAAGTAGATCCTTTTGAAAAAGTAGTGCGACATTTAAACATTATTTTTAGGTATAAAATAGTAACTCGGGTGCTCATTTTTTGTTATTTTCACCTAGTTTTGTACCTCTTCTTTAACTTAATGCTTGATTTGACCTTCCCCTGTGTACGTTTTCTTTTTCCCAATGACGGATAACGGATGGGGGTCGTACCCAAAGTCAGTGTCCTCTTCATAGGTGGAAAAAAGACGATGCCTCTTCTTGAAGGAATTTCACCTACATTTTTTTCAATAAAAGATAGGACATTGAATGACGATGAAGGACTATAGAGGCAAAAGGTCAAAACGCACTATGGAACCTACAACAGTACCCCAAAAGAGTACAATTCTAAGTAGAACAAAGAAAGGCCCCAAAGCCGGTGGGGTCTGGCCAGGGATAATGATCATGAAACAACCAACTAGATACGGTAAAACCGGGGTCACACCTACGTAAAATTTTCAAGAATCCTTACGGATCGTCACATTTTGGAAACTCGTGGCAATTCGTAGGGATCCCCAAACATTCTTCCCCTGTGTACGTTTTCTTTTCCCCAATGACGGATAACGGATGGGGGTCGTACCCAAAGTCAGTGTCCTCTTCATAGGTGGAAAAAAGACGATGCCTCTTCTTGAAGGAATTTCACCTACATTTTTTTTTCAATTAAAGATAGGACATTGAATGACGATGAAGGACTATAGAGGCAAAAGGTCAAAACGCACTATGGAACCTACAACAGTACCCCAAAAGAGTACAATTCTAAGTAGAACAAAGAAAGGCCCCAAAGCCGGTGGGGTCTGGCCAGGGATAATGATCATGAAACAACCAACTAGATACGGTAAAACAGGGGTCACACCTACGTAAAATTTTCAAGAATCCTTACGGATCGTCACATTTTGGAAACTCGTGGCAATTCGTAAGGATCCGCAAAAATTCTTTAATAACACGTTTAATGCCGTTAAGCCTAGTAAAGCCTAGCCCGTACCGCGCGCAACCAAAAAATCGTGCGGTGCCCTTGCGGCAGCCTACGGTGTCCGTGCGATGATCGCGCGGTTTTACGGATGCCGTGGACCTTTGCGATTTTGTATATAAAAAAATAGTTATTCAAGTTTTCAAACATCGCAAGACCGCACATAGACTGTAGCCCGTCGACACGTCTTAAAGGTATTGCACGATCGCCGTACGGACATTGCACGGCCACCTTCCGATTTTTTCCTGTAGTTTTTTAACGTATAATCCTACGGTCTCCGCGCCGGGACCGCACGATGATCGTACGGCGGCCGAACGGTTTACATTGTAAATAGTTGGCAAAGTGCACGCTCTCCGCGGGGGGGGGGGGGGGGGGGGGGATCGCACGATCACCTTGCGATCGCTGCACGGGCACCTCAATTCTTGTGACAGTTTTATGAAAATCCGTGCGGATACCGCACGATTTTATTAACGCACAGATCTACGCCGTAGAAAATTAAATCATACGATGTAAAAAAAAAAACATCATACAAAAAATCACAGGCTGCGGTATCATACGGCGAACGTGGCAAATGTAAACTAGGCTTTAAGTTACACTTACAGACTCGTAGATATCCGTCTGGCTATGAGATGACTAATGAAAAATCTCTCGTCCGTAAACATGTCCCTAAACTGTAGCAATTCATAGGTGTCGCAAACTGGTCTAATACATCCGTTAACCATTCGTTATGGGTCGTAATTCACTGGCAACCCATTTTTTTTTAACGATTTTAGACGATTACTTTGCGATTTTTTAACGGAATATTACGAGTGAATAAGGACTTCTGCCGATTTAAGTAATGAATTACTATTACTTTAGGGCTTGCATTGTTAGCAAGGGCGTAACTCCCATTACGCAATTTGCGCAAGTGCGTAAAGAAATAACCCACTGTTGAGAAATGTCGTTGATGATTGATCATAACATCGAAACTACAGCTTATCAAAGCTGTAGAAACGATGTTTTGATTATTCAACAACGCTCAAATTATAAAAAGGGAGCGGAAGGAGGGCATTCATCTTTTATCTCAGTCCTAATATCGCCTTTATCCTTTATATTATTTAGTTGTCACCTTCTGAGATTGCGTACAAATTTCAAAGTCCTAGATACGCCTATGGTTAGCGGTACTTTTTGAATATGCGCGCATACTTTTTTCATTGAAAATGTTTTAAAGCGTCGGGTCATTTATTATCAAGACCAGCCGGTTGTTCATCATTGCAAAACGCTCGCGAACATCAGATACATCTCGAGGGGTAAACGCAAATTTGTCGTAACTCCTTTTTTGAAAATTTTACAAGAGAGACAAAAAACTCTCTAATTTCTATGTTGTAGATTATATTTCAGCATGATGGATAAATTGATTAAAGGTTATATGTCTTATTTCATTCTCATAGTTGATTTTTAAACAAAGCTAATGAAAAAGGTTGTTTTAAAGAAAATGTGGCCTACGACAGTTTTGCCTCCAAAAATACCCAAATATTTAAAGTATAAAAGTATTAACACAAAACTTTCGTAAGTGGGCTTACTACAGTTTTGTCACTCAAATTGCTTAAGATTTTTACATAGAAAAAGTGCAAAACTGTTGTAACTCAAGTCTGTTTTCACCTTTATTTCCATTTTCTAGCCTATTGCAAGTAAACTAATTGATGAAATGTAAGAAGGGAAATAAGTACTGTGTTTAAAGTGCATTTCAACAGTTTTGGGAATCAAAGACCATGAAAAAGGTCAATTATTATTTGTTTCAATTTCGCGCAATTAAAAATATTTAATCATCTAGTGGATTTAACACCACTTTAAACATTTAGTATTTATAATGGCAGTTATAGCGTAGAGGCTGGCACATCTACCCATTGTTTCTCAAACCAGAACAACAACAACAGTTCATCCCAGCTAACAGCTGCCCATCCCACATAGCTGCACTACTTATTATATGCCCAGTGGTGGGAGTCATGACTTGTATCACATTGACTTTTGTCAAATATAGGATGAAAGTTGACTGAGCCAGGGTTCAAACTCACTAACCCAGGGTTGACAGCCTAATGTGTTAACTGCTAGCCGGACTCAGCTTGAAACTTGGTATAAAACTTATTTAATGAGAGAGTAACCTATAAAGGCACAGGATGTAACAAGACAAAGTTATGCATTTTATTTTATGTATCAAATCTTTAGGTTTACTGCTATTTTCCTTTTTAGATATTAGTCCTTATGCAATTTCGAAAGCATACGACTTATATATTTTTAGATGTTTGTTTTGTTGATTTCACTTGAATAAGATTTTAACACCACTGATAAAATGTTTGCAGTTGGAGTACCTAACCATGGATTCTTTGCATTTGTAACACCAGTACTAACTGGACATCCTTTCTCAGCCTCCAGAAGCTCAATCCAATAAGTTTTACAATTATCCTCTCATTGTTGGGAGAGATTTGTTGACAGGGATGTACCTCACAGCTGGGATAGAAACCATAACCCCTGATATGGAACCCTGACATAGCATTAACTGTGCTGGGGCTGCTCTTGTCTGCTTTAACCTACAGCTGAGAGTTGAATCTGTTGCATTCTGTTGCGTTCGAAATCACTTCAATTCTACTATCAAGCTGTGTGACGGGCGTATCTTGTGACAATTTGGCACCTTGTTGCTTTTTTCAAAATCTTCTGATGCATGTGACGTTATGTAAACCCATACGCAATACGACGCGCTTTCATGGCTACGCCTTTATTATTCCCGAGGTCTATTCCGTAGAATCACTGAAGTTGCCGATTGATACAAAGCTTATGGTTCGTATACATGTGAATGTATATGTTCTTTGGTATCGTTGTGTGTTACGGTAAGCACAATTGTGAAATTGACATTCACTTCGATCAAAACCGTTCTTGTTCACTCACTCAACACTCAGCGCTCCAATTGATGCATTCAAACCACTCACTCAAATCGTCAATACCGCTCCTAAATCATCTGGAAATGTCCGAGAATCTTGAACAAAATGATTCACAACTTCATTCAAATCGAAGAATTAATTTTTTGTATTTATGAGCTAGTGTTGAGTTGGAAGCGTTCGCGAAGACACGCACACACACACATCTATTAATAGAAAAGTACAATTCAAAGGGAGGTTATAAAATATCGTTAATTTCGCCACTTTTGACAGAATCGATATTGTATTATTTCTCTTGAATATTCATTCAAAACACAAACATACATCCCACTTATTCATTTCATTTTTAAATTCATTCCAAAATTACCCTCATGTCAATTGACGATGCTGTTAACTGTAAATATCTATTAATAAAAGAATCTTCAAGTTTGAATTTATAAATCGTTTGGCGAGAAACTGTGAAGTTTAATAGAATTAAGTAAAGTTGCCTAAACGTTGAAACTGTTTAGCAGTATTTAAAGCAAATTTGGAAGCCGCCTTCATATCGCAGTGGTAGCGCGTCGGACTTTCATTCAAAAGAAAGGTTCTGGGCTCGATCCTCAACGGGGATTCATCCTTTCGGACTTTTTGTCTCCCACCAATGAGTCGATAATCATAGACCTATAGATGTGGGATAGCAGCGGGGGGGGGGGGGGGGGGTTGGGGCTAGGAAATTTGGTTGAATGGAGTTTTACGCCGCTTTTAACATTTTTTTCAGTTATATCTCGGCGGCTGGAGCACCTAACATTGGCTTCCTGGTCTTTCTCTCACCAACACTACCATCACATCCTTTCCCAGCCTCCAGCTGCTATCGATGATCAACCCATTGGTGGGAGACAAATAGTCGGAAAGAATGAGTGCCGCCCTCGGGGATCGAACCCGGACCTCTAGGAAAAGATGCAATGGTAGTATTGGTCTTAGAAATACCAGGATCCTATTGTTAGATACTCAAGCCGACGCGATTGTAACTGAAAAAGTTTTGAAAGGGGCGTTAAACCTTATTCAAACAAATAAAAACAAATTTCGAAATCAGAATTGATCAAATTTCTTTCTTTGAGAAATCTTCGATGCTTTCTTGAGGATTATCTCCTTTACTCTCTCACGTACCGCACCCTTGGTGCATTCAAAACAAGGAAAAATATTGTTTGCTTATGTATATATATATAATATTCATATTTTTTTCAATCCGAACAACATAATTTTATAAAAGGGTTGAAACAATCGTTATCATCATCATCATCACCATCAATATCGTTATGATCATCATAGTGATTTTTGTCTTTTTTATCGGTTATGACGCGTCCATCGCCTCCGCCATCACAACCATTTAATCTACCGCCAGTAATAATTTCTTTTAGTCCACCGTCTTCTATAAATTTGTGAGTAGTTACGATATTCTACAAATAGACAGAAACAGATAAGATCAGATAGAATTCTTTTATTATAGTGACCTTAATAGGCCTACGTGTTACATAATAGTAATGTTTATTACAAACACGATAAATCACAACCGGCCCAGATGGCCCTATAAGTCATCTCTACTAGTTTTGTTTATCTCTATTTGTATATCAAGTTCTATCATTTATCACAGCTACAATGTATTTTTTCCATAATTTGATCTTAGCTTTCTATAGTTTTCAAGAAAAGAGTAGTATTTGGTTTGATGATTAGATAATTGATCTATAAAGCCATTTCGCAGTTGAAAGACTACTGAACCATTTATTATTTCATTTTATTTTATTTCCCTTTTTAATATTGGTATACTTGACTTGCTATACCCGTCGATATTATCCTTATGTCTGGACAAATGTAAAAATTAACGTGTTCGGTTTATACAATAAATTATACTGACTTGCAAAAGAAACGCATATTTTTTTATTTAATTAAATAATCCTTCGACTGAAATTTTAGGCATGAAAATAAGATAATTTTCCTGGTCATTTCAAAAATGGAATGCTGGGTCAAAACCAAAAAGGGGGGTGTTAGTGCAAAAACCGTCTATACCAGTTCTTATCTTGGACTATAAAAGAAGATTACACGTGCGATTTTGCGTGACTGGCAGGCTCGCCCTTAATATTAACGACACGCGTTTCTCTACCAAGTTAGAATTGTTCGTTTGAAAATTCGTTGTGATTTTACATGCAAAGCTTTTAACCTCTGTTATTAGTTCAAATATGTGCACTTGAAAACGTCTTCCTCTTATTGGCACAGCAAACCCATCTCGTTTGTACTGGCTGATTTGTTCGGATGTTATTTGTTTGTGGCCCAGGTTATAGTTGCGGCCGGTCTTGAAAGTAAAAATATCTTCCAGCATGTTTTTATGGAATTTGGATGCATGCATAGTACCATGACTCTGTATCTAAAATAGTAGTAAATGTGAATTAGTGCAACACAGTAGAAATATGCTAAGCGACCACTCAGGGGACTAACTGAAAAGTGTTCGCAAATGATATGGTCGCTTAATACAATACTTCATGATAAATAATGAAGATCATATAGTCAAATAGTTTTTCGTGTAATAATTGGAAATTTAAAACAGAACAAAAATTGTTGTAAAACTGTACACTTCCTTTTCCAATATTCATTTTACGTTGTTACCAAATATTTACTTTGCGCGTGGCGGATGAAGAATATGTACAAGAATGGTCTTACCTCGATTGTTCGGACCCTCCGCTTTGTAAAACCACTAGTATCTTCAGGGAACGAAATCGTCTCTGATTTGGATTGCTTAGCGTCTCTAGTCATATTTTCAAATGGAAAATCCATGGTCCTCTTTTTTAACTATTTAAAATTAATGAAGCTCAAAGAGCAAATAATTTATATCTCAATAACGCTGTTTTGAAAAACCGCCGTCGCTTTATATCGTTGTCACGGATATAACGTCATTAACGTCATGACGTCGAATTCCGGGATTGCGCAGACAGGTCACGACGCAGTAAAAGCTATTTCCTTCCTTATTACCTTGTGATGGATTGGCGATAAATAATGGTATACTATTACTTGATAGACTTACCGCAAAACCATTGAAATTACTAAAAATATACCCTATCTTTCTCCGTTGTACCCTTTTTACTTCAATTTAGCCTCCAAAAAACCTTCATATCTCCTCTTGATTTTGCATAAAACGAGAGATTTGTTTAATTTTCGAGGAAGGTCTATTAATTGAATTCATGTTTAGCCTAAAGAAGGCAATGAAACGTATGTTTTTTGTTTGTTTGTTTGTTTGTTTGTTTGTTTTTTTTTTTTTTTTTTTTTTTTTTTTGTCAAATAAAAATATTTGACTTGACTTGACTTAACAGCAAATTATTGTTTGTGCACAAAATGAAACATGCATTGATCTCCCATTGAAAGAAGCAATTGTCTACCATTTCTTCAGAAATACATATTATTTCAAAGTTAATCGTCTACTTGGTCGACTTTTCGATCCTCTTACTTAACTACCCGAAAGCCACTAAAACTCTTAGGCCTCTGATAGTTATCCTAACATTACCGCCACGACAACCCTAGACCGATCGAAGCGAACGCCCAAATAAGTATTTCTGCCGATCTGTCTATGTCTGCAAATATCATCCATTATGGAAATACAAGGGGAGTGACCTCAATGTAATTTCCTTTCGGATGTCATTGTATGGTAAAAGTAGATCCGTTTGAAAAAGTAGTGCAATATTTAACATTATTTTTAGGTGTAAAATAGAAACTCGTGTGCTCATTTTTGTTATTTTCTCCTAGTTTTGTACCTCTTCTTTAACTTAATGCTTGATTTGACCTTCCCCTGTGTACGTTTTCTTTTCCCCAATGACGGATAACGGATGGGGGTCGTACCCAAAGTCAGTGTCCTCTTCATAGGTGGAAAAAAGACGATGCCTCATCTTGAAGGAATTTCACCTACATTTTTTTTCAATTAAAGATAGGACATTGAATGACGATGAAGGACTATAGAGGCAAAAGGTCAAAACGCACTATGGAACCTACAACAGTACCCCAAAAGAGTACAATTCTAAGTAGAACAAAGAAAGGCCCCAAAGCCGGTGGGGTCTGGCCAGGGATAATGATCATGAAACAACCAACTAATACCGGTAAAACCGGGGTCACACCTACGTAACATTTTCAAGAATCCTTACGGATCGTCACATTTTGGAAACTCGTGGCAATTCGTAGGGATCCCCAAACATTCTTAAATAACACGTTTAATGCCGTTAAGCCTAGTAAAGCCTAGCCCATACCACGCCGTAACCAAAAAATCGTGCGATGCCCGTGCAGCAGCCTATGGTGTCCGTGCGATGATCGCGCGGTTTTACGGATGCCGTGGACCCTTGCGATTTTGTATAAAAAATAAAGAAAAATAGTTATTCAAGTTTTTAAAAATCGCAAGACCGCACAGAGACTGTAGCCTGTTGACACGTCTTAAAGGCATCGCACGATCGCCGTACGGACATTGCATGGCCTCCTTGCGATTTTTTCCCCAATATTTTTTAAAGTATTATCCTACGGTCCCCGGGCGTAACTCCCATTACGCAATTTGCGCAAATGCGTAAAATAAATAACCCACTGTTGAGAAATGTCGTTGATGAATGATCATAACATCGAAACTACAGCTTATCCAAGCTGTAGTAACGATGTTTTGATTATTCAACAACGCTCATATTATAAAAAGGGAGCGGAAGGAGAGCATTCATCTTTTGTCTCGATCGTGATATCGCCTTTATCCTTTATATTATTTAGTTGTCGCCTTCTGAGATTGCGTACAAATTTCAAAGTCCTAGATACGCCTATGGTTAGTGGTACTTTTTGAATATGCGCTCATACTTTTTTCATTGTAAATGTTTTAAAGCGTCGGGTCATTTATTATCAAGACCAGCCGGTTGTTCATCATTGCAAAACGCTTGCGAACATCATATACATCTGATCACATATGCCTTAGAGAAAACGTTTGCGTACGTTTATAATGGTTCTCCGCACTACAAGTGAGTGCACATGCTGAGCGGGTTACCATTCCTTAACAGTCACGTACATTTTAATCTTTTACACAGGGGAGATTTCTTCTATATTTACATTATAAAACAGCAAGCACGTATCTGATACGAATAATATTACTATCACCACCAGGAAGTAAAAGCCGTTTGCATCATTACTAGAACGTCTAATAGCCTGGATCGGCTAAAGAAGAAGTAGTAGAATACTCGCTTAGATTCTGCCTGGTAAGCAATCATCGTTCATGTGTTTCAAGGAACATGTTTTCAGAAGGTGACCGAATCCTCCATTTTATTCTAGCTGCAGTTACGAGTATTTGATAATCTAATTCAAATTTACAGATTTTTGTTTTACATAATTGTTGTATTTTTCTGCTATATGCTTTTTTTCTATGGGAATATATCAAATATTGCATGAGAAAATCCAGACACTTGCCAGCCGTTATTTGCTTTTTGAAGAAAGAATGCAATTTATGAAAAATATGTTGATTTTGCTTTGGTTACAATTAATACTATTGACAAAAACAAGAAATGTGTAAAGGGATAGTTTCTGTTCTATTGAAAGAATAGTCTCTTATAATTCTTTTTTGAGTGGTCATGTACTTTTATATTCATCAATTGTTTAAATGAATTGTTATAATGTATTGTACATGAATGAGCTAAAATAAACAATAAATTCTATAAAGTCATTATTTGATAGTAAGTATTCGTCATTGAACGTTAATAAGTTGATATTAACACGCAAATGTCAAATCGTAATTATCCACACCGTAGTTGTAATAAAGTGGAAATAACTCTGAAAAGGTTTTAACATTCGCAGATTTATCCTGAACATATCAGATAAAATCTTAGAATATTATCGCAACTACATTATGATCACTCGCACATATTCCTAAAAGCACGTAAATGAATCGTAAAAGACGCGTAAAAGCTATCCGATCGAAAGAGTCCGCCAATTTTTTGCGGAAATGACAGATCCATAAGAACTCGCAAGACATTTCCATAGGTGTGACCCAACCTGAAAGCAAACAGTTCTTTCTTTACGGAACCCGTTCATCGCAAAACAGACGGATCGCTGACCCCGCCCCCTTTCCAAAGGTCACAACATACCAGTCGGATATCAAAACGTTTCATATCTGCAATATATATGGTTAATGATATGAAACAAACAGAAAATCGTCAGAGGGCGACTTAAACGTCGTAACTAGAGCTTGAATAAGCTGGCTGTAGTTACGACATTTAAGTCGCACATTTCACGTAAATATTTCAAGCACAGTGACGGAATATGTCGGAGTTTATTATTCATCATAAATGAGTCTTAATTTGTGAACATCTTGTGTGTACTCTAACGGCCACATTTTTCGCCCGAATGTCTCGAAACTTGGTCAGAATTTGTCAAGTGGATTGAAAGAATAGGTCACGGGGTCAAATCTAAGATAAACCGTTTGTGCACTCTAGAGGTCCGCTTTTTTTTGCCCTCATGAAACTTGGTCAGAATGCAAGTCCACATGATGTTGCGGACATGTTCGAAATTGGGTCAAGTAGAGTCAAAACATGGGTCGCAGAGTCAAATCTTAGATAAAAACGTGTTTGCAGATTTGATTTAAAAAAAAATTTGCACCCCAGAGGCAACACTTTTGGTTGAAATGTCTTGAAACTGTGGCAGAAAACTTCTTAAAGTTAATCTGAAACAGACCTAAAAACTTGGTCAAATAGGGTAAAACCCTAGGCCATGGGGTCAAATCTTTGTAAAACACTATCAGAAGTTTTTGCATCTAATAAAGAATGGATAACCTCATTTGATGTACAAGTAAAAAAGGCAGATGAGGTTAGCATTGAATATCACATAATTGGCGATTTAAACTTCAATTTCTTTCCAAATACGAAAAAGTTTGAGTGTCAGTCGTGGTCAAGATTTACTCTAAAGTACGGACTTTCACAAATTGTCAATGAACCAACTCGAATATGCAAAACTTCTTCTATAATCATAGATCATGTATATACAAATCGAACTGATAGAGTAAGCGAAGTTTTTGTTTCGCCTCTTTCACTTAGTGATCATTTTCCAATTTGTATGACACGTAAAATTAAAAATAAAACTTTAAATGATAATTGTCATTCGTTTATGACGTACAGAAGTTTTAAAACATTTAAAGAATCAGAGTTTCAGAATGATTTACATCTAGCGCAAATTCATTTAATTGAAACTGAACACAACCCAGAACAAGCTCTTTCGATGTTTTACAACATTATTTACAAGGTTTTATCGAAGCATGCACCGATAAAATGTAAACGTATAAAAAGCAATTATCTCCCTAAGTGGATTAACACTGAAGTAAAAAAGGCTATGAATGAACGGGATCGCTTTCATAAATTAAAAGATTGGGGTAACTACAAACGCTTGAGAAATAAAGTTGTACATCTTATACGTAAAAACAAAAAAGATTACTACAATGTCGAAATAAATAAAGGCACCAGAAGTAAAGATCTATGGAAAAATCTGAGAAAGATAAAAAACAATGACAATTTAGATAATAGTTCTTCATGTCTACCTACAGAAATGTTATTCGATGGAGAAATTGTTGATGGAACACTCAATATTCTAAACCGTTTTAATGACCATTTCATCAATATAGCAAATATTGTAAAAAAGTCAAAATTCGAAGAAAATGCGTTTTCTTACTTGCACACATATTTACATAACAAATTGAAAAAACAAGTGTTTGACATAGAGTACATCACGCCTTTAGAGGTAAGTCAAATAATAAGTAAACTTGATACCAATAAATCTTCTGGAATTGACGGAATTAGTGCCAAAGTCTTGAAACTTTGTGGAGACCATATAGTTTTACCAATAACTTCTATAATAAATAACAGTATTGCCAGTGGTATTTTTCCAGATAAACTGAAAGAAGCATGTGTTATACCTTTACATAAAGGGTCAGATAGAGAAGACCCAAATAATTATCGACCGATATCTATATTGCCGACTATCTCAAAAATTTTTGAACGTCATTTATATAAGCAATTGTTTTCATTCCTTGACAAAAACGATATACTTGTTAAGCATCAATCAGGTTTTAGGGGCAAACATTCTTGTCAAACAGCCCTTATTCGTTTAATAGATGAATGGTCAAAAGAAATTGATTCAGGAAAGATAATCGGTTCAGTTTTCATCGATCTAAAAAAAGCTTTCGATTTGGTAGATCATACAATTTTATTACATAAGCTCAAACTACATAATTTCTCAAATAAATCCTTAGCTCTATTTAAATCCTACTTATCTAACAGGAGACAATTTATAAGATATGGGGACACCTACTCTTATCCGCAAAAAACATTAAGTGGTGTCCCACAAGGCTCTATTTTAGGGCCTCTCCTGTTTTTAATTTACATAAATGACATAAGTTTGCATGTTGGTAGGTCCAATATAGATCTATATGCAGACGATTCAACGTTATATAAATCCGGTAACAACTTGAATGAAATACAAGCTAACCTACAAACGAGTTTAAATTCTATACTAAAGTGGTGTTCTAAAAATAATATGCTTGTTAATCCAAATAAAACTAAATGTATGCTTATAGGAACAAAGCATAAAGTTAAAGAGATAGACCTAGATTTGAAAATAAACGACAGATGTATCGAAGTCGTTGAATCCCATAAGATCTTAGGGGTACATGTCGACAAATACTTGGCTTGGAATACGCACATTGACAAAACTGTTATAAAAATAAACAGTAAGATTACTTTGCTCAAAAGAATCACGAATTATCTCACATTTGAAATGAAACAATTATTTTACAATTCTTATATATTACCTATATTTGACTATTGTTGTACAGTTTGGTGGAAAAGTGCTAAATACAGAACGTCTAAACTATCTATACTTCAGAAAAGAGCAGCCCGAGTTATTCTAGGTGCTTCATCTAGAACACCGTCAAAAGATCTTTTCCGAACACTTAATTGGTTGACTTTCGATAATAGGTGTAATTATCATACTGGTGTTTTGATATTCAAATGTCGTTATAACATATTACCAAGTTATATGACAGACATCATTTCTTTCTGTAATAACAGGAGCTACAGTTTAAGGTCATTTGCTCACAAAGATATAACTAATTCGAAATTCAATACTTTGTATAAGAAAAACTCATTTTCATACTATAGCATGTATGTATGGAACGAAATTCCTATTACCATTAAAGATGCAATATCTTTATCGCGTTTTAAAAGCCAATTTAAAAATCATTTGCTTTTAAAACAATTCTGAAGTCCCGATAGAAATAAACTAAACGCTTAACATACGGAATGTATCTGTCCGAAGATTCTCTAATTCTGATCTTGTTCTCAATTTTGCAAGCATGTTTATATCATTCTATCATTATCATTTGAACCATACTTCATTTATATTGAAGGCAACACTGTAAAAAAGACTACTTTCATATTATTCATTTGAAATATGTCTTAATGTTCTACCTTCATGAAATAAAGATTTTATTATTATTATTATTATTATTATGTCATTGTATGGTAAAAGTAGATCCTTTAGAAAAAGTAGTGCGATATTTAAACATTATTTTCAGGTGTAAAATAGTAACTCGTGTGCTCATTTTGGTTATTTTCACATTGATTTGACCTTCCCTGTGTACGTTTTTTTCTTTTCCCGAAGGACGGATAACGGATGAGGTCGTACCTAAAGTAAATGTCCTCTCCTAAGGTGGAAAAAAGACGATGCCTCTTCTTAAGCTCAGATAGACCGATAGTTGAAGGAATTTCACCTACTTTTTTCAATTAAAGATAGGACATTGAATGAAGATGAAGGACTGTAGAAGTAAAAGGTCAAAATGCACTGTGGAACCTACAACAGCACCCCAAAAGAGTACAATTCTATGTAGAACAAAGAAAAGCCCTAAAACCGGTGGGGTCTGACCAGGGATAATGATCACGAAACAACCAACTAATACCGGTAAAACAGGGGTCACACCTACGTAACATTTTCAAGAATCCTTACGGATCGTCACATTTTGGAAACTCGTGGCAATTCGTAGGGATCCGCAAAAATTCTTAAATAACACGTTTAATGCCGTTAAGCCTAGTAAAGCCTAGCCCGTACCGCGCCGCAACCAAAAAATCGTGCGGTGCCCGTGCGGCAGCCTACGGTGTTCGTGCGATGCAAAAATAATTCTGGGAAAGCCAATTAGAACACCGTCACAGGATTTATTCAGAGAACTTGGCTGGCTATTTTTTTTAAATCGATGCAATTACCACATTGCCGTGCTAATCAATAAAACGTTAAGTAACAATGCGCCTGATTTAATTCGTATTTCCAGAAATGATACATATATGCTGAGATCTGAGACGCTAACAAATCTTACATTGAATAAAATTCCAAGAACAAATATATACAAGAGCAGTTTTAATTACAATAGTGTTCAAGTTTGGAACAATATTCCAGTCGACATAAGAAGTGAAACAAAACTTAAAACATTTAAGACAAAGTTACAGCCGTATTATCTAAAAAATAAACAATAGCGCTATGCAGTTTTGGTTTACCTCAAGTATCTGTCAGAATTATTTGTGTATATACATTTATTTTGTTAAATCTAATCACATGATTACATTTGCATGTTGAACGTTTTGCGAATCAAGAGAGAGAGAGCGACAGAGAGAGAGAAGAGAGAGAGAGAGAGAGAGAGAGAGAGAGAGAGAGAGAGAGAGAGAGAGAGAGAGAGAGAGAGACAACAATTCGACAATTCATTTATTTCCAAGTATTTCAGGCCTCCGGCCCATAGTACAATATATTACAAACACAATACAAATAAAGATTCAATTAGTATATCATATTATCATTCAGCGTTTGCCTAAGAATGACTATTTGCGTTACGTCCCCTAGAAGATAAATAAACAATACCAGTGATTCATGTATGACGTATAATTTAATCAATGGGGTTCACGGGATTTTGTCATGAAGGTCAGGGGTCACATAGGCATAAAAGCACTCAGCCGTTTAATGTAAATACGTCATTGAAAATAATCTTGAAACCGAAAGTAGTTTTTGAATAATTACCTTTCTCGTTATTAATCAATCATCATTTTTGCTATTTTCTAGTTTTAAATTGTATCATTTTTAACGGTGTTATGATTTTTGATGCAAACTTATTTTTGTAATGGAAAGTATTATATAAAATTAATTAATATTTTTGTATGTTATAAGCGGCGTGCATAGTGTGTAGAGCACGGCACGAGAGAGAGAGAGAGAGAGAGAGAGAGAGAGAGAGAGAGAGAGACTTTTATTCTTTCATTTTTATATGTTTAGAAGGCCATGTTGTAAATAAGATATTATGTTACATGTCTTAACATGTTACCTTCTTTAAAAAAAGATATTATTATTATTATTATTATTATCATCGCACGGTTTTACGGATGCTATGGACCCTTGCGATTTTGTATAAAAAAAAAATATAGTTATTCAAGTTTTCAAACATCGCAAGACCGCACAGAGACTGTAGCTTGTTGACACGTCTTAGGGGCATAGCAGGATCGCCGTACGGACATTGCACGGCCACCTTGCATTGTTTTCCCTATATTTTTCAACGTATCACCCTACGGTGCCCGCGCGGGGACTGCACGACGATCGTACGGCGGCCGAACGGTTTACAAGGTAAATAGTTGACAAATCGCACGGTCTCCGTGGGGGGATCGCACGAACACCTTGTGATCACTGCGCGGGCACCTCAATGATTCTTGTGACAGTTTTATGAAAATCCGTGCGGATACCACACGATTTTATTAACACATAGATCTACGACGTAGAAAATTAAATCGTACGATGTAAAATATCATACAAGAAATCACAGGCTGCGGTATCATACGACGAACGTGGCAAATGTAAACAAGGCTTTAAGTTACACTTACAGACTCTTAGACATCCGTCTGGCTATGAGATGACAGATGAAAAATCTTTCGTCCGTAAACATGTCCGTAAACTGTAGCAATTCGTAGGTGTCGCAAACTGGCCTAATACATCCGTTAATCCATTTTTTTTAACGATTTTAGACGCTAACTTTGCGATTTTTTTAACGGAATATTACGAGTGAATAAGGACTTCTGCCGATTTGAGTAATGAATTACTATTACTTTAGGGCTTGCATTGTTAGCAAGGGCGTAACTCCCATTACGCAATTTGCGCAAGTGCGTAAAATAAATAACCCACTGTTGAGAAATGTCGTTGATGGATGATCATAACATCGAAACTACAGCTTATCCAAGCTGTAGTAACGGTGTTTTGATTATTCAACGACGCTCAAATTATAAAAAGGGAGCGGAAGGAGGGCATTCATCTTTTGTCTCGATCGTGATATCGCCTTTATCCTTTATATTATTTAGTTGTCGCCTTCTGAGATTGCGTACAAATTTCAAAGTCCTAGATACGCCTACTGGCTGGCGACTTTTCTGAGTGGTCATGTACTTTTATATTCATTAATTTTTTAAATGTATTGTTATATTGTATTGTACATGAATGTGACATGAATAAACAATAAACTCTATTAAGTCATAATTTGATAGTAAGTATTCGTCATTGAACAAGTATTGCACATAAATTCATATTTCTTCAATAACATGTGAGACCTTAACAATTTGAAGTATGTCATTGGAATCGCGAATTTTCATTATCACAATTTATTTTGAATGACGTTGTTTATTCTATATTTTTCAATGGGTTTTAGCGTTTTTGAATGGTTTGAGTGAGTGTTTGGAATGAATGGATGGGGTGCTGAATGAGCGATTTAGAATGGTTTTGATTGAGGTGAAAGTCAATTTCACGATGTAACTAACAGTAAGCGATCTTTATCTTAATTTTTTTTCTAATCTGACTGCATGTCAGCATGTTTCAAATAAAATCGAGTAACAGATTCTTTTACTCACATTGACAACATTTTCTAAGTTAAATACCAATTTTTGAAACGCACTAAAGACAGAATTACCGCGAACACGTGCGTTAGATGACGTCATTTAGAACGTAATCTTACACTTTTGTAAGACAAGGACATCTCTAATGACTGTTCGCATATGTGAGAAAAAATGATTAGTCTTTGGATTTATCATGTAATGAAGCCTGTATTGACCTGATATCGCTTGTCTGATAACATAACATGATATCAGGTAGTCTATTTTTAGAAACAATTTGCATACACTTTCACCAGAATTTCTTTGATTTTTAAGGATTTATTATATTAAAGCGTTGAACAATGATTGCATGAAAAAATGGAATAACATGTAAATGTCTTAAAATATCAATGTTATCTGATCTCGGCTGTGAGAAATTATCATGCCTCGGCTAAGCCTCTTCATGACAAATTCTCCTAACCTCGACCAGATAACATTGATATTTTAAGACATTAACATATTATTCTCTATTTATCAAACGATTCTTTTGATTGACAGCAGCGATCTGTGAATTCTACTGATCACCCTTCTGATTCAGTATACGGACTCACACATACTGTGTTGTGTGAATTTCTAATTAAGCTTTTAGTTTCAAAACTTGATTTGAAAAAAAAGAAAGAAATGCACATGTAATATAAAAGTACTTGAAATATAATTAAGTTGACCCCTTTGAGACACCGTACTCGGCCAACTTATTTCTGGCCCGCTTTCGGGTCGGGTGAAGACTGGTCTCACTATTCTAGAGCTGGTAGCCCGCTGTCTGAGATACCTTAATTGAGCGGGCAACAATACCCGCTCGGGATCAGAAATAAGTTGGTCCATAATATAGTTATCCGTTTGACTGGCGAGCGGAACCTATTCTATCGATACAAGCCAGTTTAGGAGAGTGGCGTGGATGGGACAAATTTTCCAGTCTACATTTCTCATTCAACTACTTTTCGGCCAGAGTACATAATAACATATTCGTAAGTGAAGGAGTACTGAAGTTAAAAGTCCTAGAAAAATAGCGCGCACGAATTATGATTAACATACAAGACCATTTCCTAATTAGGTCAACAAACGTTTCTTCCCGATGGCATACGTGTGCAGACCGTTATAATTTCAATCGACAGGTTCTTGACCGATGTTCTTTTTTTTTTATATATACAAAACACCTATAAAATTACATTATCAACAATACCCGTAGGTAATCGCTTATCAAAAGATAAAGGTTGGTGACCGATGTATTGTAAATTAGTAACTCATCCCTAACCATTTAAACCGATTATAACGATATTTCCATTTGGGTCAATACATACTCTGTATCTATCGTATAATTACCAGTTTTATTGTAACGTCTATTAAAGCGACAAAAACGTCGTAACTACAGATTAATTCACGACATAGTTGCACGGAGGCTAACTTAAAAGCGTATCGCACATACCTTGATAGCTAGTATGAATTTATTTCCGCAATACCTCTTTACAGTATATCAGTATAAAAGTTAACACTTGATCGACGTTAAGACTCAGATCAGCCTTTGATTCCTCACAGTCTGATCGGGGTCTTCAAAGTCGATAAAAAAGAAAGCAGAATGGATGAGTATCGTTAATATATGTCTTTATTTCAAACAATTTCGTTTGTGTGGGATGAACAGTCATCGTACAGCCTGGAATTTCCCAACATTTTGCATATGTGTAAGAATGAAAGAAAATCTTAGCCTGGACAGCTTTACAATGAATTAGAATATTCATGTTTTTTTTTTTATCATTATTTTTTTTTAAGAAATTTTGATAATAAGCTACAAAGTGCAAAGTGAAGATTCTGATCAGACTGTGCAGGTGCACAGGCTGGTCAGAATATTTACTTGGAGTGACACATCAGTTTGTTCAAAATATCACAACAGGAATTCATTGAAACATCACAGCATTGATTTTATTGAAAATATCACAACATGATTTCTTGAAAATATCGCAACGTGACATGTTCGTTTATGACAAAAGACCCATCCAATTTATTATTGTTGTAAGAAATACGCAAAACTATTACATTTAATGTAAATACCAAGTTCAATGAACTTTTATAAATTAGCTTCTGGTGCAATATCCCATATCTTGATGGATACAGCGAGACAATTACAATAATAACCCTTACACTGGCTAACGATATTGATGTCATATGAGAATTTGCAGCTTATGTCTAACATTCAGTCAAAACCAGTTACGATATGATTTTCGTGAAACGTAGTTTTTATAGCCATACGGATTCACCTGCAACATTCGGTGAGCACCAAGAGAAAATTCTTCTTTTTTGTCCTATTTGTTATATATAAAGCATTAATAGCCAAACTCACTTCAGGCTGTGCTAATCAGTGTGGCCTCCTCCGAATCTCTTGATTTGCCTGAGGTGTCATGCGTTCGATCCCCCCACTCCCCCGGCGCTACATATCCTTTTCAACATATGTATCCCGCTTATAACGATGGTTAATCGTAAACCTACGTACGATAGCAGCTGGAGGTTATAATGTTTGCACTGATGTGAGAAGTACCAGGAATCCATTGCTATGTCTTGGTTTTGATTTTATCTGCAAGGAAAGCTCATGAAAAGGTGAGCTTCGCCGCGACATACTCGTATATGAAGACTTTTGTTGACAGCGGTGTTACATCCCAGCAAAATAATCTAGATTTACAAGTTTGAGTGAGTGTTCGAATGTTAATTTTGTCTATACCCGTATAGACAAATTTAATATTTGATCACTCACCCAAACTTGTACATCAAAGTCTTGATCGAGGAATCTTCATTATAAAGACATATATATTGGTCAATACCCTAAAGGAGAAAGAGTACAGTACAACGCCCTTCCGTATTATTGCTGATAGCCGAGTAATTTGAATAACAATGAAAAATGATAGCCGATAAACACCTTCTGGGGTATAAAGGCGATGTCCATCCAAGTTTATTGTCATTTAAACACCATTTCTAGTGCAGTTTGAGTACGGTGCAGTACGATATAAATAATAAATAAATCAACAACATAGGTCTACTCTTATATATATAGGGTGCCTTCTTGAAGATTTCAAATAAAGAAGATAGATGATTTTTTTGTGAATAAAATCACTGGATATATAACAATGCATTTGTAAGTGTTACTTTTTCATCTAAAATGGAAAATAAAAATGATAAAAGATTCTAAACACACTCTTTTTTTTCTAGTTTAATTCAAAATAAAACATTGAAAACAATTTTCGCTTTGTCGGCAATTTAAACTTTCATGAATATGAAATTCATTTCTTTGGTTTTGATTTAAAATGCGAAAAATGTTCAAACGAAAAACAATTTTCCATAATGAAATCCATTAAATAAAAGTCAAGAAAACGATTTTCGTTTTTATTATAATATTATAATATATAGTATAAATCATTTTGGTTTGATTTGAAAAAAAATTAATGAATATATACGAATTGTTTGCGATTTTATGTGAAGTAAACATAGTTATCTTGTGAAGATGAAACCGGCTTCTCATCATAAAATAATTGTTGTTACTTAAAATATTTTAAAAAAAAACCTCTGCAACAATGTTAATATTCCAAGTGTTACGTGTTCTTTGTTGTTGTAATTATTATTTTTCACTATTACTATATTTGATATTCACCTCTGATATTTACAGGTTTGGCCAAAAAAAGATTTCTAGGAACAGTAGCTACTTTCAAGTGCGGAACTACATCCGCGTAGTAGTACTTGGGTCGGAAGGCGTAGGAAAAACCGCTCTGATACATCAGTGCCTTAACAAGTCATTCATTCATGACCACAAACGTACAATCGAAGACCAATTTTTCTACAGTGGCCATAACTTTGACGTCGAAATACTTGACACGTCAGGGTCGTTCAACTTTCCAGACATGATGAAATTAGCCATTCAACAAGGGGATGTGTTTGTTCTGGTTTTCTCTGTGGATGATTACAGAACGTTTGACCGAGTGTCCCAAATACGAAAATCCATCTTTGACATTAGAGGACGTGTACCTATCATAGTTGTCGGTAATAAAGCGGACCTAGACAACAGAGAAGTTCCGTATGATATCGCAGATGCAGTTGCTAGTATAGATTGGGATTGTACTTATCATGACGTCACGGCAAAACATTATGGAGAAGTGACCGCCATATTCAATGACATTTTTACGCATTTTCCATCTCTTTATGGTGAAAAAATAAGAATTTCTGAACAAAGAAGTAGATCGATTCCGTCAAACATTGAAAACAGACCTATTGACAGAAAATCAGCACGATTAAGTGATTTTGTCAAAAAGCTTCTGGCTCGATAGCGTTTGTTGATAGAATAGAAAAATGCGAGGAAAATTGTGACGTATAAAATGAAAAGAGGAGTTTTAAACGATGTGAATATGATAGATAAAGATTGTTAAAAGGATTTTTGTTTTCATTTTATCTTATAACTATACAAATGTCCGTGTGTTAAACCCCCCATGTGATATTTTTTATGATATCACATGGATATTTCTTGAACAATGACACAATGAGGTTATTTTTAGAAACATGGCAAAAACTTGTATTTCTCTTAGGACCATCGAAGAAAACAAGGCTAACAAATTCATAGGATATAAAACTTACTTAGTGCACCGTATTAGAAAATATCTAACTCGGTTGTGGAAACTGATAATTGTCTCGGCAGAGCCTCGACAATAATCAATTCCCCGAACCTTGTTAGATATTTTTTTTCATGCAAAACACTAAGTACGTATTATATATTTACATAATGTTTTCTTTCTAAAAAGAAAATATTTCTTAAGAATGTCGTCGATGTCATTTGCAACTTCTATGATATTCGATGATTCTTTTTAATCGTCTAGTAATGGGGGACTTTGGTGCGAAGTGAGAATTAACTCGAAAGTTAAATATTCGGAATAGCACAAGGGGAAAAAGAGATAGTCAGTCCAGTTTCAACCAGTTGTAAAATGGAGAAAAAAATAAGATAGTTAAACCCAATCTGTCAATCGGGCTTGATGAAATTCACGAGAGCGACTCTTATGATCATAGAGGTTTTCGTATAAATAATACCAACCACGGCAGAATAATTACAAAATTTCAGTTTCTACCATGTAAACGCTTTCATTAATCTTTTATAACAACCTCAATAACAAAAATAGGATTATGAAACATTCACCTCTGATATCAACTTACAAGCCGCCACCATAGCGCAGTTTGTTAGGCATAAGACTTCCAATCTGGAAGTCGTGGGTTCGATCCCCGGTGGCGGCAAATATCCTTTCCGACGTTTGTCTCTCACCAATGGGTAGATAATCGTAAACCTATGTGAGATAGCAGTCGGAGGCTAGGAAAGGATGTAATGGTAGTACAGGTGAGAGAAATACCAGGAATCCATTGTTAGGTGCTCCGAACGCCGCAATATAACTGAAATAATGTTGAAAGCGGCGTTAAATTCCATTCAATCAATCAATCAACTTACAAACATTCACATATATCTATTTTTGATATTCGTTTATTCTAAATTATTTTACTACAATTGCGCCGAATCCTCAAGCTTATAGAGTCGCTCTCGAACAACCTACCCTGCTAAATGCTTTCAGGATACCAAAACGCTTGCAAACTATTTGATATAATGCCCAGCTTTGCACGCACATACACGCGAAAAGCCGAGCATCACTTCATATAGTTTGAGACCGTTGTGATGTCCTGCACGCGGGGCTGATGCTTTCGCGTCCCTTATAAAGAGGCAGTGGCTAAAACCCACTGCTACCAATTTCTATAAGTGGGTGGATTGGGACGGGCCTTTTGGTGTTTGCTCAAAAACAATTTCCGGTGACGGTCTTACACAAACTACAAACCCTCTTGGCCCAGTTGTATAAAAGTTTACCATTGGTTAAGTTTAAAATACGCTGGTCAGAGTATTTGCTTTGCACATTTTTGAAATTGTTGGGAATCTCACGCACAGGCCCATTTTATGTTTAACCGATCTCTAGCAATCACAAAGTATTGTAAAAAGCCTTTCTCAAATAAAGTTGTGCCATTTGTATAAACGATCGCCTTACAAACTTGTTACTTACGTACAGTCGATATTGCTCGGGCGACCACCTTTATTGAGAGACCATCACACAAAGTCCCTTCGCCATAAGCAAAATCTCTGAAAAGTGGATATTCTTAAACGGAAAATTGGTTACCGTATGATTGAATCTTATGATGTTGGAAGCAATTTAATTCAATGATACGATTCTATTGGGTTCGGACAACATGAGATTCAGTAAGAATTATGCAGTTATCTACACAAGATATCAAAATGACCTTACGTTGTATCAAACACAATTTTTACTGTATACATTTATTTGTTTCTCAACTTTATAGGCATCTATAGATTAGATAAGTGTTTTCAATTTCTTATCGACCAGTTAGATTCAATACGATATGGATACAGTATTCATTGAACTGTCTTTTAATCTTGATGAAAACTGTCTTGGAAACACAAGCACACACACGCACGCATGCACAGGACTTTTTGTTATGATCCCTTGCAAGGGTTAAGTATAATATATGAACATATGCGTGGCATTTCCATTCAATGTAATTAACCTGTTTTTCAGTAGAAAAATGTACACGGTCTGGTCAGAAATAGAATGGCTGGACAGAGTTTTTCGTTGGTTTCATTTCTAATTATTTTATTTTCTTAAGAATGCCACTTTCATCAAAATCCTCGTCCCAGGCTAGTGCTGAACAAAAACGACCCTCCTTTTCAGAGACAAGAGATTGATTTTGGGTTTTTTTTGTAATGAAGTTTGTCAGATTTAATTCTCTGTAAAGAAGATACCGATGGCGAGCTGATATTTCTCATTGCTTTTATTTTATTTTTCGACGATCTACCCTTCAAGATGACAAAACGACGCGACCTGTTTGTAAATTTAACCCCGCTTTGCACGCAAGTGCACGTGCAACGCGGGTATAATTTGCAAAGAGTTCGCACCTGAACGCAGGGTACCCGTACAATACACATGCTCTGGCCGTCATAGCTGCACAAGGCCCAAGGTTGAGCGTCGACGTCTTGATCAAGAGTTCTCTAGTTCGATTCCCGGGAGCGCCTATCCATCTTCGTTCCACCTCGTGTTCAAAAATTCCGCGCTTGTAGTGGTTTAATTCTAGGAAGCAGAATCGAGATAAATACCAAGAATCTATTGTAAGGTGCTACAGCCCCCGTGATATAACTGAAAGATTGTTGAAAGTGGCGTTACACCCGATTCAAACAAAAAACAACAAACAAATCAAAGTTTAGATTGACTAATCAAGACACTCGTTTATAATGAGATGGCCGTGAACTCCGAAATTTTCACCACTTTTTCGAAATATTTTCTTAAAACGATCGACATAAACATCGTAACTACAGCTTAATTAGGCTGTAGTTACAATGTATATGTCGCCCTCCAACGATTCGCTATGTTGTTTTGTAAACGTCTTTGGCCATTTTGTGCAGTTAAATGGCGTGTTAAATTTTGAAAGGGGTGTGTTATGACAGATGTCTAAGGGCAGGGGCACATGATCCACTAAATGTCAAGGTGTATATCTTGAATGATTTCGGAATCAAATTGAATGAGTGTGATGATTGAGATATCTAAATGATGTGAATGGGAGGTACAAATAGAAACATAATGACATTGACGAGTTGGATTACTTTGAACGTGTGTTTGGAGCGAGTTTTGCGTGAAATATAAGGGAAGATAAATAATATCGCTAATTCCGTCCAAATTAGACGAAATTCGCGTTATTTTTACTACCTCCTTCTATAAATTCAACGTACAATTCTATTAACAGATTTGGTTGTCTTCGCGGACGCTTCCAAATCAGCATCGGCTAATAATAACAAAACAAAACAAAAAAAAACCGGTTTGTTCGATTCGAGCCGAGTTGCGAAGCATTTTGAACGATTCTGGGACTTTTTCGAATGGGTTTAGAATGGTTAGAGGGATCGTTTGCATTGAATGAATTGAGCGTTGAGTGAGCGATTCTGACTGGCTTCGACTGGGATGCGTGATAATTTCACGGTATTTCTAACTGTAATATGACATTGCCAATTACGTCGGTCTCTGAATTCCTGAATTGTTACGAGCGGAATTGGAAGAAGTCTATGGGCGTTTTGAGCGACAATTTCGGAGTGTTTAAACGATTTGGGTGTGTAGTATGCAATCATAAATTTTACGACATTATTAATATCTTCCTTCGGTATTACAAAATGCCGGTTAAATTTGTAAGAGCAAAACATTAAAGGGGTGCAAAACTATTGCTATTGTAAAATAGAAATGTAATTGTTACAGAAGTTTTACGCTTATCTCTCTACAAAGCGTGGACAGGGTACCTCTTGAAAACGCCGAATGGTACAGAATTTATCGTCGATGAGGTATAACTCGATTGCATTGGGGATAGAAAAAGCCAGTATTCTCCCTTGAATCACACACTGTACATGGCTTTACTGTGAATATTTCTTCTCGGCGTATTATTATTGTTTATCCATACGAAACAGCACATCTATATGCACCCCCCCCCCACATGTCCTAACTCGTCAGTAGACAAGACACAGTGTACTTTTTAAATATTTTAAGGAAGTCATGAACTTAACAATATTAACCGAGGTTTCCTAATGATTTCATTAGGAAACATCGGTTAACAGTGTGAAAGGTCATGAGTTCCGAAATGTTGCGGAACAATTTCGCGTCCACTACCTTAATGTTATAGCATTTTTAAGATTTTTATTACGTCATTCTAGTCGCTCACTGACGCTAACTTCCAAGAATGGATATATTACAAAAGTGACTGTAGTTAGTGGTCCGGCTTAAAGAACGGAGTACTATATTCGTTTATACTTAAGTCTCCGAGCATATTGCTGAAAAGCATTTAGCCTCATTCATAAAACCTAACAAAAATCGCCTAAAATGCGAATTAACAACATCAGGTTTATTTCGTCTGTATTCTACACAGCACTTAAAGAACTGTAAGCTAGCAAGATATTTTTCCGTCTGTTTGCCATTTTTATAATACTTATATGCCGTAAAAGACAAATGAGTTTGTTTGTTTGTTTGTTTGTTTGCTTATTTGAATGGATTTTTACGCCGCCTTCAACAGTCTTGCAGTTATATCCCGACGGTTGGAGCACCTAACAATGGATCCTGGTATTTTCTAACACCAGTACCACCATTACATCTTTTCCTAGCCTCCAGTTGCTATTCTATATAGGTCTACGATTATCAACCCATTGGTACAAGACAAATAGTCGGAATGCATGAGTGCCGCCGTCGGGGATCGAACCTGGAGCCTCTAGATTGATAGCCCGACGCGCTAAAAACTATGCTATGACGGCGGCAAAAGCCAAATGAGATGAAATTCCCAAATTGAGAGCGAAAACAGATTTATAATCTCTTTCCATGATTAAACAATCCCAATGATTGAAATTCTGCGATTGCGCATATCTCGAGGAAGGACTGAGGGTGGAACCCACCTTGCCTTGCGTTCAGGATGTATGCAGAGCGGTGCAATCTGTGTGCAATTTTTACTCCGCTTTGCAGGCGCATTTACGTTCAAAGCAGGGTAAAATTCAAGTTCATGCAGTTACTCGGTTTTGTCATCCTGAGTGCAGGATTTTCGTTAGAACCTTTGTGTTCAGTGGTCCAGTGAGAAATTGAAATACTAATATCATATTGTCAGCAGTTGACGAAATACTATAACTATAGAGAATGTTGTCTCTGTTGTTATAGTATTTAATGTAGGTACGCCTTTTTGCTCTCCAAATTCCGATCTATAACGAATAGTAACGTTGCATACGAAAAAAATTCTGGGGCCAGTTTCATCAAAACATTTAAGACGCATTTTTGTCTTACCGATAACTTACCTATTATTTAGGACAAAAGTCACGTATCACCAATCTATCAATACCTATGTAAAGTGATTATTGTTGTAACTGTTTCGAAAATCATCAGTAAGACAAAAATATGTCTTAAATGTTTTGATGAAACTTCCCCCTGGAACCTAGTTTGATCCGAACAGGGTGAGTTGTCGCGACGCGTGCTACGATAAATAATATACCGTAGTTGGTTACCACGAATTGGAAGATAGACCATGATTATGACCTTGATCATCCGTATTTTTAGTCATCCTATGATTATAGATCACAGGTAGTTTGATTACAAAATCAAGGTAATGAATATACATCTTACACAACGATAGCTTAAGGTAGTGGCTCCACAACATTTCGGTACTCGTGAACTTTTAAAATGTTGACCGAGGTTTCCTTATGTAAATCATTAGGAAACCTCGGTTAACACTGTTTAAGTTCGTTACTTCCGAAACGCTGTGGAACTGTAACGGGTCCACTACCTTAAAGCGTAATAGATAAATGCGAATTTTGTTGTACCGTAATTTCCGGATAATAACTACTCAAACGATATAAAAACCATATTGTTTTTTTGATCACTCATGTTTAACCTCCTTTGAACATTGTATTATTTTCAAATCATAAACTAAAAGGTGTTAAATCATCATTAAAGCTTATTAGCAAGTTGTATACGCGTATACCTCAATTTTATGTCTAACACGGGCTAGGATGTAGCAATAATTTTAAATAGTGCGAAGAAGCGTGAAACTATATGCCAGAACAGACAAAACAGCATCAGTTTTGAATATGTTTTTTTCAACTATTTTTTTCCACTTTTGGTGCCACAATAGTTAAAAAGAGTGTCCGCCCCTATCAAACTCCAACTTTCCGACAAAAAGAATGCGATTTATTTCAAAATTACGGTAAATTAAGATAACAAGAGGACCATGATGGTCCTATATCGCTCACCTTCGTCTCTTTGAGTCCTCCGGCAGCAAAATTAAATGCTTTAAAGATCATTAAATGACCATTAGATCATTCTAAGAAAAACATTATTCTATTCCTATGATCCCTGCTTAAGTTTATAGCCTTTTCTAAACCAGTTTCATGTGACCAACATTCTGCCCAAGTTTCATGACAGTTGAACCAAATTTGTGGCCCTATAGAGACTACAGTGTAAACATAAATTGCCAGGCCTATTTTCCCATGATATGGCATGTATCCTTCCCATTTTCAAAAGGGCTCATCATTAAGACCTGGCCAAAATTCTGATCAAGTTCAGTGGAGATTGGGCCATATTTGTGGCCTCTAAAGTGTGAACAAGAAAATTGTCATTAAGGTCCCTTTTACCATGATATGGCATGGATCCTTCCCATATTCATTAGAGGCACTCTTGTGACCAGGCTAACATTCTGACCAAGTTTCATGAAGGTTGGGCCATATTTGTGGCCACCAGGGTGTAAACTAGAAAATTAGCAATAAGGCCCCTTTTCCTGTGATATGGCATGGATCCTTCCCATTTTCAAAAGGTTCCTTCTGCTGACCTGGCAAATATTCTGATCAAGTTTCATGAAGATTGGACCATATTTGGGGCCCCAAGAGTGTAAACAAGAAAATTGGCATTAAGGCCCCTTTTCACTTGAAATGTGATGGATCCTTCCCATTTTCATTAGGGTTAATCCTTGTGACCTGGCCAACATTCTGACCAAGTTTCATGAAGATTGGAACATAATTGTGGCCCCTAGAGTGAAACAATGATATTTGCATTAAGGCCCCTTTTCCCTTGATATTGCATGGATCCTTCCCATTTTCAATAGGGTTTATCCTTTTGACCTGGCCAACAATCTGCCCAAGTTTCATGAAGATTGTGTAATATTTGTGGCCTCTAGAGTGTAAACACTAATATTGTTGACGCCGAAGGACGGACGACACACGACGGACGACGGACATTCAATGATCACAAAAGCTCACCTTAAGCACGATGTGCTCAGGTGAGCTAAAAATCATTCTAGGCAGGCCTGAAATTCATTTTAATATTACCTGAATATTTGATTGATGCTTTAAAATTCATAGCATCAAGCAACAGAATTGTCTGGTTTGATAAGACGATCCTGTACATAGCATGTCTAACATTGTCACACGTGCGTTAAGAGAAGGTGTTCGGTGAAACAGCCCCTTTAATCAAATATTTGTGACCCGTCACACTAAAAGGGACACTCTGGGAAGTTCGAAAAGTTTCGACCATGACCAGACTGCGAGAAACGTGCAGTCTGGTCAAGGTCAAACCTTTTCGCTGTGGGAAGAAATAACAAAGAATTAAATAAATAGATATCAATCTCATTATTCTCATCAAAAACATTGATTGACCCTCGCTGGATCAAATGTCTTTAAAACCAACCTACGATTTCCGTATGAACTGAAGGAAGATGCTGCAGATCAGACATTGTCACGAATATGTTGATCTTCGTCTTCACTTAGTTAGTTTAGTTTAAACCTGTTTATTTTACATCGATTGGGAAACAAGTTCTTACAACTTAGATTAATCCCTCTCAATTCTGCTTCCTGGAAAATTCACCAGTACTCGCACCCAACTTAAAGGTACAAATGTGAAAAAGTTACAAAAGCGAGTAAGAGTCCAAACCTCTCAACATATGGTTACGGGTTCGACCCAAGCGTCGGCACATATCCTTTCCGTCACTTGTCTCCCACCAATGGGTTTGATAATCGTAAACCTTAGTATCCGGATAGTGCTTAGCTGGAGGCTAGGAAAGGAGGTTACGGTTATGTAGACCTGGTATGTTGCATGGTGCGAGAAATACCAGGGTTTCATTGTAAGGTGCTCAAGTCTCCGCGCAATCACTAAAACACTGTTGAAAGCGGCGTAAATCCCTATTCAAAATCAGAAAAAAAAAAAACCACAGTGTTTCATTTACCTATGGCCCGGCATCTACAAAGCTTGTGTAATGCAACGGTATTGTACAAGAACGCATTCTGGCTTATTTGTTAGCAATAAACAAAACAGAATATTAGTTTGTAAGATATCTTCGACCGAGACACAGCTGGGAGAAAATGAAAAGCAGACGAGACGCGTGCCACACCCCCGCTATTCTAAACCACCGATTGGTTGCTATGTCACCTGTATTTGGAAACGACCTTTCTTAACGAAGGTCATGCAGTTCGTAAACCTCGTTCCCAGCCCGTCTGACAAATAAGGTAAACGGTAGCGAAACTCTAGGGTTTCCTCGCGTGTACCTGTATGCCGACTTTCGAATTTCTCTTCTCCCGAAAACACCGGTATTACACGGGACGCTGACTGCTTATCTCTGAGTACTATTTGTGATCTATGATTACTCCTTCTCATTTCTAAACGAGCCCTGTCTGGTCGCCTGTGCGTAGAAAAATCTCAAATTTTGGTGATCTTACATTCTATGGAATTTGTTAACAACTGAATCTCAGGTAAGCTGCATGTTTAATCTTAAAACGCCGACCGAAAGACCGTTAGATTGGTGTAATGAGTGCGCATGTGCCATGCATCATTACCGGTGAACATGAGATAAGGATCGCCGTGAGTTCACCCTTCAGAACAGGTGGCTTATGATCCTGGTACTTCTCACTGGCATCCATGTCTTAATAATTAATCTAATATCACTCATAATTACTTCAAATATATCTTACAAGAAAAATCAACAGTGGTTAAAACCGTTACTGAGTATTTTACTATCTTTTTTATGTCTATGATTTGGGTAATTATCTGCATTCATATTTCAATCTTGTCATGATGGCATAACATGCAATGACAAAAAAAAAAGACTATAAAATATCTTTAACATAAAGTATAGCGTTGTTTAGCATACGAATCCGTTAAACGGTTATATTTAATGCGTTCATTTTATTGCTTTCCAAATTTGTCAAGTGAGGTGCATGCTGACCCAAGAAATCAAACTTTATGTAGTTAAAACATTGAATGAGACTGATAACATTTATATTGTTTTAGTATCGGTATTTCGTTTTAAAATCAAATTTTCTGATTTAAGAAAAAATATTGAAGACTTAGAAATAAATCGAATTCTATCAGCCTTTGAAGTCAGCTTACTTCGTACCGACAAGTTCAGTTTGAGTCCAAAATCCATAATCCAATATGTCCCAGTCCCCCCCCCCTCCCTCTCTCTCTCTCTCTCTCTCTCTCTCTCTCTCTCTCTCTCTCTCTCTCTCCCCCTTCTCTCTCTCTCTCTCTGGCTCTCCCTCACTCCCCTCTCTCTCTCTCCCTTTCTCTCTTGCTCGCTCTTTCTCCCTACCCCCTCTCTCTCTCTCTCTCTCTCTCTCTCTCTCTCTCTCTCTCTCTCTCTCTCTCTCTCTCTCTCTTTCTCTCTCTCTCTCTCACTCTCTCGCTCTCTCTCTCTCTCTCTCTCTCTCTCTCTCTCTCTCTCTCTCTCTCTCTCTCTCTCTCTCTCTCTCTCTCTCTCTCTCCCCCGTGTCCTAGTTGTGCTAATGATGAATTTTAACCGAATAAGCATTCATTTAAACATGTAGATAGGTGAAGGTTTTGTTTCTGATTATTAATTAAGCCATTTTATTTTTGCATATGTTCTTAATTTCTAAAGTAACAGTGCACTCATGTATTTCTAATTCATTTCCTCACAATACAATGCACATTTTACAGGTATGCAATATGTTCTCCATTAGTTTTATACAAGCTTTCCTATGTTTCTGAGAACTTCTGTGTTTTAGATTTTCGTATCTTTTATAAGAATGATTGTCTGGATGTTGCTTTACGAGAAAGGCTTGTCCAAAGGACATAAGAGTCAAAAATAAACAATTTCGATGTATCATGAAATTTGGTTTGTCCAAATATTTGAAAATTTCTGTACACTTCAATAGCGCCTGTGATGTCCCCAGGCTTCGATTACGACCTGACAACGCTTGTGCATACTGCTTATATGCCTGCTAATACTGTGGATTTGATCCCATTCTTCAAGAAAAGCCAGTCTGAGCTCCTGTATCGATGCTGGTTGCACCGGTTGTGATGAAACAGCTGTCTGTAACATGTCCCAAGCATGCTCTATAGGATGTAGATCCGGGGATCTAGCTGGCCATTTCATACGGACAAGTGTGGCTTGCTCGAGATATTGATTGGTGATGTTGGCTCTATGCACACGCGCATTGTCATCCATAAGAATGAAAATTACACCGACTACAACTGCATATGGTCGAACGTAAACATCTAAGATCTCATTTACGTACCTATGAGCCGTCAATGTACCGATTTCAATAAAGTGGATCTCTGTTTTCCCCTGAGCACTAATTCCCGCTCAAACCATGACTGAGCCCCCGCCAAACCGACCATGTTCTGCGACACACACTTGAGTAAAACGCCTATTTGGCATCCTCCAGACCTTCTGGCGTCTATCGGTAAAGGCCACACAAAACCTGGAATCATCTGTAAAAGGGACGGGACATTTCGAATGACCCCGTGCCCATGCTTAAAGCATTTGAAAGTGAAATCGGGTTAATGGAATACAGACTGCAGGATCGCAAAACGGTCAAACGGTTTGCCAATTTTACCCCGATTTGTAAACAAGTGCACGTGCAAAGCGGGATATGATAAGAAAACTGTTTGCACCGTTTTGTGATGCTGATCTAGCAATTAAGATAAGTCGTTTTTGGCAATGCTATCTGGACAATGAATAACTATTCGCGCTATATGAGTCTAAAAGTAACACAAAGATCTAAATTTAATGTTCTTGAGTCATTTTAACGTCCATAACGTTAACATCCGTGATAAATGAGGGTTGTCCTAATATTTCGCGACATTTGCATTCTAAGACAAATGGAAAGCCACGGGGAAAATTAAACGTGTTTTAAAAGGTTATGTGGCCACCTTATGTTTTGGTAAAGTGATAGCACAAAAATGCAAGTTAGGGTTTGCAATATTTGTCACGATCTTTTGGGACAACCCATGTGCTTCATTTTAAGAGCTCCAAAGCAACATGACATTCTTCGCTTATTGTAGTAAGGACCCCACGTTAGAATTAAAATACACATGTAGGTCAAACGGTGGATTCAAGAAATAGCCCGTTTGGCTTCTATATGGACCAACTTTTTCCACAATTATATAAAATTGCGTTTGAATGAAGGATTTGTTTGCGGTAAAACCTTAATTTCAGCTTATTACCATTCACATTTTTGAAAATGAAATGATGTCAATATAATGATTTTGTCTATCTGATTAATTAATCCGATTCTGAGATTTTCGGCGAAACGTTGGTCCATATTGAAGTCAAAAGGACTTTACCTGTTTACAGATATCTAAAGTACACATTAACAAAATAAACGCACTTTCATTTCAACAAGTGCAAACATAATTTGATATTAAGTTTACCATTTAAACACCAGCCAGACAATTTTGTCAAATTTCACCGAAGCATTTTATCTTGGTATCAGTAGATTTTCCCAAATCAACTCCGAATTGTTTACGAGATTTGACCAGGAAATAGACTCTTGTTTGTTCTTTCGATTAAGCCGCGTCAATATTTTTGAAAAAAAGAAGCCATTTTATTTTATTTTTTCCAACGTTAATTCTTTTAGACGCACTGCACAAACGTTTAAGACGTTGGTGCTACGTGAATAATATCAGTTACACTTTGTTGATTCTTCGTTTCATTAATATTGTTCATGAGGTAAAAGGACTGTCAGAAATGTTCACATAGCCGTTAAGATGAGACGGAGCAATTAATAGAGGATAATCGTTTGTTTCAGTGTAAGAATGGTTCATATTTTGTTCAGTGAACAACAAAAGCCTATTTCCACTCGTGGAAAATATAACTTTTGTTGTTCATAAAATGATATATAAACCGATCCTACTCGAAAAACAAACGATTATGTTTTTCTTTTAATTCTTTTATGTGACAAAATGTTGAAATATAAGAACTATTTTTCTTACAACCGCGTCATGCACGCGATAACAATCTAGCGTTAATGATGGCGTCACTTTTTTGCACCTCTTAGATGACGTCAGATAGAGTGAATAGAGTGAAATGGACGAAAACTGGGTATATATTTTTGATTATTTCACTGGGAAGGCGTTGAGATTTTGAAAATGATAATCTTCCTCGATAATTCTAGAACTTTTGGCGAAGGCATCATTTTCAAAAATAAATAAATAAATAAAAAATAAATAAATAGATAAATAAATAAATAAATAAATATATCATTGAGATTTTGACATAAAATTTCAACCAATTATAATATTCGAATCTTGTAAGACAAATCTGAATTAATTCAATGTGATGTTATGATATTTGACATTGGCATGAGGACATGAAAAACGACAAAAAAATGGTAACAGTGTTATAATGAAATTGCGACAAATCAGCCCTGCGTTCAGGATGACAAAACGGTGCAAACAGTTAGCCAATTTAACCCCTCTTTGCATATAATAATTTTCAAACTGCACCGTTTTGTCATCCCTAATGCAGGCCAGGGTGATGAAAACTATTAAAAACTCATAAAATAAATCAATCTTTGTGCGACTAATTACTATAATATTATCTGCTGAGCCTAAAACCAACTCAATCAAGTGAATTAAAACTCATTTAACTTTGTTGTGTAATACACAAGAAAGCTAAAGGGGATAGTGGGCTTATGGAATTTAAATTTAAACTTTGTTATTATCTTTAGGAATTTTAATTAGATTCTCTCAAAGCCCGAGCCAAATTTGAGTTCTAGCTATAAAACGCAACAATGTGATGATGGATCGATCTTTAAAGTGCGAAACGTGTTAAGCTAGAAACAAAATATCCGTAATAAAGTCTTCGATGAATTTTGTTAAAAACCCACTGCAACATTCGCTTAAATGTTCGTTTAAATACAATATGCGAGGTTACCCGACCCACAACCTCAGGTTGAAATTTTGTCGAAATTAAGTTATCAGATTCAGAAAATATAGGAAATTGAATTATAACACTTGCCAGGAAATCAAAATTTGCTTATACTACTTCCCTGGATTGTACGTCTTAAGTGTAATCCAGTAATAGCAGTTTAACTAGCAGTGTAATAACAACATGCATATATTTTATGGGTGGTAGGAGGAACTGAATGTTTCTAACAATTTCTTCATTTTTCCACGTAGTTTTTTCTATAGTGGAAATTCACATGACATCGTCTGATTCACAATTCTCAAATTTACGTGTGGTGTTAGTTGGTCTCAGTAACGATCTACCTTACCCCCAGCCCCACACCTCATGAACCCCCTACTCCCCAACCCTAACCCTTCCACCTCTTCATGCAAACAAACAAAACATAGTCACCTATAAGACCGTAAACCTTGACCGACTTTGAAGTAGAGAATAAAATCCCATTTTTCGGAAAAGAGTACCTTGACGTCACAATAGCATGTGACGGTTAGCCGTCAGATCTCGACTAATGTTACAAAGGCTTAAGAAATTTAGATTTCCTCATATCCTAAATATAGAGTGCTCCATCTTTTCTTTTCTTTAGACAAATTTAGGTTGACCTCTGCTCGAAATTGTACTTGAATTTTACAAGCTGAAATTGTTATTTTGATGAACTTCAAGTTAGTCTCTTCTCTTGTTGCGAATCATCGGTTGACGATGAGTGATCAAAACCTCGTAACTACAGCTTGAACAAGCTGTAGTTACGAGATTTTGAAACCTCACCGACAAATTAGTTTCATTACAGTAAAACTTAAGGAACCACAAAATACCCCGTCGTTTATGGCAATGGTCGCGATAAATGTGACAGTTCATTTTGATAGCATTTAAAGGTTGTCGGCCAAGTCTTACTGAATCATATGATGTTCGAACCCATTAGAATCGTCTCATTGAGACGATTCTAATGGGCTCCAACAACATAAGATTCAATAATAACACATTTTTCGTTAAGAATGTCTTCTTTTTCACAGATTTTGCTTACGGTGAAGGAACTTTTTGAATGGTGGTCGCTTGATACAATTGGTCGCTTAATAGACGTGGTCGCTCGAGCAATATCGACTGTATTTCAAAATCGCAGCAAATCACGCAGAACAAGCTAAGGGTAATAACAGCAAGTAGGTAGTACGGTATAGTTTACACATTCCAATGTTCTGGAAATAACTTCACTGGGAGAGGCTTATCGGTTATTTACAGAAAATTACCGTCGAAATTCATCTATGCATGAACATGCTGAAATATACGCGCATGCAGTGGCGTTTAGATTTTGTCCTTAGACGAAAATGAGAAAAAAAAAATCGATTTACCAAGTTCTTTAATGCATAGATCTAAGATTTGCTTGAAGTAATTTTGTTATTCTGGCGGTCTACTTACTTCGATGACGCTTATGTGGCGACATTGAAATGTGCCTGTGCGAAGTCGAATTTACTGTAAGCCTTCCTCGATGACCTATCATTTTTATTTAAAAAATACATGTAAAATATTTTGCTATTCTGGCAGTCTATATACTTCGATGACGCTTATGTGACGACATTGAAATGCGCCTGTATCAAGTCGAATGTTACTGTATGCCTTCCTCGATTACCTATCATTCTTATTTTTCAAAAACTAAATCAAATAGAGGCCACAACTTAGCATTGGTCACATAATTTTTAGGGAAATATATCAGCATCCATAAAACTGGACGGGAATAGTAGTTTTTTACGTAAAAATAAATGATAAAATTTAAGTATGATCTTAATGATAGGAATTCAAACGAATATATATCTTCGCTAGAATCAAATAGAATGTCTGACAATATTGAATGAAGAAAATAACTTTTTGCGTTAAAAACTTACATTTGACAAAAAACCCTGACGAATATTAAGGTAGTGGACCCGTAATAGTACCGCAACGCTTGGAAAGTTATGAACATCAACAGTAAACCGAGGTTTTCTAATAATTTCATTAGGAAACCTCGGTTAACTTTGCGAAATGTCATTAGTTCCGAAATGTTGCGTAATTATTACGGGTCCACTGCCTTCAATTCAAACTCATTTGAAGGCCCAGATTCATTTTTAACGCCATGACATTGCGCGACTTTAAAAATTCTTTTAAATATCGCCCTTGGAAAGTACGAATTATTTCAAAGTTTAAACTTTTAATTTTGAAACACTTTTGTATTCAGAAACGTTATAAATTACTGATCCCTGGGTGATCTCAGTCTTTACAACGATTACTTGAAACATTTGGAAATGTCGTGCAGAGGCTCATATTAAACGCTGTTGAAAACTTCAACAACTTGCTTGTATTTTACAAGAGGCATACTTATGCCAATTCTTAGATGTTGGCCTTTATTCAAAAATATTAATAACATCAAGGCATCATGATGTAAGTGTGTAATATTGTTTTTGCGAATGACGGGAAAATGAATCACCGTCACAAACCTTTAGCATGTTCCTGATACAAATGAATATGGATTTATGCCCCACACCGATAAATCAGCCGTATATTGTTTTGACCGTTTGTCTTTTTGCCGCAGCCCCCTTCCTCCCCAAACGTTTATATAGGCAACAACTTTTGTACGGTAAGGAATATAGTCTTCACATTTCACATGTGTATTAATTGTGACAAGACTTCGCTTTTAATACGAACGCCAAAGATACTAGTCAAGAAAGAAGTCCTTCCTATGCTGTACTACGTTTTGTCATCAAAATATTATATCGTCGGTGTTTTGCTAAAATCTCGTAACTACAGCTTGTTTAAAGCTGTAGTTACGAGGTTTTGGTAGAAAATCGCCGATATGTCGGAAAGCATGGGAGAAATTTGGTTTTCGTCAAGCGTATTGACCAATGTACCACCAGAAGCCGAATTACTTAAAGTGACCAAATGATTACTACGCTCATGTCCGAGGTAATTTCCAGTATACGGAAAAGTCCGATGTTCCGAATACCGAGCAAATGCACCTTTCTCCTTTCCCTTTTTTTTCGAGATGATATGAACTATTCAACATTCTAGAAAGATCAAAGGACATACCCGGTAAGGACAGTGACCTATCGGATGGGAGGCTTACTTACACGAAATAATTGAAAGGCCTAAATAATGCATTTCGAAACTAGGTTTATGTAAACGGAAATGGCTTTTGGCACTGTCAGATATTTGGCAGTATGTCTGTGAATGGACGCCTACTATAAGACTGTTATGATCCATCGGTCATTGGTCTTAAACATTGTACACATGAAATCTTGGTATTTAACTATTTTCTTGCAACTCGACCCCACCCTGAAAGATAAGCGCCAGCAGTAATGCCAAATTCTTTTCTAAATCACAATATGCTTATGATGAGCTATACAATTAGATACATCGTGAAATTGACATTCATCTCAATCAAAGCCATTCTAAATCGCTCACTTAGCGATCCATACATTCAATCCAAACACTCACACAAACCATTCAAAAACGCTCAAATTACTAAAAAAAATACAGGGTCAACAATTACAATAAAAGAAGAACTAAATCGAAATTTCACTCACATATTGAAGCATCTGATTGGTTTTTGAAGAAATTGGGAGCTATTTATAGAATTTTTATATACATTTTATTAAAGAGAGGTAATACATATCGATAATTTTGTTCATCCTGAACAAAATTAGTGATACTGGATTACCTCCCATTAAATACACCCAAAACACACCCCATACACTCATTCAATTTCATTCCAAAATTATCCACCTTGTCAATTTCGCGATGTTGTTAACTGTATAAACGGCGTAGAGCGTTCTTCGTGCATCGAGTATCAACACATTGTGTGCACTCTGTGTGGCGCATTTTTGGTTAAAAGTCGCGAAAGTTGGTCAGAATGTTTCTTTTGTATTATATCTCGGACAAATTTAAGATTGGATCAAGTTTGGTTAAACGCAAGGTCATGTCGAATCTGATAGAGACCTTATGTGTTTTCTAGAGGTCAAATTTATGGCTCAATTGAATGAAATCAGGTCAGAATGAACCTCCTCAAAGCCTCAGGTCTACTGAAAATTTGAATACGTGGATGAGACGTCTGTTCCAAAACCGTTGGTGTACGGTTGATGATATACTTTTGGGAACTTGGGAAGAATGCGTCTATATTTCTTGTTCAAGATATTAGGTGTGTGTCTTCGAAAAAGAGAAAAGAATCATACAAATTTTAAACGCTATATTTGTGGTTCATCTATAAATATACCTTGCAACTTGGTCAAATTGTTTTTTGAGCATGAGTTTAATAACCCGATGACTCGGGGCGAAACAGTTCGCACTGCGCCATCAAACGATATGCCTGAAGTAAAACGCTTGCCTTTTAGAATAATGCTTCACGGGCGCACTTTTTGGCCAATACCAATTGCTCATAGGATCGCTAAATGGCCAATGATACGCTCGTTAAGGCTTACATTAAGATCAAAGGGCTGACTGCACTAGAAGTTTTTGGTGAAAACATTTTCACTTCATACACTTTCAGTGTTTAATTGATCAAAGCAGATGGTGTAGACTTGGATCAGTCTGCTTATTTTTTATGTGTATACCTGCTTCAAAATTCTACCATTCCAAGATCAGCACAGCCAGGGTTAAAAATTGACAAGATTCGATTCGGCAGAGTTTCACCTACATGTATGTGAACTTCGTAAAACTTTATTTCATTAATTTAATTGGCGGTTCCACCCGCGAGTTAATGGAATTTTGAGGATGTATTAGTCGGGAGCTTGTTAACATCGGTATTTTAAGACGAAAGGTGAAACCTGTTTAATCTCTGGAAAAGCTCAAACACGAGTTCAGAAATATTGACTAGAATTTACGCATTTTTTCATACATCAAATAAGCTCGTACAGCTAAGAAATTAACAAGGTGAATGATTGTGTTTTTGAATTATGTAACCAGGTCCGTTGGAACAGGGATGCTACAGCCACCCAAATATTTTTCGAACACTAGGAAAACGTCGATTTTCTGCACAAATATCCACCAGTTACAGTTAAAAACATCGTGAAATTTACGCTCATTCCGATCAAAATTATTCAGCGTTCCATTCATTAATTCAAACACTCACCCCGAAAATGAAAAAAACAAAACAAAAAACCGCTCCGAAATCATTAGAAAACATTTCGAAATCAATCCTAGAGGATTAACATTTAATTAAAATGGGTCAAATTATTCTACGATTTTATTGGCTGGTGTGGGTTTTAAAATGTCTGATTGGTCCAGAAAAAACAGAAAAGGGAGGTAATAAATGTCGCTAATTTTGTTCAATCGATATTAAATTACACCCTTTAAATTCGCTCAATATCCGCTCCTCACACTCATTCAATACCATTCCGTAATCATTCCAAGAACATTCCTCTTAACGATTTAACGATGTTCTTGATTGTACCAAAAAAATCTCCCATCCCCCAAAAATGAGTGGGATGAGCGAGTTTTGAAGGATGTAGTACGCTATCCTGGGATAGCGCCTATAGCAGGAAGTGCGGACGCATGCAGGGGCGTTAACGTTATTCAGTTATTTTGGCGTTTCGTACACAATCTATTAGAAAACTGCCCTAAATTCAATAGATTTTCATTCTAATACGATCAGAAAAAGCTTCAAAAAGTGTTCGATATTCGACCAGCTGTTGAAAATCGCATGTTATTTGCACATTGATGTTCTTCGCAAGACCGGCAAATTAAGGCTTTAGAAGTTTCAAGAGAATTATGAAAAAAATATTTGGCGAATGAATAGCTCTAATTTTTCCAATCGAGTATTTCTTGCAGAGTTTTACGTATCAGAGGGTTAAACTATTCTAAATTTTTTTTTATCAATTTAACCCAATGGTGTGGGTATTCTTTTGAACAATCGAAGATTCCAATAAGTTCTCAATAAGTAAGGTATAACAAAGCACCAGTTTCCTGCCCTTTACAAGTATCCCGATCTCTTGAGTCCGCTTTGTCCGTACTACGTTTAGTTTGTAAATTTTTTTTTGCTCCCTTGCGCTCCGATCTTCCGAGAGTTTACTGTATTTGAATGTAAAATCCAATAGTTTCCCCTTCTATTCGCAATAGCTCGGAATTCTCCATCAATTTGTTAGCCTTGATACAATGACCAGATGAAGTAATTATTAATTATCCTATCGCCTTACTTCTGGTCAATAATTATGACCGGCTGGACTTACCTATCCATCCAATATGTTAGGGTAATTTGTCCTAATTGAATGTAACAGGGTATTATGCTTACACCAATATGGAAGATATTCGATGGGTCTTTATCTATCGGCCATAAACGCTTGGAGAGAAACTAATATTCTAAAGTTAAGAAAAGGGTGTAGGAAATGAAACCAATTCATGTTTTCTTTTCAGTCAAGTAAATGTTGACCCCCCCCCCCCCCCGCAAGTGTATATATTGAAATTCTTAAAAGACTAGACCCTTAAAAGTGTATTTACTGAAATTCTTAACTGTAGATGAAAAGGTATAATCATTGAAATTCTAAACAAAATTCTAAACTTATCAAGCTAAAAAAAATATATTCATTGAAATGTCAGCTGAAAAAATATATTCATTGAAATGTCAGCCACCACCCACAATATTATGGGTTTTTTAGCTCACCTGAGCACAAAGTGCTCAAGGTGAGCTATTGTGATCACTCACTGTCCGTCGTCCGTCCGTCGTCCGTCCGTCCGTTCGTCCGTCTGTCCGTCCGTCCGTCCGTCTGTCCGTCCGTCCGTCAACTATTTCTTTAAACACCTTCTCCTCCTAAACCACTGGGCCAATCAAGCTGAAACTTGACAAGGATGTTCCTTGGGTGAAGGTCTTTAAAAGTTGTTAACAGAATTTAATTTCATCAAAAACTCTGGTTGTCATGGTTACATAATAGCCCAAAATGGCCGAAAATCTTAGAAAAAATTCTTCTCCTCCTAAACCACTGGGCCAATCGAGCTGAAACTTGGCAGGGATGTTCCTTGGGTGAAGGTCTTCAAAAGTTGTTAAAAGTATATAATTTCATCAAAAACTCTAGTTTCCATGGTAACGGAAAATCTGAAAAAATGGCCAAAATGGCTGAAAATATTAGAAAAATTTCTTCTCCTCCTAAATCACTTGGCCAATCAAGCTGAAACTTAGCAGGGATGTATCTTGGGTGAAGGTCTTCAAACATTGTTAAAAGAATTTAATTTCATCAAAAACTCTATTTTCCATGGTAACGGAAAGTTTGAAAAATGGCCGAAAATGGCTGAAAATCTTAGAAAAACATCTTCTCCTCCTTAACCACTGGGCCAATTGAGCTGAAACTTGACATGGATGTTCCTTGGGTGAAGGTCTTCAAAAGTTGTTAAAAGAATTTAATTTCATCAAAAACTCTAGTTTCCATGGTAACGGAAAATCCGAAAAATGGCCGAAATGGCTGAAAATATTAGAAAAAATTCTTCTCTTCCTTAACCACTGGGCCAATCGAGCTGAAACTTGACATGGATGTTCCTTGGGTGAAGGTCTTTAAAAGTTGTTAAAAGAATTTAATTTCATCAAAAACTCTAGTTCCCATGGTAATGGAAAATCTGAAAAATGGCCAAAATGGCTCAAAATATTTGAAAAAAATTCTTCTCTTCCTTAACCACTGGGCCAATCGAGCTGAAACTTGACATGGATGTTCCTTGGGTGAAGGTCTTTAAAAGGTGTTAAAAGAATTTAATTTCATTAAAAACTCTAGTTCCCATGGTAATGGAAAATCTGAAAAATGACCAAAATGGCTCAAATATTAGAAAAATTTCTTCTCCTCCTAAACCACTGGGCCAATCGACCTGAAACTTGGCAGGGATGTTCCTTGGGTGAAGGTCTTCAAAAGTTGTTAAAAGTATATAATTTCATCAAAAACTCTGTTTTTTCATGGTAACGGAAAGTCTGAAAAACGACTGAAAATATTAGAAAAAATTCTTCTCCTCCTAAACCGCTGGGCCAATCAAGCTGAAATTTGGCAGGGATGTTCCTTAGGTGAAGGTCTTCAAAAGTTGGTAAAAGAATAAGCCATGATAAGAGAAAAGTTGAAAATTTAAGAAACTTAAAAAAAATCAAGTTGCAATAGGACGAATTTTAACCAACCTTAATGTACATCAAACAAATTCTGGTTTTCATAACATGGTTGACAAGTTATGAGTGACATACTCAGGTGAGCGATATAGGACCATCATGGTCCTCTTGTTTATCATTATTGAATTCTAAACTGCTGGAATTGAAGAAGTCGTATTCATTAGATTTACTTAGGAGCTTCAAAGGGGTATTCATTGAAATTCTAGGCTTTAGGAGCTGAAAAAGTACCTTTATCGAAATTCTTAAATGTAGGAGCTTAAGAAAATACATATACATGTAAATTCTAGACAGTAGGAGCCGAAAAGGTTGTGTGTTCATTTAATTTCTAAGCTGTAAGGGTCGAAAAACGCATTTAACGGAATTCTAAATTACGGAAGCTGATAAAAAAAGTATTCTTTAACTCTCTGTGCTGCATCCTCAAAAAAGTTAAGACTCACATTCAATGCTTTATAGTACCACGACTCATTCCTAATTTAAATGAATCAAAAATGTAACACGCTAAGCTCGTTCAACCTTGTATCATCATTGGCGCTCAGTATAGGTACAGAGAAGTTTGTTTTATAATTAGGTCGAGATATAGTAGCATACATCAAAAGTACAGAACACGTGCACTTGTTCAAAGCATAGGAAACGCGTCCATGTTGATCATACTTGGAATAAATAAACAGTCAAAGGCCAAGTGATTTTGTGGCGGATACGTTAAGTTTGCTCCTAAGTTCTCTGTTAGTTCAAACACATATTGTCCGTGGGAGACCAAAACCTCGTAACTAAAGTTTGAATTAAGCTAAGATGTGCGTCTTTTATTCCAAATCACCATATAATGAAATGAACGGGTTAAGTAACTGGTTATGAAACAATAAGCTAAGACTTAATGGTGCTAAAACTTGAGAAAGAGTTTATGGACGACTTCAAATAATGTATCTACAGCTTCGAATCAAGCTATATATACGACATTTTGGTCGTCCCCTGATGACAGGTATTCGTTTGGCGACAAAAATCTCGTAACTACAGCTTTAAATCAAGCTGTAGTTACCACATTTTGACGCCGATTTCATGAAGAAAGGTATTCGTCTACCTCATCTTTTCATTGTGGGGTATAGCTTCCCTGGCAAACATCCACGTAAATTATTGCTGTAGAAAATGTCAGGCACTTGCTAGATTCGACGAAAACAACATTTTCCGAAGGTATATACAATTAAACTTGTTCTGAGTGACCACATGTAATTGTTTTATTATTCGAGTTTTGTGAAATAGGTGTATAAATTCCTTTTATTGGTTTAAAAAAATAAGAAAACACTTATATGATAATCTAAATCACGAAAATTGATTGTGAAACAATTGCCTGTGTAATTCACCACTGGGGCGACCACTTAAAACTATCGGGTGACCGTTTCATACTTTTCTTCTTCCATTTTTTCAGCGAACTTGAAGAAATTTTTTTTTGTACATTCACTCGTTAAAATTGCATAATTCAAACTCAGATGATATACTGAACACAAAAAAAAAAAAAACAAAAAAAAAAACCGCATCACTTTTCAATGACAAATAATTTTACCCTGAAATCGATCAATTTACTGATATGACATTGCTTTAGTTTGGCCGGCCACTATGTACACAATTGTGGTGAAATTTATTCCTAAATTCATACTCAGTTCAGTAAAGACACTTGAATGTGATAAACATGTTTTCTGCTCTAAGAACAGATCGAATTCATCTATGAGAATAAAGTTGGTCGAGTATTACAGCAAATAAAGGTGGTAATGAAAAACAGGGTAGACATTTATCAGATCAAGCATTGTCTTCGAGGTTGGCGGTAGCGAAAAATTGAATTTCGGCACGCCATCGCGCATAGTCAATGCACTGATTGATTAGATCAAGGACACTTGCAATTGCCATGAGGGACAATAACTGGCCTATTGAAAGGTTAAAACGATTTTAACAACTCCCGGTTCCATACTTTGGATGCTGACACGACGAGGAGACTGCATTAAAAGGTGATTTGACCGAAAATTCATACTCTCTATGTCACAGTTTTTTTCAGGTTTTAGTGGACTATTAATGACTGTGAAACACAAAAATTATTAATCTGAGCCGAGTATCTAATCCTTCAGTAGCTATAGCCATATGTATAGTGCGGTTTTATTAGCTTGAATCTGACCCCTGCTATTTAGATGAATAAAAATCTGATTATTCCTACTCGGTTTTGCACGTGCTTTCATAAGAATGAATAATAAACGATATTGAATGTATTATACATTTTGTTAATTGATAAAATATATCGGTATAATTGTTATTTGAGCATTTTTTCCATAGAGGTCAAAGTCGGGTCAAATTAACCAGGCTATAACACCCAATGAGCAAGGCAATGTTATGGTCTATTTTGCTCATGCAACTATGGACTTTCTTCGCGAACACCTTTTTAAGTGATACCAATGTCTAATCTTTCACCGACTGGACTTATCTCAAGATCTAGCACGTCAAATACGAGCTTGCAATGAGAGTCAAAAAAGAGCAAGAAAACCCAAGTAACTGCTAATGGATAGCCATAATGGGAATAAGTCTTGATAAAAGTAAAAACATCTACGTGTCATACGTTCTTTGGGTGCATTTTTGCACATGGATTCACGCGCTAGTGACTTTTACTAAGCAATGGAAAGTTTTTCTTATTTAAAAAAAATCATTTGGGGGGTTGTCACCTTTATGAGTGTGTAACTCTTCAATGCCTATGTATTCGTTGTCGTCCTTTTTGTCACAAATCAATAATTGGTCAACGTTTATTTTGATATAACTTTTCTTTCAAACTTCATATTATGAAAAAAAAATCAATCTTAAAAATTGAGCGATGCGTTATTTTTGTTGTTCAGTATATTTCATCTGTCTATGGTGTCCCATTGAGCTGAATTCAAGCAATTCAAAATTCAATTCCTCGATTTTAAGGACAAGATCGGCGATTTTTTTTTTGAAATTTTGCTTATGCATATAACCGGGGAAATTTGAAATTGGTTTTGTTATGGAAGTTGGTATTCAATACAGCTGTTCGCTTAAGATCATCTGTACGATAAGAAAGGATATTCGTCTCTATGATATTAATGAATTACAATTACAATTACAATCAGTTTTGATGAGGTATTTATTATTATCAGATATGAGTTTCTGCGTGAGACTCAACGATGCCATATGAACGAAGGAAACGGTCATTGACCTGGGCGGTCATGTATTAAGGTCGGACGTTGCGATACGGAGGTGCAAAATCATGTATACATTTTAGAGCATGAATACGCACCGATTTATTTAGAATTTCAAAATAGCTTTCCATGGATCATTTAAAGAATGATTACAGGAAAGGTCAGTCACTTACGCCAAAACCAGTCCTGCGTTCAGGATGGCAAAACGGTGCAAATTGTTGGCAAATTATTCTCCGCTTTGCACGTGGACTTACGCGCAAAGCGGGTATAGTTTGCAATCAGTTTCCTACCATTCATATTGAACACAGAACGCGTTTGGTCTTAAACGCGACGCGTCCTCTTCCAAAACTCTGGGGAAGTTTCTCACCAAAAACTGCAACATCAGACCTTAAAGATGAATATCGTGGATACTTTATGTCTTTTTTGGCGTAATTATCTACAAAGAACGGTAAAAGTGGATATTTTCAAGCGTCCAGAAAGTGTTCGTTTTGTTGTTATTATTTTTAAATCGTCAATGGCAACAGTTCCAAAAGGAATATTGTTTATATTTTTGTGAACTTTTTATATCACACTTCATCTTTTGACATACTTCTTATCTTCAATTATTTATCCGCTGTCTTTTTCGCCCTTATCGTCGTTAGAGAACAAAGGCATCGTAAATGCAGCTTTAAAACATTTTTCTCGCAAATCCTAGGTCACTAACAGGTGATTGCACATCTTATATAAACACCGAATCGAAAGCAAAGGAAAGATGGAAGTAGAAAATAAAACTTGCTTCTGAAGGAGCACGGTTAATGACGTAGTAGGGTGCATATAGTAAGCACGAACACTTATTACTCCTGTTAATAAAGTTACTAGAACCGTTTCTTCTGTATATCATGATATTAAGCACATCAAAAACATACCAGGTTTGTTTTATAATTCGTAATGAAATAAATCTGGCAGTTGCGCCATTTTTATGTGCATATGGCCCTTATTGGTTACATTTTATCATTCATAAAACGGGCCACTTAGCGGGAATAAAAACTGAGACCCCGTCCTTCGTAACCTTTGTCAACGAAAACGACTGTGATAACCCGGCATCTTTACGCAAGTTACGCGTGTGCGTAGTATAAGAGTTCTGTGGGTGAGTATCTGTACTCATTGTGCTTGTTTTAGTAACAAGCACATTTGTCTGAGTTTATAAAAGGAAAAGAGATTTTCAGAGACAGGAAGCAATAAACACCGCCATTAGCTTTCTCCAAAATCAGGTATTATTCAGATTTCAAGATGGAAATACATGAAGTCATGTTTAAACTTACCAAGATATAGCTTGGTGCCAAGCAAGTCCTACGTCCAGAATGACAAAACGATGCAAGCTATTTGCAAATAATACCCTGCTTTGAACGCGGCAAGGTTACATGCAAAGCGGGGTATAATTTGCAAACAGTTCGCACCGTTTTGTCTTCTTCAACGCAGGGCAGGTAAGCACAGTTAAAACTTTAAAAATACTGTAATTCTCAATCCTCGAGTCATGAGTTCAATTCCTGCCTTGGTAAACGTTCATCAGACATTTGACAACCGGCATTTTAACAAAAGTTATTCGTCGCTGAAATGATTTGGTTGTACTTGAGGGAGAAGCAATTGGAAACCATAGAGCTGCAGATAGATGGGGTATTTAGGATTTTTGATCAAAGTAAGGATTTTTTTTTTCGCATAAACCCTTTGTTGCTGGTACTCATTGGAATCGTCTCGTCGGGACGATTTAAATGAGTACCCACAACATAAGGTTTACCGAAAAATAAATATATTAAATAAATATATTAGACTTGTTTTACGTTCTCCCTCTTATCTGTACCTCTGAAACAATTAGAAGGTGCAGCAGCCATAACGATATAACTGCAATAGTATTGAAATTGGTCTTAAATCCCATCCTAATAAACAAATAGATGCATAGACTTCGTGAAAACTTGAATAGTGACACTACTGTTCTTTGTAACCTGTTCCAAGAGAAATATTTTCTATTGTATCATACATCAGAAATAATTACTGGGATATGTATGTTTCTAGACAGCTTGGCCAATAACAAATAAATCAGTCTTGCTGACAAGCTTGTCACATAAGTTTGGGTAGATATGTACAAATCAATAAATCTACATTCTATTACGATCAGATAAAGCTTTAAAAAATATTCGAATTTCGACTAGCTGTTGAAAATCGTAAGTTATAAGTGCATTGTTGTTCTTCGCAAGACTGGCAAAATAAGGCTTTAAAACTTTTAAGAGAGTTATACGAAATATTTGGCAAATGAAGTGCTATACTTTTTATTATCGAGTATTCATTTTCAGAGTTTTAAGTAACAGAGGGTTATACTAATCTAAAATAATTGTCTTCGCGTAACATAGTCCAATATAACGCCTCGTCAAGGTGCAGCATAAAGATGGTGTTGTTTGTTGTTTAAAGAAGTAAAGAGAATACTCTAAAATCTTTTTTATCAGTTTAACCCTATGTTGTGGGTATTCTTTGGAATCGTCTCGAAGATGGAGACGATTCCAATGAGTTCTCATTACGTAAGCTATGATAAAGTATTGTTGAAATATTTAAACTAAACTCGAAAAATTCCCCTTCTATCCGCATCTAGCTCGAACATCTCCATTAATTTGTTAGCCTTGATACAATGACCAGATGAAGTAATTATTAATTATCCTATCGCCTTACTTCTGGTCAATAATTATGACCGGCTGGACTTACCTATCCAATATGTTGGGGTAATTTGTCCTAATTGAATGTAACAGGGTATTATGCTTACACCAATATGGAAGCTATTCCAGTGGGTCTTTATCTATCGACCACAAACGGTTAGAGCAAAAATAATTCTCAAAAATTACGAAAAAGAAGAAAAAGTTTAGGAAATGAAACAAAAGCATCAATTTCATGTTATTCTTTTCTAATGTTGACCTCCCCCCCCCCCTTTCAGAAAAACGTATTTATTAGAAATTCTAAAACGACTAGACCCTTAAAAGTGTATTAACTGCAATTCTTTTCTGTAGATGAAAAGGTATAATCAATGAAATTCTGAACAAAATTGTGAACTTTTAAAACTGAAAAATATATTCATTGAAATGACAGCCCCCACCCACAATATTTTGGGGTTTTTCCCCCTTGAATTCTAAACTGCTGGAATTGAAAAAGGTCGTATTCATTAGATTTACTGAGGAGCTTTAAAAGGGTATTCATTGAAATTCTAGACTTTAGAAGCTGAAAAAGTACATTTATTGAAATTCTAAACTGTAGGAGCTGAAGAAAATACGTATTCAAGTAATTTCTGTACAGTAGAAGCCGAAAAGGGTTGTGTGTTCACATTAAATTTCTAAGCCTTTTAGGTTGAAAAATGCATTTATAGGAATCATAAATTACAGCAGCTGATAAAAAAGTATTCTTTAAAATTATTTTACTTCATTTTATGTGCTTCATCCTAAAAAAAGTCAAGACTCACATTCAATATTTTATAGTACCACGACTCATTCCTAATTTAAATGAATAAAAAATGTAACACGTTAAGCTCGTTTAACCTTGTATCATCATTGGTACTCAGTTTAGGGTCAGAGAAGTTTGTTTTATAGTAATGTCGAGATATAGTAGCATGCATCAAAAGTGCAGAACACGTGCACTTGTTCAAAGTATAGGGAACTCGTCCATATTGATCATACTTGGAATAAATAAACAGTCAAAGGCCAAGTGATTTTGTGGCGGATACGTTAGATTTGCTCCTACGTTCTCAGTTAGTTCAAACACATATCGTCCGTGGGCGATCCAAACCTCGTAACTACAGTTTGAATTAAGCTGGAGTTATGTGGTTTTTATCCAAAATCACCATATAATGAAATGAACGGTTTAAGTAATGGGTTATGAAATAATAAGCTAAGACTTAATTATGCAAATACTTGAGAAAGCGTTTATGAACGGCTTAAAATAATGTATCTACAGCTTCGAATCAAGCTATATATACGACATTTTGGTCGTCCCCCATGACAGGTATTCGGTCGGCGACCAAAATCTCGTAACTACAGCTTGAAATCAAGCTGTAGTTACGACATTTTGGACGCACACTTCATGAAGAAAGGTATTCGTCTACCTCATCTTTTCATTGTGGGGTATAGCTTGTCTGGCAAGCATCCACGTAAATTATTGCTGTAGAAAATGTCAAACACTTGCTAGATTCGACGAAAACAACATTTTCCGTTAGACTTAAACTTGTACTAAGTGACCACATGCAATTGTTTTATTATTCGACTTTTGTCAAATAGGTCTATAAATTCCTTTTATTGGTTTGAAATAATAATAGAAAAAAATATAAGAAAACAAGTATATGATAATATATATCAAATGCCTTTGTATTTTACCATTGAAGCGACCACTTAAAACTGTCGGGTGACCGTTTCATACTTTTTTCTTCATTCTTTCAGCGAACTTGAACGAAATCATTTTGATTGTACATTCACTCGTTAAAATTGCATAATTCAAACTAAGATGATATTTTATCTGTCTATGGTGGCCCATTTAGCTGAGTTCAAGCAATTTAAAATTCGATTCCTCGATTTTAAGGCCATTTGAAATAGGTTTTGTAGTGAAAGTGGTTATTCAATACAGCTGTTCGCTGAAGATCATCTGTACGATAAGAAAGGATATTCGCCTCTATGATATTAATTAATTACAATTATAATTAGTTTTGGTGAAGTAATTATTATTATTATTATTATTATTATTATTATTATTATTATCAGAAATGAGTTTCTGCGTGAGACTCAACGATGCCATATGTGCGAGGGACACGGTCATTGACCTGATCGGTCATGTAATTAAGGTCGGCCGTTGCGATACGGAGGTGCAAAATCATGTATATATTTAGAGCATGAATACGCACCGATATATTTAGAATTTCAAAATAGCTTTCCATGGATTATTTAAAGAATAATTACAGGAAATGTCAATCACATAAGACAAAACCCATCCTGCGTTCAGGATGACAAAAACAGGGAAAATTGTTGGCAAATTATTCTCCGCTTTGCACGTGCACTTACGTGCAAAGCGGGTATAATTTGATATCAGTTTCCTACCGTTTGTCATATTGAACGCAGTACGCGTTTGGTCTTAAACGCGACGCGTCTTCTTCCAAAACTCTGGGAAAGTTTCTCGCCAAAAACTGCAACGTCAGACCTTAAAGATGAATAATTGTGGATATATCATGTCTTTTTTGGCCTAATTATCTACAGAAAACGGTAGAGGTGGATATTTTCAAGCGTCCAGAAAGTGGGGGGGGGGGGGGGGGTTTGTTTCTTTTTTTTTTTTATCGTCAATGGCAACAGTTCCTAAAGGAATATTGTTTATATTTTTGTGAACTTTTTATATCAGACTTAATCTTTTGACATACTTCTTATCTTCAATTATTTACCCGTTTTCTTTTTTCGCATTTATCGTCGTTAAAGAACAAAGGCATCGCAAATGCAGCTTAAAAACATTTTTCTCGCAAATCCTAGGTCACTGGCAGGTGATTACACATCTTACATAAACACCGAATCGAAAGCAAAGGAAAGATGGAAGTAGAATATAAAACTTATATCTAAAGAAGCACGGTTAATGACGTAGTAGGGTGCATATAGTAAGCACGACCACTTATTACTCCTGTTAATAAAGTTACTAGAACCGTTTCCTCTGTATATCATGATATTAAGCACATCAAAAACATACCAGGTTTGTTTTATAATTCGTAATGAAATAAATCTGGCAGTTGCGCCATTTTTATGTGCATATGGCCCTTATTGGTTACATTTTATCATTCATAAAACGGGCCACTTAGCGGGGATAAAAACTGAGATCCCGTCCTTCGTAACCTTTTTAGCTCACCTGAGCACAACGTGCTCGGGGGAGCTTTATGGGTGATGCTGCCTCCGTCGTCCGTCGTGCGTCGTGCGTCATCAACAATTTAGAAAAACTTCTTCTCCTTCTGAACGACAGAGCCAATTTCAATGAAACTTTGCCAGAATGTTCCTAAGGTGACCCTCTTTAAAAATTGTTCGCTAAATTCTGATTGGTCAATAAATGTGGGCGTGGCAGGGCGTGGCATTTTTTCACTATGCAATCTTTGAACGACATCTCCTAAACCACTGGGCCAATTTCAATGAAACTTTACCAGAATGTTCCTTTTGTGACCCTTTTCAAAAACGAAAGCGAAATTTTGATTGGCCCATAAATGTGGGCGTGGCAGGGCGTGGCTTATTTTGAGCCCGAAATCTTTGAATGACATCTCCTCCTAAACCACTGGGCCAATTTCAATGAACATTTACCAGAATGTTCCTTGGGTGACCCTTTTCAAAAATTGTTCGCGAGTTTTGATTTGCCCATTAAAATGGGCATGGCAGGGCGGGGCTTATTTTGAGCCCGAAATCTTTGAATGACTTCTCCGCCTGAACCATTGGGCCGATTTCAATGAAACTTTACCAGAATGTTTCTTGGGTGACCCTTTTCAAAAATTGTTCGCTTAAGTTTGGTTGGCCCATAAATGTTAGCCCGAAATTTTTGAAAGACATTTTCTCCTGAACCACTGGGCTGATTTCAATGAAACTTTACCTGAATGTTCCTTTCATGACCCTCTTTATAATTATTTTCATTGGCCCATAAAAATGGGCATGGCAGGGCGTGCCTTATTTTTAGTTGTCCCCGTAAAGAATGGATGGGCAGGGTCTATTTTCACTTTAAATACTTTGAATATTCTGTCCTCTTCACCAATTAGGCAAATGTGAATGTAACTTTGTCAGAAAGTTGCTTGGATGGGTTTCACTTGACCAATAAAATACCAGTGAGCGGTTTATGGCCATTCTGGCCCTCTTGTTCTAAAGAAACGACTGACAAAACCATATTTGTGCACGTTACGCGTAGTATAAGTGTTTTCTTTTATTGATTATCTGTAATCAATGTGCATGTAATGGTAACAAACACCTATGTTGAGTTTACAAGCGGAAAAGCATTTTTAAGGACAGGAACCAACATACTGCGTCTTTAGATTTCTCCCAAATCAGGTGTTATTCTGATTTCAGGTTGAATATAGCTAGGTGCCAAACCAGTCCCGCGGTTGGGATGACAAAACGATGCAAGCTGTTTGAAAATCATACCCCGTTTTGCGCGCAAGTGCACGTGCAAAGCGGGATAAATTGCTGACAGTATGCACCGTTTTGCCATCCTGAACGCAGGGTAGGTAAGCTCGGCAAGTAATGCGTTAATTCTCAATCCTCGAGTCGTGCGTTCAATTCCTGGCTCGGCCAACTTTCATCAGAAAAAATGACAAACGGCATATGAACAAAAGTTATTCGTCGCCTACCAATGAGCAATTGATAAGCCGCAGGCCTCAAAGGGAAAGACAGCTGGTGACTCCGTTGAAATATTGTGGCTGTACAGTTAACAACACCGTGAAATTGACAAAGTGAATGATTTTGGAATGAAATTGAACGAGTGTTTTGAGTGCATTAATTTTGAGGTGATCACGTTTCGCTGGTTTCGTTCAGGATGATCAAAATAAGCGATATAAATTACCTCCCTCAAATAAAATATGCATAACAGTTCTATCAGTAGTTTCCTATTTCTTCAAGAATCAATCAGACGCTTAAAATTATTATTATGTCAGTGAAGTCGCAATCTGGTTCTTGCTTTAATTGTTTTGAAGGTAGTTGTTGATCTTATATTTTTTTAGTCTTAGAGCGATTTAGAATGGTCCTGAGTGAGATGAATGTTAATTTCACGATGTGACTAAGTGTATTGGTGTATGTGTGGTGCGAGAAACTACAAAAAATAACAGAGCTGCAGATAGATGGGGTATTTCGGTTTTGATCAAGGTATTTAACAATTTTCGCACAAACCCTTTGTTGCTCGTACTCATTGGAATCGTCTCCTCGAGACGATTTAAATGAGTACCCACAACACAAGGTTTCACGGAAAAATAAATATATTAGACTTGTTTTACACTCTCCGTCTTATCTGTACCTCTGAAACAATAAGAAGATGCAACAGCCATCACGATATAACTGCAATAGTATTGAAATTGGTCTTAAATCCCATCCTAACAAACAAATAGATGCATAGACTACGTGAAAACTTGAATAGTGACACTACTGTTCTTGGTAACCTATTCCAAGAGAAATATTTTCTATTGTATCATACATCAGAAATAATTACTGGGATATGTAGGTTTCTAGACAGCTTGGCCAACAACAAATAAATCAGTCTTGCTGACAAGCTTGTCACATAATTTTGGGTACATATGATGTTTTCCTTGGACGTTTGAATACTTCGAAGACAAATAAGGGCCCGAGATTATAAAAAAAATCTTTATTGTACTCAACATAGAATTTACTCAAAATTCAAATTAGAATAATACAATATTAGTTGTGTAGATCAAGATTCTTGTATTCTGATTGGCTGAAAATTTCTTATTAATATCCTTATTTTTTGCACCACAAAATTAAATTATAGGATATGAAGAAGGAATTCGATGATTTCATGGATGATTAAAGCTTAAAGCTTTCTAAAACAATCTAAGGGCCACATAATGATTAAAACCGTATGTTGTATGGGACAATTCAAACAATTTCACATGTGCTCGAAGAACACAAATTGAACATCCTTAACAACCACAGATTGCAACATGAATACTCACTAACACCTGCAAAGATTAAGACCTTATCAACAGAGTCTACAATAAAGACTCTGGTCAGACTGTGCCGATGCACTGGCTGGCCAGAGGCTTTGGTTTGCACTCATGTGAAATTATTTGAAATGATAAGCAAAGGTTCACTTACAATTTCCCCCCTTGTGTGCCAAATAGAAATTCTCTTCTGACAAATAATTCAACGGTTAGGGCAGTTACTAGGGTAGAAACTAGTTTATAGTTACAAAACTTTTTTTAAGGCGCGTACAATAGTTTTGCGCGTATACACTTTAGATGGTCCACTCAATTTAATATTTTGCATGTAGTATTATATTCCTAAATGCCATCTAAAAGTATTTATAATACTTTAACTTTAAAGCACATCCTGTTTTCAGGGAAAGTCCCATATACATGTATAGCTAAAGCCTTTGTGTCGTCAGCGTCTTTTTTTCTTGAGAAAACTTAAATATTTTCCTATAAATTTTTGGCATAACTAAATGCATCTAGTTTGGAATAATTATTGGGTTTATGCACTATCCAGAAAGTCCTTTTCGCCTGAAGGGTCACAAAAATGTTATACGGGTCTAAAAGGTGTATATGCGTCGGTATTGGCTAGTACCGTTTTTGGTGGACGTCACTATGTCCGCCAGTGTTATAGTGTTGTTAAAATCCATTAGGATGTTACTTTAGACTTGGAACAGTAGTTCCCAGTCCATCCATGCGTCCAAGCATTAGGAACATCGCTCGGACTTTTGCGTAAACTGAAAAGTACCTCGAACGTTAGTGTAGTAATTTTTTGGTCATTTTTTAGGTAATTCGGCTTCTAGTGGTACTTCGGGTATTTAATACGCTTGAAGAAAATCAATTTATGTTAATTTTTTCCGATCGTCCGAGGAGATCTTTCGGGCATATAAAAAAATGTTGACAAGACGCAGTAAAATACGTTAAACAGTAAACCAAGGAGTTAAATCACATTTTACATCAACGTTCCTTAAACTTCTTAGATGGCATTCCTTCAAAATACCAAAATTTCGTCGGTGAATAATTTCATCGGTGAAAAGTTGGTCATACAGCTGTATAAGAAATGGTTGTATTAACGATATATGAATATATTACATGATGCTGAATGTTCACACGAAAATATATCCGAAAATCCGAATCAATTATCGGCATTAAGATAGAGGGTATAAATCATATTTTGTTTGACGTTTTGTTATTCCGTAACATAGGTAAAAACAAACAGTAACAACTGAAAAAATAATACGTACGAGTGCAGTCTGTAAACTGACTGCATATCAATTATCGTGTTGCACGGAGACAAATGCGTTTCTAACTATAATATGCAACATATTCGTGTTTTATACGGCTATTTCCAGACGTATAGTCTAGGTTTTGACACGTATCTAGACTGTGAAATATACATGTAATTTCGTGGGATTGGTAGGAAATTATTGATGAAATATAAAATGTGAAGCAGCCCAAAAATTATATTTGACAATTATATTGGCGTGAAATTCATTCAATCTGCAATATCGACAGTAGTCGAGCAATGATATTGTCATTCTCGTGGGTTGGCAATATTATTGGTATTGTATGAGCGACATCAGGGCCCAAGGTTATAAAACTTTTCTCATTCTCAATTCAAAATGTTCTCAAATTCTAATTTGAGATTAAAGCCGTAATTTTGTATTAATACTTTTTTTTAATGTATCATCGTAAAAGATGATATTGATAATGTGTTACAGTAACAACTTATTAATATTTTCTTTTATTTCCATACATTTATTTAAATTTAAAATTTGAGAAAATTCTCAGTTGAGCCTGAAAAAAAGTTTTATAACCTCAGGCCATGAGTTGCGTTCGATAGTGCGAGATAAAAATTGCCGCCAAATAAGATTTTTAAGAAGACTTTATGAACGATTTTCGATAATTTGATTTAAAACACACCACGTCGACAAGACTTCTTCTTTCAGCTAATATCATACAACACAAGCTTCGTTTCCTCATTTAGATTTCTTGATACTCTTATTCAGCCGCATAAAAACATCGCTCTACCGAACGCTTTATCTGAAAAATTTTAATAAGACTCTTAGGAATCTCGCTCTTACGAATTCGCCTCAGTACATCGATTAATATTGATCACGTATTGCGCACTTTAGACTATGTTTGTACATGAATATTGTTTGTCTTGAAGATACGGAGCTATTTTTCTCTTTCGTTGAAAAATGGAAATTTTAGCATAACCACGGTGTAACAACGCCCTCCATTCTACTAAAGCATGCATGTGTAGTTCCATGCCTCAATGAAAACAAAATAAACTTCATGTTACACAAGCAGTAATGAAGTTAAGAAAATAAAGATCAATCAGTTTAAAAAGTGGAATAACTATTGGCTTACTTCTACAACAAAGGCAATTGTTTTATAATCAGATTTTTGAATGCAGATCTGCATCACTAAATCAATTCGCATAGTCTCCGGTCAATATCCACTAATGATATGTCTGTAATTTTAGGTGTCATAAAGCGGCCAGTTAAATGTAGACAAACAATTAAAGTGACCTCTTCATAACACAATAGTAACAAGAGATGTTTGTATGGTTCTTGTTCACTGCACTTCTCCTTAATGAGATCTTTCCACCTGTGAAGTTTCATGATTCTAGCTTGCATACTTTTTGAGATATGCTCCGGACAAAAAACGGACTACGGACCGACGGACCGACCGACCGACAAGTGTAGCAATATACCCCATCTTCTTCGAAGGGGGCACATTGAATACTTTCGATATCATAAAGTATTTGAAGGACCGCCTGCAGTCCTTTTTGATTGGAATTTTAATTTCAAACTTTCTTTAAATTTTATTTTCTCGTGGATACTTCTAGTCCAAGTGCTTGTTCCTGGGCTGAGACGGCGGACTGAGTTGAAATTGATGTAATAACTGTCAGATTCAATTCCCTTTAAAGAAGAGTCTAGCAGTCAGGTCAAGAGTTGGATATTTTGGGGGATTCATCCGCTATGTTCAATATATTTATTCAGATTTAAAAAAAAAAAAAGAATACGAAATGTAAGAATCTTTCTTGTCAGTTTCTAGGTTGTTCGGCCATGAACTTTTCTATGAAAACACCAACAAGAGATCTTTCGCCTGGTGCTGACTGCTTACTATCTCACGTTAATGTAAATATCGTCGGTGAGCAACCACAAAGTCGTAACTACAGCTTATCATAAGCTGTAGTTACGACTTTATGGTCGCTCATCACGCTCCAAAATAACGGTACAATGTTTTCTATCTATAGCGAGATCCCCGGAGTGATACCACCGTACAATTGGCCATTGTCTCACCTGGAACCGATTTGTGAACATTTGGAACCATGTTTATTCCGCGGCGGAACTCCGCACGTCCCTGGAGTGGAGCCTTCATCATGGTCAAGTAGGAAAATGATTGATGTCTCGCTGAGTGATGTAACTCATTGTCAATCATTGTATCGTGGGTGTGGGTTTCCAAAATATCGTATCTATCGATTGAAACAGCTCTGGTTATTACATTTTTGAAGCCCATTGAAGAAATAAACATTCCTTATGATCTTTCATTTTCTGCACTCGAAGATCTTATTAGCTCCACTGGCTGAAAGCCACTGGGGCTATTGTCATGGCATTGTGTCCGTCGTGCGTCCGTCCGTCCGTCCGTCCGTGCGTGCGTGCGTGCGTGCGGTCGTAAACTTTTTCTTTAAAAATCTTCTCCTCTGAAACTACTAGATGGATTTCAACCAAACTTCACAGGAATGATCCTTGGGTGACCCTCTTTCAAAGTTGTTCAAGAAATTTTGATCCAATGAAAAACATGAATTTAATGGGAATGGCTAATTTCCAAATATGGTAAAAAGTGACTTTTCTCAGGTTCTAATCGATGGATACCAATTAAATTTTACATGAATGATCCTTGGGTGACCCTTGATCAGTCTACAAAAAATTATTGTGATCAGATGAAAAATATGTATTTTATGGGCGGAGGTCATTTCTCTATATGTTATATAGTGGAAACTTTGAAAATCATTTTCTCAGAATCTAAGTGATAGATATCAGCCAAATTTTACATGAATGATTTTTGGGTGACCCTTTATCAGTCTACCAAAGATCATTGTGATTGGATGAAAAATATGTATTTTATAGGCGGAGGTCATTTCTCTATATGTTATATAGTGGAAACTTTGAAATTCATTTTCCCAGAATCTAATAGATAGATATCAACCAAATTTTACATGAATGATTCTTGGGTGACCCTTTATCAGTCTACTTAAAATCATTGTGATCGGATGAAAAATATGTATTTTATGGACGGAGGTCATTTCTCTATATGTTATATAGTGGAAACTTTGAAAATCATTTTCTCAGAATGTAAATGATGGATATAAATCAAACTTCATTAGTATGATCCTTGGATGATCTTTTATCATGCAGCCAAAAATTATTGTGATTTGATGAAAAATATGTCTTTTATGGGCGGAGGTCATTTCTCTATAGGTTATAATAGTGGAAACTTTGAAAATCATTTCAACATCAGTAAAAACCCAAAATATCTAAAAAACTAGTCAAAACCTAGATTTGCTATTACAAGAAATTCAAGCCTGTGGAGCGACACAAGCCATTCATGGCTTTCTAGTGTTTATCAGTGTCATTGCTTTCGTACCCTTGCGTTGAGAATTCCCATGCCCGATTTGCCCGACATTGGCTTTTCTTCCTGAGAAATTGTACGTTTTTCGTAGCTACTTGTCATTTTACAAAGTGCCAGGGTAAAACTTTGAATAGTTCGAAAATCTAGGAGATGAGCTTATGTTTGTATCAAAAGCTAGAAAACATTGTTTTCTTATCGAGAAAATCAGTGCTTGGTTCCATGATTTTCTTCCATAATAACCAATTAATGCCGTTATTCGGCACTCTATGAACACAAATTTAATTTCATCTATTCATTTCGTCTAATGACTATGTGAATCGTTTTAATGTTGAATATATACTTTTATTAATACTCGCCAAATATTCATTATTTCTAGTACTTTTTATCTTTATCTATTAGTATTTATTTCATTTACTTTTTTTTCTTTTTTTTTTAAAAAATCCAAATTAATAAACTCGGCATTACAAGTCTAACTATTTGTAATCTCCGTTTCTACATTTCTTGAATGTTCATGTGGTCTCTGAAGGCCGGAGATAGATAAATCACATGTGAGGACTGTTTTATGGGTATATAAAACAGTGCAGAATTCTGACAAGAAACAATTCCACATGACAGCCGACAGATACCTGTTCCTCTGAATTCTTTTATTTTTCCTGTACTTTTGAGTGTACCCTTATTTCCACTGGCGTTCTTGTCTTTATATTGAAAGCTTTCTTTTAGAGACAAAAATAATTCGCGGGATGCCCCTCCAAACAAAGAGATAAATGAAGGGGTGAATAAATAAATAAATAAATAAATAAATAAATAAATAAATAAATAAATAAATAAATAAATAAATAAATAAATAAATAAATAAATATTAGTACAAAAATTGAAAAATATGAGAATGAATAAATGAAAAAAATAAGACAAACGAATAACGAAATGACTTATAGAATGATGTTCATTGACTACTATCTAAAGACTGCATCGCGTTTCTTTTTTTTTCTCTGCATAAGGCAGGGTTTCTTTTCTTTGTCATATTGAGAACGCTTTCTAAATGTATATTCATCTTTGATTTCTTTTGATTTATTTAAGAACCATTCATAATTGAATGAATTTGAAATTTTTAGAAAACTATAGAATCAACGGACGGAACTTCTTTACGTGGGGATGTGATTTGATTTTGAACTCAAAATTCCGCACAAGGGATGAATTGAATGAATTGTTACAATTCGCAATCATTGAATTGTTAGCCTGGACATTAGCAGTGTAATATCTTTTTTGAAACTCTTGTATTTGTGTTTAGTAAATCAGTCTTTAAGTATCGTTAAAAAAGAACACATACAATAGATGGGTGAATTATCGTTAATATCTAATGATTTTTTTAGCATATTTTATTGATTTGTATTGAAGAAGCTCGAATTTTTAGTCAAAAGAAAATATAACCTCCGTTGCCATTGAAGAGAGTCCCAAGCGAAAGAGAGCGAAAAGCTATCATTTGCCAGACCCATATGCCAGTAATTTTTCATTCTCAACAATTCATAAATGTAGCCTGTTTTCTTCGCTATTTCACATTTTGTTAAAATGCAACATGTAAAATGTACCTCAGTATTGTCTAAATCATATTGATCTAAACACCAAAATACCTCATGGCGGTAAATCAGGGGTTCAACGGTATAAATCATAGTATCTGCAGATTTCTCCTAGCAGAAGCTTCTGAAACGCGGTCGTTAATTAACAATGATGTAGAGATACGCTAGCTGCTTTTAATGATTCTTGTGATAACTTTGAGGAATAAAGGCTCGTGCTGTGCTATAATAAGCCCGGTCGGCTTTCCCGTGATAATCAATGCATTGTTACACAATCAATAGAACTGTTGGAATAATCTTGTCGATAATGAACTACAATTTTTCCCCCTTACTCGTATCGACTTCAGCAGGACCGTTATTCCGCTTTTACGTATAGCTAACGAAAGATTTTTCGAGCACTTATGATTTTCGAAAGAAATTTTCTTTCTTTTTTTTGCCGAGTCTTTTCTTTCTTTCTCTTTAATATATTTAAATTTCTATAAGTGTTTCTTACTTTAAGCTAATCTACGATCGTTAACCCCTCTTCCACCTAAACCCACTGAATTGTTCTCTCTCAAAGAGCCGGATTTAGAGTATTAGAAATAGTACGTTTATTTTAGGTAAAATATAATAGGTGAAAAAAGAAAAAAACTAAGAAAGGGGTCACTGAAATAAGGTCATCGTTTTAAGTACATAGGGAGATGAAACGAAACAAAAAATGTTGCTGACGAAGAATAAATTTCTTAATACTAGCATTTAAATCTGAAAATTCCAACCTCAAATCATTTGAAGTCAGCAAAATGTAATGAAACATGCGAAAAATTTTGAGATATTCGGTCGTGTAAAGAATTCCACCAACTCAAAGGTGCAGTATAGTTCATTCTCTGACACTTTTTCTTTGACATACATTAATTCATTTTAATGTGAAGATTGAATGCTACAGTAAACATATTCGTGAAATTGACAAGATGAATGATTTTGAAATGATTTTGGAATGAAATTGAATGAGTGTAAGGAGCGACTTTTGGGTCAATTAAAAGGAGGCAAACCGATATCGCTTATTTTGTTTAAGGTGAACCTAATTAGCGATATTTATTTTAAAAGACAAATTAAACCCATATCAGCCAATAAAATCGTAGAGCAATTTGATGGATTGGAATAAAAATGTTAATCGCCCTGAACGATTTCGAAATGTTTTGTAATAATGGTTTTGAAGCGTTTTTGATCGATTTGAGTGAGTGTTTGGAATGAATAATTAGAGCGCTGGGTGAATTATTTAGAATGAACTTGATCCGAATGAGTGTCAAGTTTACGATATTTATAACTGTATTTTTTCTTTTCCTTTTTTTCTCATTTATTTTCCGATCACCTGTAGAAAGGGTGTAATGATTGTCAGAATAATAAAGCCTAGTTTTATCACGGGTGTTCGATACGTATTGGCTAGAATCCCTTTATCTCGTTACTGATAAGCCCGTTAGGCTGTACACGTGAAGTATATTTGGAGAACAACACCGTTATACAGTATTTACCTACAGGTTTCGTCCAGTTTCCGTGATACTTTCCAAATTTCGGATTTTAATCAATCAATTCAAGTGTAACGGAAAGCGAATAGTGAAATCATTAGTTATTTCCCCTTTGAACGGATTTTACCCTTTGACAAAAGTAAGTTCTTGTACTTTATTTATCTTACGGATATCAAGTTGATTAAAGTGTACGCAAAAACACTAGAAAATTCTTTAGAGCTTAATTTCTCATCAAATGGAAAACGAGGCCCTAGAACTTTGTTAATCCATCTTGATACTGCTTCCTGAGTTAAACTTATTTAATGTTAGCATATGAAAGATGACGGATTCACAGCCGATTTTGGGGTTCGAACTCGATACCTCTTGGTCGCATGGCCGACGCCCTACCTCACGAACCCGGAGCCCACTAGATTTTTTTATCTAATACCACTCTCAACTTTTCGCCTGTACACCTACCATCGACGTCTGTCATCAGTCTACCATTACGAACTAAACTACCAGTCCCCTGTATCATCAGGTCCCCAGCCATACAGTAGTACTTTCTTGAGCCTTATCACACTGAATTTGAATTTTGTTTAAGGTGGTGGACCTGTAATAGTTTCGCAAAATTTCGGATCGCATGATCTTTCACAATATTAAACGAGGTTTCCTAATGAAAATCATTAGGAAACCTCGGTTAACACTGTTAAAGATCATACTTCCGAAACGTTGCTGGACTATTACGCGTCAACTACATAAAGACAAATAACCATTTTTGAGGACAATTAACAAGCCAGGTCAATGGTTTTCGTTAAAAATTAAAGTATAAAGCAGCGTGATCTTGTTATGTAATGTCTGCCAAAGCTTTGTATACAAAAAATGCGCATAGTAGGAGATAAGCTAAATCAATTGTTTAGAGACAAGAGACGCAGTGCGCCAGTGTACCCGAGTCGGGAAAGATTTTAACACATGACCCGTAGGTTTAAAGTCCGATGCCCTTCTGACTACCGCGGCTGAGGAATATACTTTCACCTAGACCGTTCAATCGTAGATTGATTCTAAAAGAACTGTAACTGTGCGTGATGTTACAAAAAGTTTATAATTATTAGGTACAAATAAGAGAGAATAAAGCCAGTCTAAAATCTTTATTTAAATGAAAGCTTATGTTGTTGGTACTCAATTGAATCGTCTCGATCTCTAGATCCAACATTGTAAGGTTTGTTCCATCATTACTGAAATATTTTGACCTAAAATCCAAAATACCCCCTCTATTCGTAGCTAAGTTTATATGTCCTAAATAGTAAGAAAAAAAAACTCCGATCAGGCTGACTGACAACTGCAGTTGTGGAGTCAGGCTTTCATACGAATCGTACATTATTTCTAGATGAAGTGAAGATGTGCAGATTATTTCGAACAGCTTTATATGTGCTCAACGCTAAGACCCAGATCAGCATGCACACCCGCACGGTCTGATCAGAGTCTTCACCGCGCGCTTAAAAAGTACAGGAAATATAACAAATACTGGAAAAGGGTCTGATAAAACAGATGTCAAGCAGAGGTCAATTTTAGAAAACAATGTCGTAACCCTTCATATAGAGCATCTAAGCCTAAAATTCCGCGTTAGTTTAAAGGGCTTTAGCTATGATCAGTTGTTTGTTGGTTTACAGATAAGAATATCGTGAAATTGACAAGATGAATGATTTTAGAATGAAATTGAATGAGTGTAATGAGCGAGTTTTGAAAAAAAAGACCTAAACATAATCGATACTTTGGTACAAATCAGACACTTAAAAATCAACACCAACCAATAATATCATGTAAGTATTTGATCGATTTGATTGAAATATTGATTATTTATTCGAAGCAGTTTTACACTATTTTGGAGCGTTTTTAAGTGACTGGACTGAGTCAGTTTGGAATGAATGATTGGATAAATTCTGCATGTTCAATCCCTTTCCACTGAGATATATTCAGCTATACTCCGATGTTTATATTTCATATAGTAGAGTAGAATGGACATTTATGATAATTAAAAATTGACCCGTCACATGTAAAGGGGCAAGTATGCTTTTATTGGATATAAGAGCAACGCCTACGGGTGCAAAGTTTGACTGCATGTGCTGGATAATAAAAAGTTTCTTAGTTGAAAAGGGGACATAAATCTAAAAAAAATGCTTCCAGAGTTATCCTGCTTGATAGAATGTATGTGATGGTGAATACATATGCCAAGTTCATGAAAATATCTTCAATTAGAACAGAGATATAACCAAGGTCAAGTTTGTCACGCCAATAACAACAACAACCCCAACTCGAACGACGCCGAATTGATACTTCGGGGTTTCTCCGGAAACAGACGAGCTTATAATAGAAAAGTTAGCATTCACTTCCAGACAAGGTTAATTAGAACTTTAGACAGGATTGTAATTATATTGACAATGTTTATACATGTATGGACTTGTACTATTCCATTAATATTTATAATGCATTGTAAATCTATCAAATATTATTCAATTTATACCAATTCATTGTGTATAGTATTCATCGCCTGTGATCGGAAAAAGAAAAAAAAAGAACATAGTATTAATAGAATCTGCCAAAAAGCAAAAAGTATCAACCTTAATTATTTAAAGTGTCTAGAATAGGTAGATTTTCAATTCCAAAACGGTACTTTGCATTAGTATGGTCAAACACATTTAAATTTGCCCGAGTTTAATCGTAACTTTTGTTATGATTTTCTTTCTTGGAAAAACATATAAAATAAACAGAGAACTAGAATAAAGATAGGGCTAAAGTGCAAACATGAAATTGGTTTTCTGTTTTTACCTGTGTTTACATCTTACAAAACGGTTGATCACTAATCATCGAGTAGGTATGTTTGTGTGGAAGGTATTTTCCATGCTATATGCCAAAATCTGGAGGGTTTGTGTTGGGGAGGCATGATTATGTTTCCAGCTAAATTACGAGAGGAAAACGGGAAATCATTTTTCACCTGTTGACTGTATTACTTACCGAGTTTCACATGTCATGAAGATGATGAATTGATTTATGTTGAAGAAATGACTGCGTTTGTATGCGAGCCAAAGGTTTGCGTATATCGAAACTATCTTCTTCCGTCCGTCCGTCTGTCTGTCTGTTTGTACATATGTATGTCTTAATTTCTTGTAAACACATATCCTCCTTCATTTATGCAGGAACTTTTATGAAACTTCTAAAGAATGCTTTCAAACATGTGACTATGGTTGCGCTTTGGTTTAATTTTCCTGCGTCATGGGAAAAGGGCCTAGTTAATTGCCTTTTAAAATGCAAATCCTCCTTCATTTGAAGATAGATTTTTTAGAAACTTTCACCGAATGATCCTTATCAAGTGATCATGCGTATATTGTCAAGGTTTGTGATAATTTGCCGCGTCACGGAAAAGGGGCCTTTTATTAAACTACTACTCCTTCCAAATTAATTGATAGCCCATGCTTTTCATGAAGCTCTTAAAGAACGTTCCTTTTCCAATTACAATGTTCACATTTCCGCAGTTTGGTGATATTATGCTGCGTCACGGAAATATGGGTATAAATGTAAAATATGTTTTCAACACAAATACAAATGTGACCCGTCAAGGAAAAGAAGACCATCCTGGAACTGCGAAATACAGTCCCCAGTCAGACTCTGCGATATAAGCAGACTAACTTGGACCGAAATATTTTCGAAAACTCTATTTTTTGTCTGAACAAAATGTTCCTGCAATTATCCTGCAGAATAAGCTTTTAAGGTAATGTATAGGCCATAATAGGTTCCGCAGCTCAGGGTCTTTCACAATGTTAACCGGGGTTTCCTAATGAATTCATTAGGAAACCTCGGTTAACACTGTTAAAGTTCATTACTTCCGAAACGCTGAGAAACGTAGAGGGGCAGATGGGGTTTCAAATCTATTTCATTCTTACTGTAATGGGTGCGAAATTGAACGTAGTTTTCTTTCATGTCAATTTATTATCATATCAATTTCCTCTGTAGAACAACCCATAAAATTGTATAACTTCCATGAATAGCCTATTATAACGCAACGCAATAAAACAGGAAAGAAAATAATTTCGAATTAAAACGATTAAAATCAAAGTACCAAAAACGCTGCAAAACAAAACGAGTTGGGAAGGCGTACTGTTGGTCATAATTCAAACGGTTGGTACGTACGGATAAATCAATTTAAGAACTATTTTTCTCAAAGTCCGAGTAATTTATTTTGCATTATTTTTATGACCTAAATCTTCCGTAGTCGATCTGTGCCTGTTCTGGCCATTTTCTTTACAAATCCCAAGGATGTTCGCTCCAGTCACAAGTACATTCGGAATTTCGCTCGGACTTTTATATCATTATGTATCATCATTATGTAGGAAATTCGGCTTTTGGGGGTACTTCGGTTATTAATTACGATTGAAGAAAAAACACATCTTTTTTATTCTTTCCGATCGTCTTCGGAGATCTTTTGTGCATTTTGTAATCTGATGACAAAACGCAGTTGGTCATCAAATCATAATATGCCCAATTTATCATTTCATTGATATTGTTTTTCGCAACGTCATCCTAAGTAATTTTTGTGACGTCATATAAACCTTCATGCGATATGACGCGTTTTAATGTGTGCGCCCTCATTATTCCCGAGGTCTATTCCCGAGAATCGCCGAAGGTTTCCGAGTGTCACAAGTGTTTAAATTTATTTCAGGTAGTGAGGTGACAAGATGGGGGTGGGTGAGGACATTGCCCCGAGGTTCACACAGAAACCCTCACTAAAACAGGAGGATGGTGGAAGTAGACTCGTGTTCCAGTGCGCCCTCGAGGCTTCCCCTAAACCGGAAATCAGCTGGCTTAGGGGCCAGACACCCCTTACAGAATCGGATAGGATTAAAATGCGTGTTGATTCAGTGGGAGGAAATACATATAATGTAGTGATGGAAATTACAAAAGTGACTCAAGCAGACGGTGGATCTTATAAAGTAGTGGCTAAAAATAATCTAGGGGAAATGTCTGCTTCAATAAATCTCAACTTTAATGGTAAGTTTTTGGGTTTTTAAATAGAGGTTTTTAATTTATGACCATGATCTACTTACCCTGACCTTTGACATACTTTCACAAGTAATGTATAGAATAATAATTTACAAAATTAAAAAGTGAAGTTATCAAATGCTTAACATCTGTTTAAATAGTCCAAACTTTCCTTTTTAGCTCACCTGAGCACAGCGTACTCCAGGCGTGTTTTTGTGACCGCTATGACTCCGTCGTGCGTCTACCTTCGTGCAATCTACGTCGTACGCGGCAAATCGTCAACAATTCCTTAAATGCCTTCAGCTCCATAACTATTTAGCCAAGTGCAATCAAGTTTGGCATGTATTCTTATTCGGTGACCCTTCTCAAAATCTGATTGTGAACTTTTCATTTGTTTTCCTTATACATGTTTAAATGCGTGGTTGGTCGTTGTTTAATTCGACTTGATACTCGGGGCCAATCAAAGTTGTTTTAATGGAAATTTGATTGACATCTAAATATGGGTGAAGCAGATCGGGATTTATTTAGGCTTTGGACTCTTTTAAGTATCTTCGTCGCCAAAACCATTAAGGTAACTTAAATAAAATTTGGTAGGAACATTTCTTTGTTTATCCTTCTCAAGTTCTCGAGTTCGCGAAACTTATCATCCCCCTAATATTGGTATGGCCGGCGGGGGCTTATTTCACAATAATCTCCTCGCAAGTCACTATGCAAATTTCAACCTAACTTGGCACGAATCTTTATCGATGTTCACCTCTAAACCAGTTGTAACGGTGTTTACCTGGGGCATGCCTTAATATTATCACGGTTAGTTAAAAATTTATTTTTTGTTATGATTTGTCATATGATATCATGCTTTAGGGCCATCATCGTTCTTTTCAGGTCATATATCTGTCACACTAAACCTTAAGTTATTATTATTCTAATCCAGTGTTATATCACTACATGCTTAATTCTATAATATCTAGATAAAGGGATTTTGGACCCAAGTCAACTCAGTGTTAAAGTTCTAACTTTCAAATTCTATAAATTAATCCTTTTCAATCTTTAAGTATTAACTATTACTGTCCATCTATCTAGATCTTTCTCACTATAATGATTCAGTTTATTTTGATATTTTCAAGATCAGTGTAAAATATTGAAATTCAATTGAGCCAAACGCGAACACCTATCTTTGCTTCTCAGACTTGAATATACAATCCATTTAAATCTCAACCAATCAGAAATATTCTTACATCTACTTTATCTAAATCAATGAACCTATTTGATATTTATTGGTCATTCACACAAGCGTCAATTTACCCTTCTTCTATTAATGAGTCATTATATATCAAACAAATCTCATTCATTCTTAAAATGTTAAACTGCATATAGCAGATAAAGGGTGTCTAGCAAAAATGTCTTAATAGCTTAATAAAAGTATTCAAAGGAAATCAATGATCTAAATATTACACATGTTGCATAATATAGAGATTCTGAGAGTTATACAATGTAGATATCTTTAAAAAAAATAAAATAAAATAAACACGTATCAATTGAAATTATTTGACTTGATGTAAATAACCCATTTCAAATGAATTATTAAACCAATGAGAACAGTTCTGTCTAGGTTCAAATAATTTCGCCTGTACATAGAAGTTTTGAACAGTAAATAGCGCTGACAAATACCATTTTCCATCGTTGCAAAGTTGAAAATGACTTGGAAACGTTATTTGAATATTGAAGGTGTAGGTATCAAATTCACCTATTTTTATTGAAGACAGGTTTACCTGTCTTTCAATATAGGGATCGTCGCCATCGGATTCTGATAACAAACCTACATGTGTCATTACGCTAAAAAAAGTAGACCATTCATAAAAATAAACGCGGCAAAAATAATCAATAGTGTAGCAATATACCGTAAAATTTTGGTGCTGACCTAAATTCTGGCGGGGACCTCAGGGGAGTGAACACGTGATCTATGCAGAAGTTGCCTGCAGAAACGTGTTTTACATTCGTAAGTGGTGCTGTTTTAGGGCGTTTTCGGCTGCAATCTTTTGCATTTGCTCCAAATTTTCAATTGCATCCTACAACTGTTTTTATACATAGCATTGGCAAGCTATTTTCAGTTCCCAATTTTAGACTCCCTATTTCTCGTAAAATTGTATGTTTGTGTGTCCTTAAGGTTGCCTTATTTATCCGTCTCCCGGGCCTGTCGTAGTGTAAATGGATAAACACTAAAATAGCACGAGGCTATTTGAATAAACTCGTAAACCCTTGGAATTTCCTAGGTTTGAATTTTTACTTGGATTTACGGAGAAAATTCGATGGCTTATCAAATTACTTTATTATTAGGCTTGTTTTGTCTATCCATATTGTACAGCATTTGGAACATCACTCGGTCATTTCCGTAAACGGCAACATATCGTGATCGTGATATTCACTCGGCAATCATCGGGCGATCTCCGAAGTCTCAGATAAATGTAGGTTACGGAATCGGCCGAGTTGTGACGAATGCGTTAGATTGGCCGAGTGGTGTTCCGAATGGCCTATACAGTAGTACCACGCATGCGCGACCCCGGTTTTGAGTTTCCGCTTTTGTTTTCGACAATTTTCTGACAATAACAGAAACTGTTTTGGAAACTGGAATGGATTTATTTGTAACATTCTGGAGTGGGCTTGGAAAGAATTCTACTCAAGGTGATAAATGCTGTAGCTCGGGATTTCATTTGACGATCTGTCATTTTGGCAGTTTTGTCAAAATTGATAGTTCACCGGATAGTTCAATCCGAATCTTGATCTAGAAAAGCAGTCCCGTGGAAAAGGCCTGAAAGGTTGGTTGTCTTAACAGGTTTATATATTATTTTGTAGTAAAAATAATTTTCTACTAAGTAAGACCATATGCAAGGAGAATAACCTGAAATGGAGATCGAAATATCTCGATGGAAAAATAGAAATAGAATGTTTCACTATTGGAAGAAACTTAAACGGTATTCATCAAAAAGCTACAGCTATTGTACGGGAAAATACTTCTTCTTGGTATTGACTTTGACTAGTAAAAGTATAAGAATATTGGTATTACTTTCATTGCTTCTTCTATGTGGAGATAATGAGTCAAATCCTGGATCAGATAATAAATGTAAAAGAAATTTGAACAAATTTCCAATTCAGGGCAATATTCACCATGACAATGAAATGTTCAGCTCTTCATCAAGGGGTAAGCAATGTGTGTCATGTGGATTAACATTTTTTTTAAGATTTTTACACATCCACTTAATAAGTTTGACTGGAAAAAATCGGATTTGGATCATATTGGATTGCTGGGGATAATCTATACAATTTTATAAAACAGGGTTGCAATAATTCATATGAGTTTTTAGAATACAGGAATTGCCACCATATTTCTGTTGGTTAAATGAATATTTTTCATTTAGGATATTGAAAACTTACACTTGGGGATGAAAAGGCAGTTACCCTCTTGTTAAGCTTGAATTGGCTAGAGGGATAGGTTTATCTGGAAGTGATGAGTCTTCAAAGTAAAGCATATTCATTTGTTAGGAAGGTGCAGTTTCCACATGTAACCATCAATGATTGTTTTAAATTTTTGATTCCCACTCAAGAGATCTTCTCAAAACGCCACAATTTTCATTCCAATGGTTAATATTCAGTCCTGTCTTCAATTCAGGCCTTTCAGGCCTTTGATTTAAATTTTGAATTCGGTCAGAAAAAAATCAAATTTTTCTTACTTGAGCCATATTCTACGCCTTATCTATGTATTTTGTGTGTTTATCGTGTATTACTTGGTTTGGAAGACCTTCAACTGTTTTGCTGTTTTCACTAAAATTCTCTCAGTGCGTTTCTGATATTTGTCTATCATCTGGAGTTGAAGGACATGGTCCACCATATTGTACAGTCTCTTCCTTGCACTCGCAACTAAGATCATCTAGTCGAAATGTAGATGGCTATATGCCTCTAGAACTTTAGTAAGTCTGTGAGTTGGATTTTGATATGACTTTAATCTGTCTGAATTGACAGTATTCTTAATTTTCTTTTAGGTCATTGGTCCGGTCGCCTGCGATTAATAGGTCCTGTTATCTCGTTGATGAAGGCAATACCATTTAGCTCTCGGCTTGGGTGCTAGTCATGTTTTGTTTTAGGGTTATAAAGCCATAATCTGTCTCCAACCTTAAAATCTAGTATACTGGCATTTTTGTTTACAGTTTGATGTTTGATGATCCTGTTCCTCTGCTATAGTTCCGGTCTTGGTGGAAGCTGGCTTTGATGAAATGCTATTTCTTTTGTCGTGCGTGCCTGACTGTTTTTGTTGAACAGAAAACATTTGCATGGCGAATAGACTTCTTGGAATTTCAAAAGTGTCATTGTCAAAATCCACATTTGCAATGATACAAGCCCTCTTGGGCCTCTTGTTTTTTTTTGTGTGTGTTGTATGTGTGGTTTTTAAATCGGAGATTTATACCGGTTGCCAGAAATCCAGTCTGTTTGACCCAGTACATTTTTACCTTTAGCTTCTGAGCAAAGTGTTCAAACCAAATAATGTGTTTTCAAACACCGAAGAAACGGCATTTTCAGTCACAATCTACAAACTTTGTTTTTATCTTATTTACTTTTCGACAAATAGAGAAGATGCTAATACAAAATTTGATGTAATTTTCGCTTTTAGTAATTACCAGTTAGTATTTTCAGTGTTTAGAACAAGATTTTCGGTTGAGTAAAGGATTTGAAATGTACAATAGGTTAACTGTAAAATAAATTTGTAGCACTTACAATATTACTACTCTGATTTTTTTCTCGAACGGTCATTTACCAGTTGTAGGGCTGACAACCAATCAAATTCTGTTATGATTATCTCTCGGTTAAAACCCACGCGTAAATTCACACCACGTGGTAGATGCAATGGACATCGTCTGCTCGAAATGTGTCAATTAAGTTGTTTGTCATTGGTCAATGGTCGTCTGCACTCTGACAGGGAGCGTGGGAAGTCTACTGGTGGAATGAGTACTGTTGACTGTGTGTTAACAAATAGAAATAATTTTGTAATTTTGAAATATTTGATTTCAATGAGCACTCTGATCACGCCCCAATCCTATTTACAATAAATTCAAATTTGAGTATGAAGAAAAATTATTCAACAACAAATAAACCGACAAAAACATACGATAAACTGATATAGGATAGCAGTAAGAGCGATCTATTTTTAGAATAACTCATGAATAATCATAGAGTGCTGCTAGATTTAATCGATTGGTCAGAAACCAAAGATATAGTTGCATAAATCCCGATTTCACGTGTTTCTTGAGGGAAAATGCATTTATAGTATTTGGGAAAACCCAATGCTTGAAAAACAAACATGTTGTTAATCAAAATTGTAAATAGTTTAATGAAAAATGTTTTGTTGCTAATCAGGCTTTTAAACTCTAGAGAGAGGAATAATATTAACAGACATGCTTATAGCTTGGCGTGTGCTCATTATAACAACGTAAAAAAATCTGCTAAGAAATAATTTAGACTAGCAGAGGGCTATCGAATCAGCAAACTTTCAAAATCGGACCCACGAGGTTGGATGAGCTGGCGATGTCCTCGAAAAGATGAAGTGTTAAGACAAAAAACTCACAAATTGGGCAAATATTTTACCAACTTTTATTGTCCAAATTTAAGCCCTTTTGATTGGCGAACTAGTGCACTATCCCAGCCTCTCAATGATGTCCGATTTACAGTGCTGACAGCACTTTGATTTAAATCGGGGGTCACCCGATTTATATATACCGTTTTCCAGTAATCGCATCACTTGGACACATTACATTTTTACCCTTATCCGCTGAGCAATGTGTTCGAGCCAAACTATGTGTTTTCAAACACCGAAGAAATGGCCTTTTCAGTCACAATCTACATTTTTTTTTATCTTATTTACTTTTGCGACAAATAAAGAAGTAGCTTATACAAAATTTGATGTTATTTTCGCTTTTAGTAATTTCCAGTTAGTATTTTCAGTGTTTATAACATGATTTTCGGCTGAGTAAAGGAGTTGAAACGTACAATAGGTTAACTGTGTAATGATTTTGAAGCAGATATTACTGCTCTGATTTTTTTCTCGAACGGTCATTTACAAATTGTATGACTGACAACAAATCAAATTCTGTTATGATTATCACTTGGTCAAAATCCACGCTTATCGAGGTTTGACACTTACATTTTACATTTTGCGTTTTATCCAGTGAGCTATTTGTTCAAGACAAACAACGCAGAAGCGGCCTTTACAGTTACAATCAACATATTTTTTTTTTTATCTCTTTCACTTTTGCGACAAAAAAGAAGAGGCTTAGGCTGTACATAATTTGATGTAATTTTCGTTTTTATTAATTACCAATTAGTATTTTCAGCGTTTTTTACATCTTTTCAGTTGAATATAGGAATTGAAATTTACCTCTTGCTGTTCTAATTTGTTGTTCTAAAAACTGTTTAATGTGATCAATGTCCATCCCTGCGGAGGGGATACACTGTGAAAAAGGGGAAACAACTTATTATATTTTATAAAAGAACAACAACTACATTTCCTTACCCTCTTTCCTCTCCGTTTTCCTTCGTCTCGAGTTATTTCTTCATTTGTCTTCTGTTTGAATCGTCTGCTTCTGTAGTTGACATGGTTAAATCCTAGTCTATCTTTAGCGCAGATTTCTTTGCCATTGCGTTGATTTTGATAGGTTTATTAGGGTTAACGCCGTTTTCGACTGATGTGGTCATATTGAGCGGCTGAACCACCTTACCATGGATTCCTAATATTTCTCAAACCAGTACTACCACAACACCCTTACCCAGCCTCCAGCTGCTCCATCACATAGGTTCGCGTTATCAAACCATTGATGGACGACATTTTTGTCTGAAAGGGTATTTGCTGCGACCGAGTATCGAACCCGGGACCTCTCGAACGAGAGGCAGGTGCGTTTCAAACTGCGCTAAGGCCTAGGATTACCATTACCGTTATGTTTTGATAAACCGTCGGTGCTGTTATAAAATATCGTAACTACGGCTTTACTCAAGCCGTAGTTACGAGATTTTATAACAACACCTACGAAATATTGTTTGTCCGATATTGCGTCATTGTTAACTTGATAAAATCGTTCCCCATTGTGTTCTAACTTTTAGCTCTCTGCGCGAAAAAGGGCTTTTCCAGTCCACTGGACCAAGGCTTAATAATCTTGTTGAAATTTCACGTGCAATTTTGGCATCTCAACTGTAACTGTGCCTATACACTGCAGAGACATGACCGGGATTTGCCACTATCTGCCTCTATATAAATGCTTCCCTCAGGCATCAAATTGATGCCGGTTCAACCCCCTTGGCGTCTGACCGTATAGCGCAGTTGGTAGCATGTCGGATAATCAATTTTAGTTGAACTGGGTTCAGTCCTAAGTTGAATGGAAATGTTTTGTGACATATCTCTCAAGTTGAGTGGATATAATTCTGTAAACTCCAGTTGGATGAGCTTGCGATGTCCTCGAAAAGATGGAGTGTTAAGACAAAAAACTCACAAATTGGGCAAATATTTTACCAACTTTTATGGTCCAAATTTGAGCCCTTTTGATTGACCAACTATTACACTATCCCAGCCTCTCAATGGTGCCCGATTTACAGTGCTGACAGCACTTTGATTTTCAGAATTGGGCGATGTCTAAGAGTGTACTATTACTATCATTTGCCCAAATGTCAGCATGGTTTTTCACTTTTTTCGCAATGAGTTTGGATGATACGTTTGACTATACTATTTTTTCTTGCAAAAATGCCAAGGATATGTTCATACAGAGGTGGATATTCAGAATTTGTAAATTGGTTTACATTATCTAGTGAACAGAAAGAAGAGAACAAAATTAAATTCAGTCCATTTACAAGGTCAAAATCTAGGAAAACACTTTCTTGAAATATTCTCTTTTATAAAACGATATCAATTTAAACATTTTTGAAGTATGATAAATTATATGCCTACATCAAATATATATATATTATTGAAGCATCTTAAGAATATATGTCAACTCTCTCTCTCTCTCTCTCTCTCTCTCTCTCTCTCTCTCTCTCTCTCTCTCTCTCTCTCTCTCTCTCTCTCTCTCTCTCTCTCTCTCTCTCTCTCTCTCTCTCTCTCTCTCTCTCTCTCTCTCTCTCTCTCTCTCTCTCTCTCTCTCTCTCTACGTCCATTCTGCTCAAACAACATTTTCCTAATTAGCGGCACTGATTGTCAACAAAATTTCTTGGGGTGTGGTCATTTTCGTCAACTTAAAAGATCTATCGAAAGTAGCACCCGTAAAAGACATCTCAATCGGAAAAAATATTTCCTCCGTAAAGTACACACTAGTCACCGGAACTCTTCCAGTGGTGCAGAGGTCCCGGTGGCTAGGAATGCTGATGCTGGACGATCTGCTATCTTGATACAACTGAACATTGCTTGAATCGTGGAATACAACAATTAGGGAAGCACTCACCTGACATGCAACTCACACTTCTTCTGTAGCTTAGAAAGTCAAAAGAAAAATCAAAGTGCTGTCAGCACTGTAAATCGGACATCATTGAGAGGCTGGGAGAGTGCAATAGTTCGCCAATCAAAAGGGCTCAAATTTGGACAATAAAAGTTGGTACAATCTTTGCCCAATTTGTGAGTTTTTGTCTTAACACTCCATCTTTTCGAGGACATCGCCAGCTCATCCAACCTCGTGGGTCCGATTTTGAAAGTTTGCTGATTCGATAGCCCTCTGCTAGTCTAAATTATTTCTTAGCAGATTTTTTACGTTGTTATAATGATCACGCGCCAAACTAAAAGCTTGTCTGTTAATATTATTCCTCTATAGAGTTTAAAAGCCTGTTTAGCAACAAACATTTTTCATTAAGGTTCATGTAAATTGTTTGAGACCCAATTTAAAGGGCGCTTCATTAGCCAAGAAAAAGCAGTATGTCCAGGTATATTGTATATCAAAATGAAGCTTTTTTTGAGCACGAGCAGTTAAGCAACATAAGGTCGACATAGCTATAGTGGTTAAGCCAAAACATTGTGGAAAAGGGTCATTTTGTACAGAACAAGCAACTGCATGACGGTTGGATAAAATTGGCTCATATTGTAAGAAAATACAGTCTAAAGTACCATCCAGGTACTACTACAAACGTTGGTATAAAACTCGGTCTCAAAAGGCTCTTTTGAAACAATCAATTTTCATCTATTTTGTCAACATACTTGTCAAACCGGTTTGGTCTGTTTTCAAAATATATGTTAGGTATGGTGCAGCACCACACCATAATATTGTGAAATATTTTGTGTGATTTATTTCAAAATATAGTTTTTTTAAATTCAATGATCTATAATAAATTACTATATGTTAATCATTCATTGAAATAGGAATTGATTTATTGCTAAACAACCCTACAGGTATGTAAACTATTAATGTCCATTTATGTTGTGATAACACACCATACCTTAAAAAATTCTACACGTTTACAAAATTAGAATGACATATATGACATATGTGTTTATAAAATAAGTCAAAATAAATTGCTTGCATAACTACGTTTTGGGCTCGAGTTTTATACCAACGTTTGTAGTAGTACCTGGGTAGAACTTTAGTCTGTACTTTGTTCAAATATGGGCCAATTTTATCCAACAGTCTTGCAGTTGTTTGTTCTGTACAAAATGACCCTTTTCCACAATGTTTTGGCTATACCGCTATAGCTATGGCAGTCTTGATTGCTTAACTGCTTATGCTCATGAATAGCTTCAATTTGATATATATAATATACCTGGACATACTGCTTTTTCTTGGCAAATGAAGTGTTTTAAAATTGGGCCTCAAACACGTTACATGAACCTTAAACTATTTACAATTTTGATTACCAACATGTTTGTATTTCAAGCATTGGGTTTTCCCAAATACTGTAAATGCATTTTCCCTCAAGAAACATAGAAATCGCCAACTATGCTATTTATATCATTGGTTTCTGACCAATCGATTAAATCTAGCAGCACTCTATGATTATTCATGAGTTGTTCTAAAAATAGATCGCTCTTACTGCTATCCTATATCAGTTTATCGTATGTTTTTGTCCGTTTATTTGTTGTTGAATAATTTTTCTTCATACTCAAATTTGAATTTATTGAAAATAGGATTGGAGCGTGATCAGAGTGCTCATTGAAATCAAATATTTTAAAATTACAAAATTATTTCTATTTGTTAACACATAGTCAACAGTACTCATTCCACCATGCGAACAAAAAGTAAACTTCCCACGCTCCCTGTTTGAGTGCAGACGACTATTGACCAATGACAAACAACTTAATTGACACATTTCGAGCAGACGATGTCCATTTGCATCTACCACGTGGTCTATGTTTACGTGTGGGTTTTGACCGAGTGATAATCATAACAGAATTTGATTGGTTGTCAGCCCTACAACTGGTAAATGACCGTTCCAGAAAAACATCAGAGCAGTAATATTGTAAGTGCTACAAATTTATCATAGAGTTAACCTATTGTACTTTTCAACTCCTTTACTCAACCGAAAATCTTGTTATAAACACTGAAAATACTAACTGGTACTTACTAAAGGCGAAAATTACATCAAATTTTGTATTAGCCTCTTCTCTATTTGTCGAAAAGTAAATAAGATAAAAAAAAAGTTTGTAGATTGTGACTGAAAAGGCCGTTTCTTCGATGTTTGAAAACACATAATTTGGTTTGAACACATTGCTCAGAAGATAATGGTAAAAATGTAGTGGGTCAAACAGACTGGATTTCTGGAAAACGGTATATACAAATCGACTGCTTCGCAGTCCGATTTAACTAGACCCGTCTGTGAAAGAACAGGAGTGTTGTGTGAATTCACATGACTCCTTGTTCAGTGCATCTTCACGAGTCAAGGGGTATCGAATCGATAGCTTCTTCTCGAATACGTTCGTAACCCTTGGCTCGACAAGATGTGTTCAGTGAGGTGTTGAATTTTGTTGCAGTCTCATCAAAACTAGTCGAACTGCAAATCTTCAAGTTCGCAAACGGGAAAAGTTTAGCTTTGACTCTTATACTTCTGGATCTATATTTGCCTTTCAGTTACAAGTCTGAAGTCATACGGCCGTCTTAAATATGTTCCGACCTCCCAAGTTCCCAAGCGTTTACCATTACCGGCAATAATAACGCGCTATACACACGATAAGTGTCTCTCAAGCACAGATCTAGCCTAGTAAAAAACTATTCCAGGCTCTAGATGTTACCTCTTTGGCAATATTAGTGACCACACTTCTTTGGATTTGTCCGGCTTTTTAAGCGTACGAAGTGCACTATCCCCATAACAACTAACCATCTTCCGGGGGTGTCGCTCATATCGTTATATGGTACGGTAGCGATGATAAATACAATCATTTGTTCTCTTTGGGATAATCTTTATTAGCCCACAAAACAAACTAATGATTCAATTCTTACTCCAGTAATAATCACTGAGAGAGAGAGAGAGAGTGGAGTGTGGCTTCTACTTCCATTCTAAATCCTTGGAAACTTAGATGCAAGAGAAAATCCACGGTTATAATCACCATGTTGTGTTTTCAACAAGTCTTCAGTATTCACGAACTGTTCAAGGTTAGCTATTGTAATCGCCCCTTGTCCGTCTGTAAACAATTCTTTAAAATCTTCTCCTCTGAAACTATTGGACGGAATTTATACATCTGCAAAATTTGTTTCTTAAATAATTTGGTACAACTCTATTATAAACAAAAACATGCACTTACGTCCACTTGTCATTTGATTTCTAAATATTTTCTTAAATCTTCGAGGTGAAACATTCAATTTTGTAACATTTTTCCCCATTTCTTTTGTGTTTTTTTTTTTTTTTTTTTTTTTTTTTTTGATAATGTATAATTATGTAAAATGAATATCGAGAGACTGTTGTACAACCTGTTTTAGCTAGAAAAAGCCGAACACATATAAGTAAATTAAAACTACCATATTGAAACAAGAAAATCATGCTGGTCTTATATCACTCATCTTCGTCTACTTGACTCCCCCCTTAGCATATTTAAATGCTTAAAATGTCTTAATGAACATTATTTTTTTTCAAAGAAAGACACTATTCTATTCCTATGATCCCTGCATAAGTAACTATCCTTTTCTAAACAAGTTTCGTAAAGGGGTTCATCCTTTGACAAGACAAACATATCGAAATTTTGAGAAAATAACTCGTAGAGTGGATATAAGAAAAAAGGCCCTTTTTTAGTATTTTCTCATATGACAATACATTTTAATTGGGGATTTTCCTTTTTACTAAATATGCATATTGACCCAATTTTAAGAAGATTGTACAAGAATTGTAGATCCTAGACTGTAAACAAGAAAATTGACAATAAGGCCCCTTTTCCTGTGATATCAAATGGATCCATCCCAATTCCAAAAGGTTTATCCTTGTGGTCCAACAGAAAATTTGACAAAGTTTTACAAAGGACGGGTCGGATTCGTGCCTCTAGAGTGAAAACATGAAAACTTTCATTAAGGCCCATTTTCCCGTGATATGGCATGGGTCCTTCCAATTTATTATAGGGTTCCATCCTCGTGACCTGACTAATGTTCTGACCAAGTTTCATGAAGATTTTGCCATATTTGTGGCCTCTTGGATGTAAGCAAGAAAATTGTCATTAAGACCCATTTTCCCGTGATGTCGTATGGATCCTTCCCATTTTCTATAAGTTTCATTCTTCTGACTTGACCAACATTCTGACCGAGTTTCATAAAGATTGGGGTATATTTGTGGCCTCTAGGGTGTAAGCAAGAAACGAACGACAGACGGAGGACAGACAACGCATGACGAGCATTCATTGATCACTAAAGCTCATCTTGAGCTCGATGTGCTCAGGTGAGCTAAAATGTATATAAGAAATAACTCACGCACCTTTCTGATGTAACCTTTGTGATGTCTTCAGTATTTTATTATTCTCTTAAAGTTCCACAACACAGATATTTATTTTAGTACTTTTAGTACGAAAAATGATAACGGTAAATGCTGCTGGACACATGGTTGAAATCTTCATGTTCCATTTAAGACATATACATCTTGCTAACTGGAGAATTAACTGAATGAAGATGAAAATATTTAATGGATAGTAGTGAGAACTTAATCATTTCATGCCTCTCGAGCAAGCTTTTTGTTATTCTTTGTTCTTATACATTTTCTAGTTGATAAATAAACCCTACGCACTACAGTCCAAGTTTTATCGCGTATTATGGAGACTCAAATGTAGCACAAGGTTTAGTTAAAATTTAAACATTTTCCAAATATTCCAAACATCATGTAGCTAAAGACATTTGAAAAATAAAACTACTTTAACATTTTATGTTGGGTTAAGTATATACTAGTAAATTGATAATTGGATAAAAAGACACGATATGTAAATCGAGATGTAAAAGTGGTCCTGAGTTGCTAGATATCGTAATTTCAAATGCTTACTGGCTCGAATCTCGGCCATACTGCTTGTCACACTATGTTCATCGGAGTCAATGCCTTTTAACATAGATCACATACATGTATGTCGATTGAGCCCCAAATTAATGATGTACAGACATATTTTGGGGTTGCACTTTCATTTAGTAAAGACATAAAGTAACTGAAAAATGTATGTAAATAAACAAAGGGAAAGGGACTGCCAATGGGAAAGTTTCGCAAGTTTGAAGGTTTATTGGCCCATAATGAGTCCTTTATTGAAAATATTTTTAGTAAGGGACCCGTATGGGGGGCCGTAAGATATTTTTCCCGCTATTTGTCCATATGAATCCCATATATACGAGGAAAAATGTCTCATGGGTCAATGTTGGTCCTACATGGACAAATGGTTTAAAAATGGGACTCACACGGGCCCAATAGCACCAATTTGCCCAGATTCTTCCCATAAAAGCCCCAAAATCTCATGCTTGCTGGGTAAAGACCAATAATGATTTTGCTAGAAAATAGACCTTTAACTGTCCTTTTATTATTTTTAAGGTAGATCAATTTAATGAGACAATAGTCAATGAGACAAAGATGAGCAAGTTTTAGGACCATTGCATGATCGTCCACGTATTTCTTTTTGCATCGTATGATTTCATTACAAAAAGAAGAGCTAATGCAGAAACCAAATAACGGAAGTAATGCATTTTTATTATGGGAGAGGGAGTAATATGTTTTCGATATTTCTTGATCGAGTTTAGGAAGTTCACTCGGCCATTCCCCACTATTTAGCTTTTCTTTAAACGTGATTTTCAACATAGATCTAAATGTTTGCTTTCGATTTTTGGAAAGAAAGGGAAAAGGTTCACCTGGCTAATATTTTTCTCAGAACCATTCGAGAATCGGTACCCAAAACATTGAGTGCCCTGGGGGTATTGCCTTTGAATTTCTTTGAAAAGTACACACTTGATATGAAGTTATAATTTTTTGATAAATTAATTATATTTTTTTGATAAATTAATGTTCAGACTTACATTTATTTATGTTTTGTTTAATAACACCAACCAAATTCACTAAATTATAAAAAAATATATGGAAGTTTAACGAAGCAAAAGGAAAATATGACACCTTTAGGCTTATTCGGTCCTTTATTCACAAAAATCGTTCAAATTCCAAAACGTATATTTTGATATTTGAAATAACGTTGATATTTTGGTTCGGGGATATAAGCTAGGGGGTCTTTTTATCTTTCATAAGTTTCATTTGCTTTCTCTCCGAAAAACAGGCAAGAGGTAATGTTGAATGCCTACTTTTCGTTTTCTCTGAATACTCGATAATTTGGGGAAAGTGCCCCCTCCCCTGAGTGAAATAATTGCGTGTTTAGTTGTATCCAAAAACATAGTTTGAAATTGGATTCATAGTTTGATAACGATCACACAATCGTAAACGATTTCTTTTAATGGCGGAAAATCAAAAACCGGACAAGCGGGCGTCCATAAGGTTAGACTGGTCCCACTGTCGACTGTCATAAAAGCCGGTTTGCTTCGCGTTTGAGTTTTGTCCCAATTTATCCTAGATATGCCTATTCATTGTTCTTGATCTTGAATTGAAATATCAAGAAAAAATATGCTTACGATTGGACTTGGCTACGAAGATTGTAGAGTGATAGATTCTATAAAAGTGTTTCGAGTATATAAATTAACCAGTCTAAAATTTCAGAAGCAACAACAACAACAACAACAAAACAACAACAGCAGAAGAGTGAAATCCCGCAGAATTTCAATTTTACTTCAATTTTTTATACCCCGCCGGAGGCGGTCGTATATTGGTGTCATCTTCTCCGTCTGTCTGTCCGCCCGTCCATCCGTCCGTACGTACTTCCACTTTTCTCGTGAGCGCAAATCCTCCCTCATTTATGGGCCGATTTGGATTAATTGTTCACAGAATGTTCCTTGTCACCTAACCAAGTGCATGAAATCGCGGTTTGGTGAATTTCAGCTGCGTCACAGATGAAGGGCCTTCCTGTAAAAAATCTTGTGAAAGCACCTCCTCCCTTTTTTATTGGACCAAATTGGATGAAATTTTCACATAGTGTTCCTATTGACTTGACCATGGGCAAGGTGTCACTGTTTTGTGAATTTCAGCCGCATCATGGAAAAAGGGGCCATCATGTGCAGAAATCTAGTGAATGCAACTTTTCCCTCTTCTATGGACCGATTTGGATGAAACCTTTCACAAAATCTTCTTTGTCACCTGACCTAGCGCCAAAAGTCATGGTTTTGTGAATTTAAGCCGCGTCATAGAAAAAGGAGCCTTCATGTAAAATATCTTGTGATCGCAGCTCCTCCTTCATATATGTACCGAAACTTATGGATGAAACTTTGACAAAATGTTTCTTGTCACCTTATCTAGTGCATATTGTCACTATTTGTCAAATTTCAGCTGTGGAAAAAGGGGCCTTCATTTAAAAAAATCTTGCATACCCAAATGCTCCTCTGTTTATGGACCTATTTCAATGAAACTTTATCAAACTTTTCCTAGTCACCTCACTTAGCGCAAATTGTCCCGGTTTGGTGAATTTTAGCGGTGTCATAGAAAAAGGGTTTTTCTTGTGAAAATTGTTGTGAACGCAACTCCTCCCTTATTTTTGACGTATTTAAATGAATTTTCAATGAAATTTTCATTGTTACCCAAATTTGTGCATGTTGTTGCAGTTTCAGCCATGTCATTGAAAAAGAAGCCTTAATTTCATTTTTTTTTATCACTAATATTTTTATCACTAATAGTTGCAGTTTAAAGAGGCGTTAAACCCCATTTAAGATAGGTAGTCTGCAATGTTTTGAATTTGGTTCTGTGAAAATAAGTAGTGTCTACAATTATTTTCTTGAAACAGCAGCACTTTTGTTTAAGCTCCACTGGACAAAGTTCATGGCCTGAAGTTGAGTGCATCCGTGCGACTGTTAGCCTTTTTCTTATCTGAAACCACTTGTCAGACATGCTCTTCAAATTTCTTTTTGTCCTGGTGCTCCTCTTTTCTCCTAGATTCATGCATCTTAAAAATAACATCTGTGTGTACTAGTGTTGGGCAATCGGTTTGAAATCATAATCGATTATCGGTTTTTAGTTGGAAGAATTAATCAACTAATGATCGATTATATAATCGGTTTCATTAATATCAAAACAGTACTGCATCATCTGTTTGTATCCTTTGGAATTACAAGACTACATTTGAATTTATCTTAAATTGCAATATCTATGCATCATTACTTAACCCTTTCCTGTTTTACAAAATTTTGGACCTGTCCAAATTCAAAGGTTTTGCAGATGAAAATTTGAAGTGGATTTAATTTGAAAAATAACCATTCATTAGGGTAGAAAATAGTGTGGAAAAAGAAGAAATTGCTTGTCAGAAGCAATTTCTTCTTTTTTCACAATGTTTTCTCGATCATAAAATCATAGGCACGTAAAAAGCAGGGATTAAACAGCAAAGGGTTAATTGATATGATTTAAGGCTTGAGAATTCGTTATTGAAACTGTTTATGTTGTATAAAGACAATCTGTCTATGGTGCTGACTGCTGATTTGAAATTGTTTGGATAACATTGTGGAAAAAGAAACAAGCATTTCTTTTCTCAAGATATATATTACCCTATTTGGCACTGATGTTTCACATTTTATACAAATACACATGTAACTGGAACTTCTTGTTCAGAGAGGGGATGAGAGCTAGATGTAGAATTGGTAAAACTAAAAATACGCAAAAACAATAAACATTTTCCAATGTTGTATAAAGACAATTGGAAAATGTTTATTGTTTTTGCGTATTTTTAGTTTTACCAATTCTACATCTAGCTCTCATCCCCTCTCTGAACAAGAAGTTCCAGTTACATGTGTATTTGTATAAAATGTGAAACATCAGTGCCAAATAGGGTAATATATATCTTGAGAAAAGAAATGCTTGTTTCTTTTTCCACAATGTTATCCAAACAATTTCAAATCAGCAGTCAGCACCATAGACAGATTGTCAGAGATTGGTCAGATGGATAGTTGTTTGGACACTTAGATAGAAAGCTGTAAACCAGTATACCCATATCTTCTGGTGACCAGTCAACTCGGCCCATCGGCAACTCGGCCCAACATATAACTCGGCCCAAAATCTTTTTATGCCAAAATCATTATCTTATTGATTATTCATTTAGAATGATTAGTAAAAATACAATATTATTCAATTTTTATTCAGTTGCGAAGAAATTTACATATGCATCGCCCTTAAAAAAAAGTTAACTAGAATTTTAAGAATCAATTAAAGAATTGCATATATTTAATCACTGAATAAATATTTAATTATCAAAAAAATTAATACTATAGTCAAAATAATAAAGATTATCATAGTAAGGTATAACTGCATCATTTGTACAAAACTTATACATAGTTCATGCTACTATAGGCTATATATTGGGGCCAAGTTGACCGGGCCGACTTATTCGATGGGCCGAGTTGACTGATAGCCTATCTTCTTGTTTATGGTCATAGAAAGAGGATCATCACTTGTCATTCATTACTCTATTTCTTCCTCTCACCAAATGTTTCCCCAGTTTTCATTTCTATTTTTATTAAAATACAAAAGTGATTATGGATAACATTTTTTTATGTAGAAGCCAAAAAACGTTGGCAAACTTTTGATGACATCCAACCACCTGGGTAACAGACATGGCAAGGGTCCAGAAAAACTGTCAGACAGTTGGTCTAACAAACCTAAATAAACTGTCAGACTGAAGCAAGACCTGTCAGACCAAACATTTTAGGGATCAAATTATATTATAACTGTTTTCTTTCCTCATTAAGATTACTAGCAGTAACATTATAGGCCTAACTAGGTTGTCAAAAGTCCTCCCAGTGTTTTCAGTGCTTTGATGTAAAAGCTGAGATTCAGAGATTAACAGAGTTATCAAAAAATGTTTTTTGAACTCTTTTCAAGTCAAAAGGCTACAGTCACTTGTGGTTTTCATTAAAAATAACAAGTTATAATTTGATGGGTCGAACATTCTTGGGTACGAATAAGCAGAAGATTATTTTAGTCTGTGTGCTTTTGATACTGGAAAAATATGAAAAATTCAGGTAAAATAAGACTAGCTACCAATAATTCTTTCTTAATTGGATCCTAAAATCATCTCTTCTTCCTCTTAATTCAAGTTAATTGATACATTTTAAAGAAGAGAATTTTCGCTTTCTAGCGGTGCCGAAAGTCGTAGAGGAACTGTTTATTGACGGAATCTAGACCTTTGTAAAGTCTAAGAAAAATGTTTGTTTTCGTGAGAAAGATGTCCAGAATAGTGTTTTCTTAAGTGAAAGACAGGATTTACTGTTAAATTATTTTTAAGCCCACAAAATAGTGTCGGACATTCGGACCAACGATATGGTAAAATTTACCGGACCAAGGGGATTTTTGTTTAACATGTCCGACGGTCCTTGGCCATGATGGGGGCGAGGAAATGTCTCTTAATCCTCGGGAATATTATTGTTTGCATCGGCTTTTTTGTTTCTAGCAAGTATTATATAAACTGCTAATTGCATTGTGACTGTTATATTCCCGGACCAAATGTCCTGTAAAAAACATATTCCGGGCCGACTACAATCGATTGTGAAATTTCTTAGTCGATAATCGTAATCGGAAGGCCAAACCAACTGATTTTCGATTATAATCGATCATCGTCCCATCACTAGTGTGTACATTGATAAACATTGAACATCAAAATATTTACTTGATTTTCTATTGCAGAGCTAAGTTATCTGATGTAAAAAAAAAAAACAAAAAAAGAAAAAAAACAGTTTCCAATTTAAATTCAAAATTTTACTCTAAAAGTGCACTAGGGTGGCCAGTCTTATTCTGATTAGAGTTTCTCATTGGATTCATGCATGTGACTGAGGGAGCTTATTTGGGGTTATTACAAAGAATTCATTCCATACTTTTTTCTCTTCGCTATCTTAAACATAAAGTTAGTCCACTCAATAATTTTCAACGCTAAGATTCACACAAGTTGCAGACACAGACATTATTTTCAAAGATGGTATGACAAAGTTAGTTGGCCATTGTAGGAAAGTGGGTAATTTCTTTAAATTCTTTAATTAGTTGCTCATACTGGTAAAGAAAACATAATTCCAAGTTTAATTCTTCATTTTCACACAAAGAAAAGCTTTAAACAGTTGGGTTTTACAAAAATCCTCATAATATTAGAGATTTGACATGCACAAATCCAATGAGAAGGCACAAACTGTTGAGAAACAGGAATACTATATTACCGTGAATGTTAATTAGATTTGTCAAAATTCTATAATCAAGAGGAGACCTTGTTCCAAACTTGTCATTTTTGAAATAAGGTGTAACTGTTATAGTAGCCTGAAAATAGTAGGTGGAATCATTCTTGTTTAACAATGTAATTTTAACATTCATAAATCACCAATTAAAATCCACAGTGCTCATATTTCCGTGAATCCTTAATATAAAGTAGTCTCTCAAACACTATTGGATTGACTCAAAATTTTTAACATAAATCACAAAATCATTTCTCATCGGGGTATGAAAATATCAGACACAATGGGTCTTTAATCTTTAATCGGTAAAACTCCTATTATGTCCATGTTATTTCCAATTTATCCAGTGTTTAGAATTCAAAAAAATAGTTGCCTTTCTGATACTAAAATATTTCATTACCATTTGGAAAATATTGTGACAAGCAATTTCTTCTTTTCCCACACTCTTTTCCTTATCTTTTTCATAGATTGCTAGAATATGAAAATGTTTCAAAGAAGACCTGTTTTTATCAGGAAGGACTTGTAAGACTTAGGGCTAATAGGTCCTTTAGGCTTATGGCATTTGTCTCTGATTATTTGGAAAAAGAGTAATTTTCCATCAAATTTCTTGTCTAACAAAATGTTCTGTTTTAAAACATTCCTATGCAGCTAAATCAAATTAAATGTATCAGATAACTGAAAGTAGAATATACGCAATTGAAATATTAAAAGAGCAAGTATGTGCTTTTTCCAAAACTTCACATGTGTTCAAAGTACATACTTTGATCCGGTGCATGACATTTTGTCGAATGCCATTTCGTCGATATGACATTTCGTCGAATGAAATTACGTCAAATGGACAATTCCCCTTATACAACAATAGGTCAAAAAGAATTTTCAAATGTACAACACTTGGTGGAATAATTTTTAAAGCGATAATTTAGCTGTAATTAAGAGTAAAGACTGATGGCGATTCTGGAAAAACTTGTTGGAAATGCAACAACAGGATGGTGACATTAAATGATTTCGTCATAAAAGAATCTTCACATAATAGTGAAGGAGTAAGGAGTCAGCATTGAAAAGAACCATACAATGACAGAGACGTAAACTTATGCCAGAGATACCTAAATCTCTCAAAGATATGCTGATACAGGATAAATGGCAGAAATCTTCAAACAGAGATCAATTCCTGCTAGATGACTTTACTATTGATGTTTTTACTGTTATTTTTGTTTTTCGACAAATTTCAACGATATTCGATGAAATTCGACGAAATTTTAATTTCGACAAAGTGTCAATTCGATATATTTATACATTTGACAAATGTGACAGTCGACGAATATTGAATTCGATGAAATGGAATTCGATGAAATGTCATTGACCCTTTTGATCATTGAGAGTTTGCAACTTTGCATTTGCAGTCTGATCAGAGTCTTCACTATATGCTCTGTACAATATATATACAAACTCTATACTCAAAACCTGTTATGGTATAAACATACAATATGGTTAACAGAAGACAAGATCAAACAGATATTATTGGAATGAGATTAGATATATAAAGGAAAATCAATAATTTGATTAAATCAATGTAATAGGAAACAAAACAATCAAGTAAATTTTCTAAGTGTTTGATGTAAATATTATTTGGATGGTGTTTTTATGACTTTGGGTAATATTATTATTATTAAATAGGCTGTGATTGCAATATTTGGTTGTCAATTGCCAAACAATAATTCAGTTTTGCTGGAATAGGTTTTGCCTAATTTATTATTAACAACTAAAAAAATTTACATCATATTAGACTAACACAAAATTTCTAATACACTCAATTGTTGTGAAGGCTGTATAACATCTGTTTTTTTTATGAAACTTAAAAATGCCATACATTAGCTTTAATAATAGTTAATGATGGATGGACCTTAGTAAATGTTTTTATAGAAATAAATGGCTGATGTTTTTTTTCTTAAAAGAATGTTGACAATGAAGGAATTTTCCACAATGATTTTTAAGCTTTGTCTTAAGGGACGTCAAGAAACAGTGTTGTGTTGGAATCAGTTAATAAGGTCAATAATAGCATTATAATTTTTCCTTTCTTGCATTTTCTGTAATTAATGTTTCTTATTTTCTCTTTTCAGCTTCCAACCAGAACCAGTGAGTATTGTTGCTTATGTATTTATCATCTCACTATTAATGTGAATAAGCAAATATAAATATCATTCAATTTTTATACCTGAATTTTGTGTTTTCAAAAGCTACAAATATTTGCAAAAAAACTCTTGCCTTTTAAACCTGATTTAGAGTGTGTCCCATGTAGGAATCATAGAAAGGGATTTGCCTTGACTATGATTATTACTGTGGCCCATTGTGCTGTGATGCAAAAAGGGATTGTCTAGGAATTGGTCAGTTTGTGTTGGTATTTAACCCTTGTTGTGCTGATCCAGAAATATTTCTGCTTTTGCAGGAGGTATGGACAAACATCAGCCTGCATATATGTGCAGTCTGATCTTAGTCCATATAACCTGGTTTTCCTTTTTAAAACAGAACATTTTCAGAAATTATATTTTCAAAATCAAATGCTAATTTACAATTAGGATACAGAGCTTTCACCACTTTGATTTATATATAACTTTGCCAAGATTTTTTATTCAGCATGACAAGGGTTAAAAGATATCTAGATTTGAGGTAAAGTGGACATCTTGCAAATGTGCAAGTTGCATAGTGTGAACAGGATGACCACTGTTTAAGTTCATTAAATTATGTGTGCATATATGTATGTATCATGCTAACAACATGATTTATCTAGGAAATGATGGCAGAAAAAAAGGCTTGTAACCAGCAATATCTCCTTTTGCCTTAATGATAATCTTTTCAATCTTTGTTATACAATGTTTCACCTTGAAAAAAATAAACCTTTTAGTCATGTATAATGAACTTAAACCATGGAATATCATGAAGTTGTATAAATTATAAAAAGTAGTGGATTATTAGAATATGTAAGACCTGTAAAAAAAAAGAAAACATGAGTTCTTCAGGATTGTAGAAAAATTTCAAACCCTGTTTACAGACTATATGTCACGTTACTTATATTTCGTGAGTAATTGGATAAAAACAACAACAACAGAAAAATCCTTTTCACCCTTGGTAAATTGTAAGGTATTGACAACATTACAAACTTTGGGTGTATTCAATTAGAAATCTTTAGGATGTCGCGAAATTTTTTGAAATTATGTTACAATCACAAAATCAGAGTTTTAGGCTGGCATCAACAAAATGGCGTCCCAGGGACTCAAATAATGGTATCATAGGGATCCATTCTTTAATTGTTGACTATAATATTTACTTTAGATATCAGCTATTTCTTTTTAGAATTTATTTAGCCTTTCTCTTGTTAAAGGAGAACAAAGTACATGTATTGGGCAAATATGTACCTATGAGGGTCAACCTCTGGAAATAATTGAAGACTGTTTAAAACAGTCTTCAATTCGTATCTGAAGTTGAGCCCAGAGGATCAAAAGGAGTTGTATCAGCTAGGTTGGTGAGTCCTGGCTACTTATTTTCGAGTCCCAGAATCGCAAAACCTGGGTACCTTAAAACCCTGCAAAATGATGCTTATAATAACAAAATGGTGCTTAATATCAATTATTGTTAGTATACAATTATATAGGGATAGAATAGTAATGCCGAAGCATTCAATGATATTGTACAATGCTCATACTTTGTATGAATCTCCAGTAATTTACAAGGTCAATGTCATCTATCAAGGTCATACAGTATACTGAGTAACTTTGAGGATTTGTTACTTTGATGTTTGGGTAATTATTATACCAATACATCTTGTTCTATTTGCCGATTTTTCTAATTTTATAGACAAGAAGGAATAGCACCAAATTTTACACAGAAACCAGTTATAAAACAAGAAGATGGGGGAAAGAAACTTTTATTCCATTGTGTTTTGACGGCGGACCCAGCCCCCACGATAACATGGTTCAGAGATAACACACAGCTCAGTGCAGGAGGTACGCATCTAGTTTATTTATCCTTGTGAAACTCCTAAATCTACATTTTTCACGCCATACCCTATGTTGTATGTACTCATTAGAATCATCTTGTCAAGATGATTTCAATGAATATCTACAATATAAGGGTTGAAAAAGAAATATAAAAAAAAATCTGGGCTGGAGATATAAGAACTTTTCTCATTCTCAATTGAGAATTTTTTCAAATTCCAACTTGAGATAATAGTCGTAATGCCGCAGTCAAATTAATGTAAATGCATTAATATAAAGGAAAAATAACAACTTATTGATATTATCTTTTATGTTCACACATTTATTTGAGAAAATTCTTAGATGAGAAAGAAAACAGTTATAACCTTGAATACTGATCAAAATTTTGCAAATATGTGCAATCCAAGAGTGTAATTACCATTATGCACATTACGCAAGTGTGTAATAGAAATAAATCCTCTTTCAGAAAAATTTTGTTGATGAATGATCATAACATCGAAACTACAGCTTATTCAAGCTGTAGTTACAATGTTTTAATTAATCATCAACACTCAAATCATAGAAAAAGGGAGCGGATGGAGAATGTTCATCTTTTTTCACAGTCCACACATCGCCTTTATCCTATAGATTCTATGTTTCCTTCCTTCTGAGTGCGTATAAATTTCCACATCCTAGTTTGCCTATGCAGTCTGATCTAAGTCAATATCACATGTTTTTCCTTTTTAGGCAAAAAAGTCAGAAATACTGAATTGTACTAAGTGCACCCAGTGCTTTCAACCTTTTGCCAAGATATTTATTCAGATTGACAAAGGTTGATAGCAAAATTAGAAATTACAACTGGTGTTAATAGGATTCCCCTGTAAAACGATGGCTGTTTTTGTAATTATATTTGAAAGGAAACACAGTGAAAACTTAGATCAGATATAAAACATATTAAGAGATTAAATCTTTCGTATATGAATTTTTTCTATTTATAGGTCGTCTCAAGATGACCTCGACCAGCGCTGGTGGTAAAAACTACAACATATCATTAGAAATCAACAACGTAGCACCAGAGGATGCCGGCAGCTACAGAGTGATGGCCAAAAACGCTCTCGGAGAGAGCAATGCTACTATAGGACTCAACTTTGATGGTATAAGTTTGGGATTATATCAGTTTCTGTTCGTCATCAGTTTGCATATTAATTTTGCTAACACCAAAAAATATATATGCAATATTTATGAATGAATATAGTATTATGCACCAACTTTTACGATGTTAAATCCTTTATATATAGAATAGAATAAATAGCAGATGAAACAGAATCAATATCACAACATTATTCCGAAGGGAATAGAATAAACATTTAATAAAAGCACTCTGTATTACAATATTTTGACAAAAATTGCCAAAATATTGAAATACAGAGTGTTTTATTAAATGAAATAGAATCAGACTGTATGTTTGCAGTCTAATCCTTATCTATGCTATCTGGTAATCTAAGTGATCATGAGTCACGTCTACACCCAAAATAGTGATAGCAAAATAATCAACAAAACATATATAGGGTACTTTAATCCTTTTCAGAACAAGATTTATTAAATATAATGTTACATAGATTTTATGCTTCTTAGAATTGTGTTGTAGTTTGGTTGGTGGTCAGCTTACTTAATCTTTTAACATAGACTGCAAGTCAATTTGATGAGCTGTAAATGTTAGGATTAAAAAATTGCTCTAATAATGGTTTGCCTATGTGAGGTATTTATTTAACTTAAGCTCACTAATTTTTGTAAAAGAAGCTGCAAGTCTTTTTGAAGAGCTCTTTATGTAAAAATTTACTTGATTGTCTGTAAGAAAATCTTGGGTATTTTGAGTGTTTATTGGTTCGAATGATACTAAAGACGTTAACAGAAGCGGGTCTTTTAACAAACTAACTTTCTAAATTCAAAATGTCTGTCTGTTAAATAAGGAGAGGAGTAGTGATTATAATGAGTAATCTTTATGTTATTAGTAAAATGGAAAAGTTGACTTTGTTTCACTGTAAGAACACAAGGTTGGAAGAGGAGAAATCGTTTTTTACAAGCAATTTCTCTGTTTTATCCAAAGTTATACTGTGACATAGTGCCATAAAAAGTGTACCAACTGGCAATAATAGAGTGGAGAATTCCTTATATCATATGATCAAATTCAAAATCATCAGAATTAATAATTAATACCCAAATTTTATTGTTGCAGTTGGTATTCTTGAAAATGTAAACATTTTCACCAGTAATGTTGAATAAGTGCTGGCCATTCATTGTCAACATTAAATTCAAGAAAAATGAAATGATTTATCTCATTGGTCAGAAAAGTAGGAATGTTATAAGTTTCTGGTGAATTATTAGTAGATACAAAAACACTCTTAAATTGATCTTGCTATGTGATCCCCCACACCACCACACCCAAAATCTCTGATGAACAAAACATAAAAATAATGGAATATTTGTTGATGCTTAAGATGCTTATGCAGAGCTGTTTTAGATATTATGAGGGTTGTCCAAAATGAATACATAAGTGTTAAACATCATGAAACAATATTCTTATAGCAAATTTATACATTTTATTCTAAATATGACTATCATAGACAGAACTTGTATGCCAAGCCTGGTTGGCACAGTTGGTAACACTTTATGCTGTCAATTTAGGAATCATGAGTTTGTCCCCTGGCTTGGGAAACTTACATCCAACATTTTACAAAAGTTATTGTGACGTGATTCATTTGTCTCTCACCAAATATACAAATTATCTTTTAAACATTTTGGACATCCCTCATTTTGTCACGCAAAAATATTGGTGAAAAAACATCAGCCATTTATCATTTGAGAGTATAACATAGTTTAAAATGCAAGGGACTTCTTTAACAATATTTTGGGTATAATTACAAAATCCTTTTTGATTTACAAAAAGATTAATAAATTCTATGTCACACCATTGTCTGTTAGAATGATATGTGAAGGTCATGGTCATTTACAGTCATGTAAATGCAATTATTTAAGTCTTGGAGAAATATACATTATTAATTATTGAAAACACAGATTTGATAAAATTAGCTAGGATTGTCCTATCTACTAGATGAAGGAGTGGATGAAAAAATGGCTGATATTTGATGTATTCTAGCTATAACACCTGCAAGTAGTAGTAGATATTCAGAGCTTAGAAGAGAGAGTGATTTCTTTTTATACCCCAATGTCCAAAGATTGGGGGCATATTGTTTTACCATTGTCAAGGTCAAGGTCATGTGGAAAGGTCAAGATCAAATGCTTAAAAAAAGCCATTGGGGTGCAATCATGTTTCACATTCACATCTTGTTCAATTATAAAATTTCAATATAATGAATCAAACTATTTGACATGGGAACTCTTTGAAGTCACCTCAGCAAGGTGATCAAATTGAGTACCAACAATAATAGATTTATGTAATATTCACTCTCTCTTATTGGTCTCTATAGTTGCTATATATTATAACCTAATATTTGCTTTTTTGCTTCATTTATCCATTACAATACAGCTTCCAAACAAAAACAGGCTAGCGGATCACCACCCAATTTTACGTCAAAACCAGTCATTCGACAAGTGAATGGCAAAATTGTTTTTGAGGTCAAACTGACGGGCGACCCTAAGCCGTCCATTACATGGAAACAGGGAGAGAGGGTCATTACAAGTGGTGACCGATACAATGTGAAACATGTCCTTGAAAATAACATTCATGTCGTGTCGCTTGAGATTTCTGGCGTAGGAATACAAGATGGCGGGGAGTATAAAGTGTTTGCCAAAAATGAGCGGGGTGAAGCGACAGCTACTATTAACCTTAACTTTGAAGGTAATTCTAATTCAAAATGACATTAAACTGGTAGAAAACTCTACTTTTGTTCTAAATCCTTTATCTCTAATGTCTCACACTATTACATCTTGAATCTTTCCAACCATGCTGTACATCTAAGTGTTTGTACGTGGAAAGTGTGATGTTGTAAAATAAGGCCTTAACTAAATCTTTATGCTCTTTGAATGTTTGGTCTTTTGGTAATCTCTTTTAATGTAACTGTCCTGTTTTCAGAAACTATATCTTTTGTTTGTGTAAGCTGTTATACTTACTTACTAACCATTATACATATAATAATCAATGTATATTGGTGTTTAGATTTTCATTCTTGTTTATGTACAATATCTATCCTTTCAACTGTATATGTTTCTTGCTTGACATTTTTTGTTGCATTTCTTACTATTGTCAACATATGATTTTAGCTTCTTAGTTTCTCTATATAGCAAACAAGCAATAACACTAACAACAAATAAGAACTAAAATCATATTATTCAGAATATTGAAAAAAATAAAGCAAATATATTACAAAAAAAAACAACAATTTTATAACCTAAGTAACATAAAAAACCATCATTTATGAAAATGAAATGCTAGCAGTTCGCAATTAATAACTAATATTGTTGTGGTATTAAATTTTCACAGTTAAGTCTGGTAAGACATGTAAATGTTTGGTTGAAAGCTTTGCTATACTGCATACCTCTGTTATGAGCACAGCTTCTGAGCCATTGTTGCTTTCTATGTTATTACTTGATGCCAATCAATGCCTTTGTTGTACATGTTTCAATGTCAATGACAAAGGATGTTATTATTTGTTTCAGTGTAATAAAGAGATGAAGATAATGTTTTTTTAATTAATGGAGGTATGAAACTAACAACCTAATCACACTATTTGATAACACAAAGCAGATTTATTTAAGTTTTGTTAGATTTTTTCAGCTTTATACCTCCATTGATTAAAAAAATGTTGTCTTCATTTCTTATTATCTAATATCAGCAATTTAGCATTTAGAGACAAATTTGTTTTAGAACTACATGTTCCCTGTGCACAAGTTTTACAAAACAGCTGTTTGTGTTAAAAATGATTATAGTGAGGAAATGAAGTTTAGAAATCAATTTTAGGGCCTATCAGCAGGCTTGTTTTTGATAGACAAAATTTAGAAATTAAGTTATCCAATTAACTATTTAATGCTTAAACGTTAAACGTAATAGAATGATTGTCTGGCTCAAATGACAAGTAGTTAGCATACTTATCACGTAATCTGATGGTTGTGTGTTTGAGCCCCACTGGCGGTGGGAAGTGTATTTGCACAGGACACTTTACAGACAGAGTCCCAGTCTACCCAGCTGTAAAAATGGGTAGCAGTAGTTAGAGCCCATTGCTTCTCTCTATTTGCTTGATAAGATCTTGAATGAGTTACAATTTACATATTAGCCTGAGATGAAAATATGGCTTAAATTGTTTACAAGAACAATTCATATGTGTTTAAAAAAGCAAAATCATACTTGTTGATGAATTAACACTAAGTATTCAAAACTCTATGATTCTATTTATCACTAGGTATATAACTATATAAACTGTTTACATTATGACAAATCCCAAACACCCCAGTTTGTTAGAGTTATCACTCTGTTTTCAAACCTTACATTTTGTGCAATGTCAGTTCAGAAAATACACATTCATGTTCTGCTTAAAAGTTGCTGTCAAAACCTTTCAAGAGTTTCTCCTTTGATGTATGTGTTTAGAATTCCCTCTGAAAAATCCCTCTCAAAAATTTGAGAGCATGAGAAAAAATGGGAAATATTTTGATGCCAGATTATCATGTATTCTTCATTATCTTATAACTATACAAATATCCTTGTGATAACAGCCCGTATGATATTTTTTTTGATATCACATAGTTATTTTTAGAACAATGATATGATGTGGTTATTTTTAGAAACTTGCATTTCTGTCAGAATCATCAACTAAAACAAGACAAAAAGAGGTTGTAAGATGAATATATAATACATACTTAGTGTATTGTTTGAAAAAATATCTAACTCGGTTGTGGCAGAGCCTCGACAATGATCAATTCTCCCAACCTTGTTAGATATTTTTTCTCATACAAAACACTAAGTACGTATTATATATTTATCACGATGGTCAAATGGCAATATAGATTTGCTCAAATCCTCGCATTAATTCTAATGATTTAAGAGATGAACAGAGTATTTATTGATTTCATGGAAGTATGAAACCAAGAATCTTATCACACTGTATGGATAAATATGATTCATACCTGTGTGTAATTAGATTTTTAGTTTTATACCTCCATGAAATTAACAAATTAACTCTCCATTTTGTATAATTAATATCAGGAACCAAAGAAAGTGAAGGTTTGTCAATAATGAAAGAGATTTTTTATGTGACCACCTTTTGTGGAAGCTTACAAAATGAATGCACATTCAAAATTGTTTCAAGAAATAAAATCAATTGTTCAGCTAATCAGAATGAACGAAATTTGATGGAATCCTTTAGAATTAAATTATCTAAAATTACTTATTATCAGAAATGAGCACTTAATTATGAGTATTTGGAATAAGTACTTTATATCAAGATTAGGCTATTAGCTTAGTCTAGTTTATCTGACTGAGATTGAATTTCTGTCCCACCAATGGGTCGATAATCGTAGATCTATGTGGGATAGCAGCTGGAAGCTAGCAAAGGATGTAATGGCAGTCCTGGTTTGGGAAATACCAGGAATCCTTTATAAGATGCTCCGGCCACTGCAATATAACTGAAAAAATGTTGAAAGCTGCATAAAACCCCATTCAAACAATCAAGCAAACAAACTGACTGAGATTGACTTGCGCAGAAGGGTAAAGAAGCTCCACCCTTTCATGCAAATATAAAGGGGCCAATAGCAAAAAATGCTGAATGACAATGCCTGTAAATTTACAGAAAATTATTTGAAATTTGTACTTTTAATGATATATTCTATTCATAGCACATGCAATGTCTAGTGAAACTTGTCAGATTATAATTCATTTAAGGTAGATGAACTGTAATCATACCACAACATTTCAGAGCAAATGAACTTTCACAATATTGGCCAAGTTTTCCTAATGAAAATCATTAAGAAACCTTGGTTAACACTGTTTAAGTTCATTACTTCCAAAACGGGTTCACTACCTTAAAGAAATAAGTTAAATGTCAGGTAAATGTCAGGCCTATACTATGAATTGAGAATCAGAATCGAATGTTTCACTTTGATTGGTTTGAGTGGGTTATAAATATCTATATTTATAAAAAAAAGCATTTACAGTTTGAAGTATTTTCAGCATAGATAAGAATTGAGAAAGAAGAGAAGAATCTTCTATTAAGGTAGTAGACCTGTCAATATTTCGGCTTTCACAATATTAACCGAGGTTTCCTAATGAAAATCATTAGGAAACCTTCATTAACACTGTTAAAATTCATTCCTTCCAAAACGTTGTGGAACTATTATGGATCCACTACCTTAAAAGGGGATTTAAGTGAAATAAAATTCTGACATAGCTACAGATGAAGGGGAATTTTTTTTATTTCATATTCAAAAATTTCAATTATGAGTAACATTTCCTAAAAACCTTTGTTGTAGGTACTCATTTAAATTGGGTTTGATTGAGAAATAAACTTTTAGAAAGGATTTATAGTAACACACTCATATCTGACCCTCTGTTTAGAGCTTAACCCTTTCCTGTTTTACAAAATTTTGGACCTGTCCAAATTCAAAGGTTTTGCAGACAAAAATTTTAAGTGGATTTAATTTGAAAAATAACCATTCAGTAGGGTAGAAAATAGTGTGGAAAAAAAAAGAAATTGCTTGTCAGAAGCAATTTCTTCTTTTTTCACAATGTTTTCTCAATCATGAAATCACAGGTACGTAAAAAGCAGGGATTAAACAGCAAAGGGTTAAAAAGAAAAACTTTGATTCATCCCTCTTTACTGAAAATTTTGCTTTGAATTTATTAAAAAAAAAGTAACATTTATTCATTCTTTGGTACTAAAATTTTGTTTCTTTATTCTTTTTTCAGGTAAAAAACCACAGTAAGTATTATTCATATTCTTAATTAGATTTTACTTTATAAGCCCATTTGCCTTAGCAACACACTTTTTTTACTACACTCTCAAAACAAAGATAAATTTCTTGTAACAAGTAAATCACTTTTTACAGTGTTTCCTATCCAGCAATAAAATGATAAAAAATAAAAGCGTATTTATAAGCACAGTATGATCAAAAGATAAACTCATTGTAAATTTGTAATATAACAGGAAAATTGATGAAAGAAATATGAGACTCGTATAAATTCAATAAACAGAATTGCCAAAATATGTAATGATCATCTTTTGTTTCTTTGAACTAGTTTCAAAAGTGTTGAGTGTTCATGATTTATAACTTTTCTATCTTTTAACCCTTTTCCATATTTTAAATTTTTGGACTGGTCCAAATTGAAAAAAGTTGCAGACAAGAGTGAAAATTTGAAACTATGAATTTGTAATAACTTTTTGAACATTGCATGTTATTGTTTTTATTGTTGAATTATATTGATCAATGATAGGCCACATGACACATGCAGATATAAATTAGCGTTGAAAAGAGGTCAGCGTAACACTTTTGTAAGTGCCTATTAATAAATAGGCACTTACAATAGTGTTGCACTGACCCCTGAAATTATTTTGCTCTTGCACCTCGATTTCAAGATCATATTTTTTTGTGGTTATGGTACATTTCTAGTTTGTACATATCTTTTAATTATACTGCAAAGATAATTCTAGCATTTTTATTGGCTAATGCTGAACTGACAGCCAGGAATACATCTCTATATACCCTGGCAAGAAACCGTATAACTAATGATATACTCTATTCTTCCTTCTAACAGGGCTCCTGCAGGTAAAGCACCACATTTCCTCCAAAAACCAACCATCAAACAACAGGCCAACCTTTTAATGATGACCTGTGTCCTTGAGGCCAAACCAGCACCCCAGATCCGCTGGTTCCGTGAGAACCAAGAGATAAGTCATGGAGGACGCTACATTGTCAAACTCGACAAAGATGCTCAATCAGCAGAAGGCTATACGGCAGTTCTTCAAATAAAGGTAATTTTGAAAGGATTTATTTAATGTAATTTTAAAGCAATAAACTAAAGGGTAAATACTAAATAGCTATAAAAATCGTTGACAAACTGACTTTCTTTCATAATTTCAAAAAGTTGTTTTGCCTGCAACATCTTATCTCTTTAAAAATGGATAAGTCTTGAATTTTCTTATATTTCATATCTAGGTTGACAAAAAGCTTACTGGGACAAATTGGAAAAGGGGATTCCTCCATTCCTAAAATAAAATATATAGGAATTCTTGCTAGCCATGCTTCCTGACTTATTAAGTAAACAGTTTGATACATCAATATTTTAAAATAAATGTGATGATAGGCATAGAATAAAAAAAAAATTGGTTGGCAGTCTTAATTTTGTAGTTCAGGCTCTAGTTCATTAATTAGGTTACTCAAGGTCAAGGACGAATTTGTTTAACTATATATAGAGGAGGTCAAAACTAGTCCTACCTTATTTCCCCTAATAAACATTCCCGGGAGCTATACATCACATTGTCAGGGAGCCTATTTTTAGTATGCATTTTCTAATTTAAAAATTCATTAAAATTGATGTCTTAATGCCTTTTTCCCTTTAATTTGAGGTGAATTTCCTGTAAACAATCATATAAATGATTGTTTAAAAGAAATTCAACTCAAATTAGAGAAGAAGTCTTAAAAAGTCATAAAATTTAGACTTTCAAAGTGGGGTTTCTCAATAAAAAATGTAGCGGTGCTACTATTAGGGAGGGCGCTATTATTAGAGGAAATACAGTAGTTTACAAACTAGTGAAGGAATGATTGTTAAACCTTACCAAAGGTAGTTTTCAAACAAGTAAATGAATGATTGTTTTACCCTTACTGTCTAACAAAAAATCTATCAGATATTATGAAAAGGTAAGCAATCATATTTCATTGATTCTGAGGAAGACTTTTTCTAAACTCTTGCCAAATACTAACTGAGCAGAAACGATAAACTAACCATTAAAAGTTAAAGCTAGTTTTTTAGCTCCACTGGCTGAAAGCCACTGGGGCTATTGTCATGGCGTTGTGTCCGTCGTGCGTCCGTCCGTCCGTCCGTGCGTCCGTGCGTCAGGTCGTAAACTTTTTCTTAAAAAATCTTCTCCTCAGAAACTACTCGATGGATTTCAACCAAACTTCACAGGAATGATCCTTGGGTGACCCTCTTTCAAAGTTGTTCAAGAAATTTTGATCCAATGAAAAACATGGATTTAATGGGCGTGGCTAATTTCCAAATATGGTAAAAAGTGATTTTTCTCAGGTTCTAATTGATGGATATCAATTAAATTTTACATGAATGTTCCTTGGGTGACGCTTTATCAGTCTACCAAAAAATTATTGTGATCAGTTGAAAAATGTGTATTTTATGGGCGGAGGTCATTTCTCTAAATGTTATATAGTGGAAACTTTGCAAATCATTTTCTCAGAATCTAACTCATAGATATCAACCAAATTTTACATGAATGATCCTTGGGTGACCCTTTATCAGTCTATCAAAAATTATTGTGATCAGATGAAAAATATGTATTTTATGGGCGGAGGTCATTTCTCTAAATGTTATATAGTGGAAACTTTGCAAATAGTTTTCTCAGAATCTAAATTATAGATATCAACCAAATTTACATGAATGATCCTTAGGTGACCCTTTATCAGTCTACCAAAAATTATTGTGATCAGATGGAAAATATGTATTTTATGGGCGGAGGTCATTTCTCTTTATGTTATATAGCTGAAACTTTGAAAGTCATTTTCTCAGAATCTAATTTAAAGATATACACCAAATTTTACATGAATGATCCTTGGGTGACCCTTTATCAGTCTACCAAAAATTATTGTGATTGGATGGAAAATATGTTTTTTTATGGGCGGAGGTCATTTCTCTATATGTTATATAGTGGAAACTTTGAAAATCATTTTCTCAGAATGTAATTGATGGATATCAATCAAACTTCATTAGTATGATCCTTGGGTGATCCATCATCATTCAGCCAAAAATTATTGTGATTTGAAGAAAAATATGTCAATTATGGGCGGAGGTCATTTCTCTATACATACAATAGTGGAAACTTTGAAAATCATTTCAACATCAGTAGAAGCCAAAATATCTAAAAATCTAGTCAAAACTTAGATTTGCTATTACAAGAAATTCAAGCCTGTGGAGCGACACAAGCCATTCATGGCTTTCTAGTTTGTTTTTAAATTGGTCATGATATCTTCTATCCTTTTCTCATTATTCTTCTAACCCTATTCACACCCACACAATTCCATGTTTTGATGCCTCTAAAAAGTCTTTTTGAAATAGTGTGAAAAATGAGGACACTTAATTGTAAAAGATAATGTGAAAATTTATATTTAAGCTTTATATCCATTACCTAACTGCATAATTTTTACATAGAATAATGCTCTTTTCTTTTAGTCAAAGCCCTTCACCAAATTTTGATTCAACTACAATGCTATTCTGGAAACTTTCTGCCTTTAATGTCAAGATGGTTTTCCTCATTCTTGAGAGGTCATTGACTTAATGGTCAAAAGATCCCTTTACAGAATATTAACAGGAAAATCTGCATCTTCTACAAAAAACAGACCAACAAGAATCATGTTGCATAGTTAATGATAGGGGTATAGTAACAAGCAAGAAGCTCAAAACCTTGTAGCTAAGGCTAATTTCAAGCTGTAGTTACAAGGTTTAACCCTTGTCATGCTGAACCCAGAATATTACTGCTTTTTGTAGGAGCTATAGACCAACATCAGCCTGCACATGTGGGCAGTCTGTTGTTAGTCTACACCACCTGTTTCTCACTTTCAAACTAGAATTGTCAATATATTTTGGTTTTTAAATAAAAATTGACCTACTGTTGGTACTTTCAGTGCTTTTTGCCCTTTGATTTTGATGAAAATTTTTATCCAAAATTTATTTAGCATAATAATTATTTGACAAGGGTTAAGAATAAAACTAATGATGTATACCAATAATTATATTGCAGGTTTAGTTCTACAACCTTGTAACTACAGCTTGGTTAAAGCTGTAGTTACAAGGTTTTAGAATTTAACCAGCAGTTTACAGCGTTTTTTGAGGTCATGTAGAATGTTAGTGTTTATCTATATTGAAGACCATTTCAATATGTAGAGTTTTTTGAGGTTTTTCCAATCTCTAACCAAGCTGTAGTTACAATGTTTTAGAATTTAACCAGCAGTTTACAGCGGTTTTTTTGAGGTCATGTGAAATGTTTGTGTTTATCCCTATTGAAGACCATTTCAATATGTAGAGGTTCTTTGAGGTTTTCCAATCTTTAACCAAGCTAGAGTTACAAGGTTTTAGAACTTAACCAGCAATTTACAGCGATTTTTGAGGTCATGCGGAATGTTAGTGTTTATCGGTATTGAAGACCATTTCAATATGTAGAGGTTGTTTGAGGTTCTCCAATCTAGTAATGTAATATAGTTTGTGTGCTGTAAATTAGATCATGTACAATTAACTGGAGATTATTATCTCCACATGATAGGGCTTAGAAAACATTCCAGGTGTATCATTACCTGATTCCAGTTATAACTGTTGGTCTATGTTGTACTCAGCAAATTTTGTTACAGAGAGCCAAATGAAGATTATTATCAATTTATGATGCCATTTACATATTAATTGTATGATGCATCTAATTGTTCTACCTCAATTAATGATGCATTTTACATATAAGTAAATGCATCTAATCTTGATTGATTATTAAGTCATTCTTTATTAAGCAACCTTTTCCTTCAAGGGACCTTTTTGTGTCCATATATAATCAAAAGATTGAGACTGTTGTCCTTTTGAGTGTCTGTTTGTCTGTCCTTGCCAATCACTTCAAGCCTACTGAAGATAAGGTGTTCATATCTAGTTGTGTGAAGATAGCGTCATTGATATGCATCTGTAAGGATATTAAGGTCAATTTAAGTTTAAGTTTATATTTCAAGGTCGTACTTCTGCTAAACATATCAAAGAGTCAGCGTAACACTATTGTAAGTGCCTTTTAAGAGATAGGCACTTACAATAGTGTTGCACTGATATCGATATCATAAAAAGCTTTATGCCAATTTCTTCAAGTCTATTGAAGACAAATGCTTATATTTTGAATGGCAAGAGTTCTCATTAAAATGAATCAGCAAATGCCAACATTAAAGTGACAAAATCAAGGTCATATATTAAGGTCAATCTCTAAAAAACTCTACAAAAATGAACACTACTGATTTCTTCAAGTCTTTTCAAAAGTAACACTGCTGATTTTTTCAAGCCTCATAAAGACACAATTCTCATATTTTCCATGAATATGAATGGATCTCATTCATTGTAAAGACTCTGATGTTACCAAGGTCAAGGTCATCTGTCATGGTCATCAAGGTCAAATTTCTGAAAAAAATAAATAGGATTTTACTTATCTTTATCAACTATTACGAAAAAATGAAAAATTAAAATTAAAAAAAACATCCAATAGCAAATATGATGCTTTGCTAGAAATTGTCCTAATAGTAACCCTTTTCAACAGCTTTTCATTACTGCCAAATTTCAGTACAATTGGTGTCATGTAATTTCTTGTATATTAATTAAAAATACCTTATTTCTTAGTTACCTTTGTCATGTGTTTACCTAAAGAGAAAAAAATCTTTCTAAGACCTAAATAAACAAACTAAAAAAGAAATTAATTTATCTTAAAGTAGAGTAACTGTTCCATATAATGGTTACTGTAGATGTGTTTTAAATTTAATTTTGGTTTATTTTTAGCAAGTTTTTAACCTTAGCTTGGCATCAATTCAACAGCCTAACTAGATTTTATAATTGTGAAAGCAGATAGTAAAATACAAGATAGTGATCATGTGCATTTTCTTTCAAGGGTTTTGCGCAACACTGTTATGAATACCTATATTAATAACGGCATTTGATGTAACTTTGTAGCACTAGCCCCTCAATTTCTGTACTGCCTAGGAGTCCTTGTTTACCAGTTTGGACTCCTTCAATTTGCATGTAAGGAGTCCAATGGATTCCAGGATCATTTGAGAATATTTAGAGAAACAGAAGATCTTTTCACTTCAAAAGTTGTTGATGATAACATTTGATTGGAACTAGTATTATTTTGAAAGAAAATTTTCTTCTTTTGGAAGAAACTTGTGGCAAAGAAGAAATTGCTTATAAAAGCAATTTCTTCTTTTCCACAATGTTCTGCCAATATGAAAATTCAGACACCTTACTTTGAGCTTGGACTCCTGTATTACAAGAGTTGGGAGTCCAACTGACTTCTGACTCACAGAAGTTAGTGTTCATCTGTTTTGTATGAAGAAATGGAACAATATTTCTTCAAATAATGATCATAATAGTAATATAAGTAGGTACTTATTAATATAATGTGATATAAACAACAACAACAACAAATAGGAATTCCTTGTTGGGTAAGCATTAAGGTGGTACTTATTTCAAGTTTAACACATAAAGTGAGACACAGGGATCAAAGAAAATTCAAGAAAACGAAAAAATAAAAAAAAAAAAATGATAATAAAGAAGGGGTTGGCTAGATTTTGTTTAGATATGTGTGTCCTTGGCATATTTAACTTCTAAAACAGTCTGATGCTAAGACTTCCTTAAAGATACTGTAACTCTTACATTTTGTGAAAATTTGCTTTATTTGGTAATGTATGACAACTTCACTATAGAATTATCTTCACCAAAACTTTTAACCCAAATTTAGATAAATGGAGGATAATTGTTAGTTTCAGTTAAAGATAGATTTATATGTCATTGAGTGAACAACACATTGTGCTCAAGGTGAGCTTTTGTGAACATTGAATGTCCGTCGTCCGTCGTCAGGCGTCAACAATTTAAGTGTTTACACTCTAGAGGCCACAAATATGAGCCAATCATCATGAAACTTGGTCAGAAAATTTGTCAAGTCTCAAGGATGCACCCTATTCAAAATTGGAAGGATCCGTGACATATCACAGGAAAAGGGGACTTAAAGACAATTTTCTTGTTTATGCTCTAGAGGCCACAAATATGGTCCAATCTTCATGAAACTTGGTCAGAATATTTGTCAAGTCACAAGGATGAACCCATATTGAAAATGGGAAGAATCCATCTCATATCATGAGAAAAGGGGCCTAAATGACAATTTTCTTGTTTACACTCTAGAGGTCACAAATATTGTCCAATCTTTATGAAACTTGGTCAGAATGTTGGCAAGATCACAAGGATGAAGCATATTGGAAATAGGAAGGATCCATGCCTTATCATGGGAAAAGGGGCCATGATGATAATATTCTTGTATACACTTTAGAGACTACAAGTCTTAAAAGTACAACTACAATATTTGCTGTAAAATTTGATAATAGTTAATTTAGACAAAGATACACAGGTGAGCAATATAGGACCATCATGGTCCTCTTGTTTTACCAGAGATTATTCATTTTCCTTAAATCAAAAATTAGACAAAATGTGACCATTTTAGGACAAATTTTCTAAAAGCGCATCATTTTTGCACATTATTTCAACACTCATGGTGACATCAATTTTTTGGCTCCACTAAGATGACCTCAGATAGGGTGAACTGAACGAAAACAGGATATTAGTTTTTGATAATTTCACTGGGTAGGCGGTGAGTTCATTAAAATGATAATCTACCATTATTTCTCGATAAACTACAAGAAAGCATTAAAGAATATTATGCAATAAGTCTCAAGTAAATAGGCCAAGTCATGCAGTACACTTAACAATGCCAGTGTACATCGGAAGATAAAAGAGCAAAAGGAAATAAAAAGTTACCAGAAAGAATTACTCTAGCCAGAGGCTGCACTCTGTAAGAATGAAACACTTTTGAAAATAACAACATTAAAGCGATTTGTAAGTATTTGTTACTTCTGATGTTAAAAGCAGCTGTATAAGTGAATGGTTTTGTTTAGATTTATAATAAAGAATCTGACTTCTGTACGAATCACTACCTGTGGAGTTGGGTAGTCCAGGGAAGACTCTCCACATCTTGATGGAATATTCTCAATTTTCGTAGTTTTCTGGCAAGAATTTCATTGATAAAAAGTAGAAAACCATGATCATGTTGTTTTAAAATGTTTGTGTTTAGAGATTTATTTTGTAATAATTGGAATTTATTGTTATTTTGACATTAGTGCATTGAATCTGACTTTATTTGATTAAGTGTAAATGCTGAATTTGGTCTTAAAGAACTCTTCATTGATATTGTTTAAAAGGGGTAAATTTGACCATAGATTTGATGAGTTTCCAAATAATTTTCTAGTGTGGGTACTCATTGATATTGCCATTTTAAGATGATTCCAATGAGTACCTTCAACATAGGGTTTGAGATATATTGATTAGAAATAGCATTACTCTTTGTTTAGACCTAAAAGTTATCTGTGGTGTTGGCAAATGAGGAAAAATTGTGCCTTCTTGTTGGAATATACTCAATTTTCATAATTTCTGGCAAGAATTTCATTGATGGAGTTAAAAAAGTTTTAAGTATGTGCTTGTAGATTTTGAATGTAAAATCTAAGCAGAATTTAGCAAAAATGTTGAGAAATCTATTAGTTTACTTTGACTTTTTACTTGGGAAAAGTATGCTCTATTTGGAATTCAGACTTCTTTCATTAGTGATACAATATCTTGGAATTTAATTGGATTAAGAATTTCAACATTACTGCTAGTGACACTGTATTGTAGGTATTCAAGGAATCCTCCAAAAAGAGTACCTATAGCATAGCTAATTGTCATGAAATAATAATGTAAGAGTTATGTAACCCTTTTGATTAGACCATTGTGGAGTAAATTGTGATGGGAGAAATTCAATGGCGTCTTGATGGGATATACTCAATTTTCATGCTGGGCTCATTTTCCAAGTTCTGGCAAGAATTTCATTGATAAAATTAGAAAAAGATAACGAGAATGTAGCTATGAAAGTGTTATTATAGTTATTCAGTTTGTAATTTATGGGCTAACTTTGACCTCATTTGAATTTGTGACTTTTGTATGCTTGTGCTGGATTTAAGAATTTTATATGTGATTTTAAAGATTACCTTTCCAACAAGGACTCTTAGTGCAAAAAAAGAGAATTATCTTTATAAGCCTATGAAAATGTACAGTTTGATAGGTGTCTTTAATATGAATTCTGCAGAAAGACACCGAGTGTCAAACCCTTTCCTGTCTTGCGTTCAGGATGACAAAATGATGCAAACTCTTAGCAAGTTATACTCGGCTTTGTATGCAAGTGCACATGAAAAGTGGGGTATAATTTTCAAACAGTTTTCACCTTTTGTCATCCTAAACGCAGGGCTTGGTTAACTAAAGGATGACAAAACCTTTGCTAGTGTTTAAAATTGGTACCCTGCTTTGTACACATGCCCATGTAAAAAGTAGGATACTATTTCTTATATGTTTTGTAAACATTTTTATTTTGAATCCTTAGAGTTTCCGGTGAGAAGGGGATAAAGCCATTCTAAAATATATATCGTTCAATTAAACCCTATGTTGTGGATACTCATTTGAATTGTCGCAACAAGACGATTCCAATGAGTACCAACAGCATAATGGTTTGTGCTATCATTATTGAAATAGTTTGATCTAAAATCCAAAATATCCCTTCTAAATGTAACTGATGCAGGCTGGTGACTTTGTGTCATACATATGAGATTTTAGAAAATGTCATGCATATGGTCATAAAAATTGGTCTATTTGTCTTATTGCTGCAAGTGTAGTTAGGCGGGAAAATGCAGAGGAAAAGATGATTGTCCTTTTAAGTAAAAAAAGATTTCTGAAGACAGGAATAAATTTGAATTCATATCATGTAATGTATGATAGTTTTGTGATACAGTGAGGAAACTTGATAATTTTGTGATTAAGTAATGTGGATTTATGGTGGTTGGTGATGGCAGATGGCTTCCTTACGTATTTTACCAGCAATTCTTGAAGATGAAGATGTAGGTGTTCAATCCCTTATTTCTCCATATTTGGAATACAATGACAAATTTAGTTTATAGAAGGGCAATTTAGAAATATCTCAATAGTTGGAAAGGATATACAATCTTTTTTAAGATTGACTGCTATTGCATGATTAATTTTAGTAAAGTAAAAGTTTCAGAAAGGTGTTAAAAGTTGGTATTTCTATTAGGGCTGTCGTCTTGTTTGAAGTTGTAAAATGCAAACCACACATTAAATATCATGAAGCAAATTTTTATTACAATTTAACAAAACAAAAAATATTGCACAGAACACAACAAAATGCCATTCGGAATTCAAATTTTACTTCTATAAAAAAAAACCTACTACTAGTTCATGAATCTATCTTATTCCAAGGGGACCAATAGTAATGGTTAAAACATTTTTGTACCAAAAGTAAACAAGTACTGCTAAGATAATTCTTTGGTGTTAATCAGTGGTTTTTGGTATAACCATTGACGATTATATTTCTTTTTATTTCCTTGTCTGAAAATATTTCATTTAGCCTAAATTGTGCTAAATTAAAGTTTTGTTTAAGACAACTTGCAATTTTTAGCTCCACTGGCCGAAGGCCAGCGAGCTATTGTCATGGCGGAGTGTCCGTCGTGCGTCCGTGCGTGCGTCAGTGCGTAAACTATTTCTTTAAACATCTTCTCCTCCCAAACCATTGGACGGATTTTAACGAAACTTGGTATAAATGATCCATGGGTGGGCCCCTTCGTAAATTGTTCAAAGAATTTTGATTGGCCCATAAATATGTGCGTGGCAGGGCGTGGCATTTTTTCACTTTGAAATCTTTAAAAATCTTCTCCTCCCAAACCATTGGGCCGATTTCAATGAAACTTGGCATGGATATTCCTTGGGTGACCCTTTACTTAAATTGTTCAAGAAATATTGATTAGCCAATAAATATGGGCGTGGCAGGGCGGGGCTTATTTTGAGCCCGAAATATTTGAAAGACATCTCCTCCTGAACCACTGGGCCGATTTAAATGAAACTTTAACAGAATGTTCCTTGGGTGACCCTTTACTTAAATTGTTCAAGAAATTTTGATTGGCCCATAAATATGGGCGTGGCAGGGCGTGGCATTTTTTCACTTTGAAATCTTTAAAAATCTTCTCCTCCCAAACCATTGGGCCATTGTTTCAATGAAACTTGGCATGGATGTTCCTTGGGTGACCCTTTACTTAAATTGTTCAAGAAATTTTGATTGGACTAAAAATATGGGCGTGGCAGGGCGGGGCTATTTTGAGCCCAAAATTTTCAAATGACATTTTCTCCTGTACCACTTGGCTGATTTCAATGAAACTTTAACAGAATGTTTCTTGAGTGTCTCTTTTCAAAAAATATTTGCTAAATTTTGATAGGCCAATAAATTTGGGCCTGGCAGAGCGGGGCTTATATTGAGGCCAAAATCTTTGAACGATATCTCCTCTGGAACCACTCAGCCAATTTCAATGAAACTTTACCAGAATATTTCTTGGGTGACTATTTACTTAAATTGTTCAAGAAATTCTGTTTGGTCCATAAATATGGGCATGTCAGGTGTGGCCTATTTTGAGCCCGAAATCTTTGAACGACATCATCTGAACCTTATGTTTTAATAAGATTGGTCAAGGGTTGCAGGTTCATTGTAATTGAGTATTTTGGTGCAATATGGACCAGAACCATTTAATCATTACTAAATAGGTCTTAGGAGATTTTGGAGTGTTAATGTATTCATTTAAAGTAAGCTTTATTTAATGAAAGTCTAAAGATTTTAAAGCCAGTGGAGCGATACAGGCCCTCTTGGGCCTCTTGTTTGGAGTTTTCAACCGGAGTATTGAAAGTGACTGGCCTCGGTTGTTTTTGTTGCATTTTCAAAAAATGTTTTTGTCATAGTTCTATTACAAGCCTCTTTAATATAAGTTCATTTTAAGAAGTGCTGAACAAGACTTCTGTTAGAGACAGGGTACTGAATTGAGAGTTTTGTAATGACCTTTGCTTTCATTCCCCTTGGAAAAAAATACTGTAAAGAAGAGTCTGGTAACCAGACTAACGGAGTATGTATCAAGTTTTCCGACAATATACCACAATATATTGACAGCAGACAGTTTTTGCTAAGATCAGACTGTGTGTCAATGTAGGAAGACCTTAGTCTATGATGTCTGCCAAAGCTTTGTGTTTAGCAAGAATATGTCGTGGACACTGGGCAGTACGAGAAGAATTAGGTTACATTACTAGAGTTCTAAAGAACAGGGTGACAATTTGTAATCTTTTCATGCTGAGATATTCCTGCTTTGGTAGGAGGTATAGACAAAGATCAGCCTGAACATATGTTCAGGCTGATCTAAGTGTGTACCACCTGAAACACTTAATAAACCAGAAAATTGAAAATTAAATTTTCAATATAAATGCTATCTCAAAATTAGTGCCTCCAGCTATTTCATCACTTTGAAATTGATGCAATATTGCAAATGTTTTAATTCAGCATGGCTAAGGTTGACAATTTATTAACAATTGCAATTTGATATACCTTCAGGACCCCAAACCGGAAGATGGAGGCGCCTACAAATGTACAGCTGCCAACGAAATGGGAGAGTCCAATGCAAACATCACTCTCAACTTTTCAGGTATGGTGATCCTTTTGATTTGCATACACAGCTTACTGTATTTCTCCTAACAAATGCCTGGGGGAGCTGTACGTAACATGGTAAGGAGGCTATTATTTAGTGTGCATTTTCTGATTTAAAAAAATCAGTTAAATTGATGTCATTTAGGCCCTTTCCCCTTTAGTTCGAGGCGAATTCTCTTTAAACAATCATGTAAATGATTGTTTAGAGGATATTCATCTCAAATTAGAGAAGAAGTCTCAAAAAGTTCCTAAAATTGAGGCATTAGAAGTTGGTTTTCTTGGTAAAAAATGTAGGGGTGCAATTATTAGGGAGGGCGCTATTATTAGAGGAAATACAGTATTTTTTTGGTTTTTGTGTACAAGTTTTATGATTATCTTGATTGTTTTCTTTCTTGATCTTTATCCAGCTAATTTTGATATTTTGTTCATAAAAAAGCCATTTTGGGGTAGGGGAACATTTTAACCAGTTTGGCTCAAATGTTTCCCACAATAATTAAGTACAAAGCAGGCAATATAGGCTTAGATCAGACTGCACATCTGTGCAGACTGATCTAATCTTTATTGTCAGCCAAAGCTAGGTTAACAGCATTTAGCCTTTTAATTTGGCTAAAATGAAATAAAGGTTTAGAGAAACAAGAGTCTGATTTTGTAAAAGGAGATGGGGATTCTTTCTGAAAAGACACTGTTTAGTCTGCACAGCCACACTTGTTTTCATCCCATTTATCTACAGCTTTTCAAATTTTCAGGATGATTATATACTTTTTAGGCTTGATAGGTCATATTAATGAAAAAGCTATTAAAAGGTATTAAAGAAAAATAAAAAAAATTAAAAAAATAACAATAAATAGATAAATAAAATTTCCAAAAAACAGTAATTTACAAAGCCCCTTTTTTAATGCCTTTCAAATTACCAAAGTTTTGAAGGTTTGAAATTCCTATTTTTCTTGTCTAACATTCTGTTCTGACAGACTGAGAAAGCTATCAAAAACCAGGAAAATCTATTTATTTAATGTTTTGAAACAGTTGCAGGAAGAAACGGTAATTTTGTTGAAACTCCTGACTGCTATACCTATCAGATGTTAAATATAGGTCTATGGCTCCATACTTCGGATAAGATGGAGCGGTGAAAAACTGAATCAAAATCTTCTATTTCTCATCCAATCCCTATGATGTGGGTACTCATTGGAATTGTCTTGAAGAGACATTTCCAATGAGTACCCACAACATGAGGTTTGAAGCACACTTATTGAAATTTTCAAGTTTGAAATTGAAATAATTGCCTTTATCTGGCATTTTAAATTAAATCTCTATGCTGTTTTACCAGGCTTCAGTTCTTGGCCAAGGCAGATTGTTGGCACTAGACAATGTTTTTTGACGCAAGCAAAATGATTTGTGTCATTTGAAAATGTATATCTTTTAAAGGGCTTTTCTTTCCAGATATTTTCACAAAATATAGAAAATAGCTGTTATTAAGTTTTGATTGATCCTTGATCTTTTCTCTCTTACAAATATGTTGTTTAGGATCAATCCATTTTGATTTACAAAGCGGGGTAAAAATTTCTCATGTTTGAAGCATCCAAAGCATACACTTTAACATGGTTTCTTGGTTTACATTATTAAATCTAAAGAGGCTTTACCAGCCCTGCTTTCAGGATGAAAATGTTAGCAAAGCGCTTTTGAAATGATACCTTGCTTTGCATGTATGTGCACATGCAGAGTGAGGTATCATCTCAAAGGGCTCGCAAAAAAAGTTTTACATTCTGAAAACAGGGCAGATGAATTTTAAACTGGTTCAACTTGAAAGATATTGCAGACCAAGATGCTAATGAATTCAAAAATAATGAATGCTTGTTTCAAGCAATTCATACTTTACCATTTTTTTTCCTTTTATAAATCATACAGTTGGAAAAGCAAGTGACTGTACAAGAAAGTATATTTCTTACAAGCATTTTCTACTTAGCCCACAATGTTATTGAAAGAACATAATCATACAGTTGGAAAAGCAAGTGATTGTACAAGAAAAATGAAAGTACATTTGTATTACGTGTTTCAAGCTTTTTCTACCTTGCCCACAATGTTTTTGCTTGTTCAAAATCAGACATTTGTAAAAGCAAGTGACTGTACAAGAAAAATGAAAGTATTACTTTTACAAGCTTTTTCTATTAAGCCCACAATGTTTTTGCTAGTACAAAATCAGACAGTTGTAAAAGCCAGTGACTGTACAAGAAAAATGACAGTAGATATTACTTGTTACAAGCTGAATTTCTACTTGGCCCACAATGTTTTTTTTTCTAGTACAAAATCAGACAGTTATAAAGCAATTGACTGTACAGGAAAGAGTTTGGTTTGGGCTTCTGGTTAATCAAACAGAAATCATGTCTGTTGAATGAGTTCTTCTTCAGTAGTATTGAAGTACTGAAAATTGATAATTAGGAACAGATTTGTAAGAGTTTGATTAACTCATGTTAATAAGAAGGCTGTGAATTAGGGCCAGCTAAATATACAAACTTGATTAAGACATTTTTAATCATTTACAGCCAAACCCAAGTCAGGTAATTATAGAAATCATAGATACTCAATATCACATAGCAACTAATAATAATATCTTATAATATTCAATTTTATTTTAGTTGTGGAATCCAAGGTCTAGTCAGGTCAATTATATTGTAAAAACTTTGTGAACCCCTTTTTTTAAAAAAAAATCCTGAATGGATTTTCAACCAAATTTAAAGTGAATGATTTTAGAGTGGCCTTGAAGTAGTTACATATATGTGACCCGTCTCATGAAGAAGGAAAGTATGTAAAATAAATATTTGAAAAAGAGATCAGTTTCGGTATAGGACAACCTGAGGTTGGATTTCAAAAATCATTTTATGATAAGGTAGAATGATCATTTTAGATTAAAAAGGTGGTCTCAGTGTGAAAAATTTCAATCCAAGTCAATCTGCGCAGTATGCATAGTCTGACTAGGTTTGGCACCATACGCTCTACCCATATTGACCATTTTCGCTTGATGGTTCACATATATATATATTTGATAGTGCAGATAATCTAATGTATCTAAACCAAGGGGAAGTTCTAGATTTAAATGCATTTTTCATTTTGAAAAGAAAATTGTTTGATTAAAAATTTCTATGAGGTACAAATATGCAAGGGAAACAATCATGAGTTACTGGGTAACTTCAAAACTAGTTGCTTCCCTTTTTATTCTATAATTCAAATTGTATGTTTATTGTGGGGATTTAACTGTTTAACTGATAGGTTTCTTATATAAAGAACTCAGAAACTCAGTCTTTCATTCTCTCTCCATGCATAATGCTGGAAGAGCAATTCAGGCCATCAAGCGCATCTTAGTTTACCATTTGATGATGGGTCAAAGAGCACCGTATGCATAGTCTTCAAATCTGCTTTTCTTCTGAAGGACACCTCTAAATTACTTTGGTTTTTTTAACCTTTTGAAAAATTGGGTTCATTTAATGAAACATTTTAATTTAGGAGTCCAAGCTGATATTATAAGCATGTAAAAACAAAAAATCTGCCTCCTGTTGAACCATATTTAAATATTTTTAGGTAGCTTGTTTATATCTTGCCATGTTTCTTGTATTATACTGTGTAAAACTAAGCTAAATAATCTTACACTATTGTAATCTTAGTCATGACAAAATAATACTAAGTCTTACACACTAAATACAATATCCATGTATCTCAGTATTATGCTATTATGCATGTTTAGTAAAATATACCTCTTTCAAAGTTAGTCTATTCATTTGAAATATGCAAGATGTTTATGATGTAAGGATATGAACAGGGTTTTTTTTGCAGGAGTGTATATGATCAGTTAATTTGTGACTTGTTTTACAAATTGATTTTGAAATGAATCTTGTATCCTAAAATCTAAGGAATGAGAAATTGATTTGTTGTTGGTATAATTGAGAAAGCTACTTTGAATACTTTTGCTTTGAAAAAAATATGTTTCTTTTATAATGGCCAGTAATTATAATATGAGTCTTTGCATGAGATTTCCAACAATTTCAAATATGCGCTAAGCAAAGACTCTGACCAGCCTGTGCATCAGCACAGTTTGACTAGAGTCTTAGCTATGCATTTAGTGAATAGATAAAGTCTCAAAGTATCTGTAGACCACCTGAGGTTACTTTATTTTACAGTAAGTGGCTGTCAACGCGACTCAATATTTGCAACCCACGAATGTTTCAAATTGTTGTAAATGTCATGCACAGGCTCATTTCATATTTATATGTTATCCAGGAGGTCAGAAGCCCAGCGGTAAAGCTCCTGTTTTCAAAGAGAAACCTAAGATATCCCAAGATGCGAGTGGAAAAAACATCATCGTTGAGTGTAAATGTACCGCAAGTCCCAAACCAACGCTCACATGGTATAAAGACAACAAGGCTCTCGTGGAAACTAACCGCGTCAAATCTAAAATGTCCGGAACCGGAGAAGACTTCGTCATCAACCTTGATATCTTGGTATGTACAGAGAAGCTCTTATACAAACTTGGGATGGGGGATGTTATTAGAATCAACATGTTTCTATTAGAAAGAGGTGGGGGTTTATAAGAGGTTTCAGTTGTTAAGACCTGGAAAATGGCAAAAAAATGCTTCTGCATTTTTAGCCATTCTTCCATATCTTCACAACTGTAAAACTCTGGTATTGAATACAGGCATTTTGAATAAATCTCGGTTACAGCACACTCAGAAAATCAAAGAAAATCTTAAAGCAAATTATTAATTTAAGCATCAAATTAGTACAAAAGCTTTACGTTTAAAGCATTGTGACATCAATTTGGTTGGGTTGTGGGCTTATAAGAGGCTTTAAGTTTTCCGAAAAACATACAAAAAAGATCAGTCTTGATGTCTGAGGAAAGGATGGGGTTATATTTGAGCATGGATACTTTTTGTTACACAATTTTTCAAATAGATTATTCGTGCTTCAGGAGAAAAAAGTTATAAGCAAAAATAACCATAATAATGTGAAATATTCATCATGACTTATCACTCAAGAAAAACAAACATAATTATATGAGAAATTCAGGATCTGTCATGAGATTTTTTTGAGACTAGCTGTTCTGAACTGAGTCTAGAATTGAAATGTCATTAAGTGAGCCATGGCAAGCTAATTAACATTTCTATTCTTGACGAGGTTTAGATCAGCTTTTTTATCCCCCGCCGTTTTCGGCGAAGGGGATATAGTAATGCTCTCCGTCCGTCATTCCGTCATTCCGTCATTCCGGTTCCGTCATTCCGTCATTCCGTCCTTCCGTCACTAAACTTGTCCGGAGCATATCTCCTAAAGTATAATAGCTATCAACTTTAAACTTTATTGGTGGATAGATCTCATGGAGGAGAAGTGCAGTGCACAAGAACTGCAACTCTTGCTTGCATAATTTTGGAGTTATTGCCCTTTGTTATTTTTAAGACTTAGATTTTGTCCAGAGCATATCTCCTAAAGTATAATAGCTATCAACTTCAAACTTTATGGGTGGATAGACCTTATGGAGGAGAAGTGCAGTGCACAAGAACTACAACTCTTGCTTGCATAATTTTGGAGTTATTGCCCTTTGTTATTTTTAAGACTTAGATTTTGTCCGGAGCATATCTCCTAAAGTATAATAGCTATCAACTTCAAACTTTATGGTTGGATAGATCTCATGGAGGAGAAGTGCAGTGCACAAGAACTACAACTCTTGCTTGCATAATTTTGGAGTTATTGCCCTTTGTTATTTTTAAGACTTAGATTTTGTCTGGAGCATATCTCCTAAAGTATTAAAGCTATCAACTTGAAACTTTATTGGAGGATAGATCACATGGAGGAGAAGTGCAGTGCACAAGAACTACAACTCTGGCTTGCATAATTTTGGAGTTATTGCCCTTTGTTATTTTTTAGACTTAGATTTTGTCCGGAGCATATCTTCTTAAGTATAAAAGCTATCAACTTGAAACTTTATGGATGGATAGATCTCATGGAGGAGAAGTGCAGTGCACAAGAACTACAACTCTTGCTTGCATAATTTTGGAGTTATTGCCCTTTGTTATTTTTAAGACTTAGATTTTGTCCGGAGCATATCTCTTAAAGTATTAAAGCTATCAACTTGAAACTTTATGGGAGGATAGATCTCATGGAGGAGAAGTGCAGTGCACAAGAACTATAACACTGGCGTGTGTAATTTTGGAGTTATTGCCCTTTGTTATTTTTAAGACTTAGATTTTGTCCGGAGCATATCTCTTAAAGTATTTAACCTATCAACTTGAAACTTTATGGGTGGATAGATCTCATGGAAGAGGAGTGCAGTGCACAAGAACTATAACTCTGGCTTGCATAATTTTTGAGTTATTGCCCTTTGTTATTTTAAAGACTTAGATTTTGTAGGGGCTTAATTTCTTAAAGTAGAACCCTTAATCTATTAGGCTTTAGTTTACTATCAAGCTTTCTCGGCGGGGGATGGCCATGTCCGACATGGCTCTTGTTGGAATAAAAATTGCGTAACAGATTCGTTTTCTCACATAAACATTGTTTTTGTAGGTTTAAAACCTTATTTGAATGCTCATGATAGAAATACTGATAAAATGTGTATTAGATGTCTTGATGACATCATTTAGAATTAGATCTTACACATGTGTAAGACAAGGATATCTCTTGTGGTCGTTCATTATGAAAGATAGGGTAAAAATGTGAAAAAGCACAAAACATTAATTCTATTTATATGTTGTCTTACAGAACTACGGTAAAGAAGACAGTGGTGTATATAAGGTTATAGCTAAAAATGATAGTGGTGAGAGTACAGCAACTATTACAATCAATCTGGATCTGGGGTAGGTTTTAGAGTTAAGGTAGTGGACCAGTTATAGTTCTGTAATGTTTCGGAAGTCATGAGCTTTAACAGTGTAAACCGAGGTTTCCTAATGATTTCATTAGGAAACCTAGGTTAACATTGTGAAAGATCATGAGTTCATGCTCAAGCAGGTCTGGTTTTGTGAGTATGTACTGACATGAACCTTTTCATCAGGCAAAACTTATCTATGGAATCGTAAATTTTTGCAAAAGAAAAAAAATGCTTGTTTTTAGGCTCACCATAGGAGTTCATTAAGGGGGTAACTCTGGAAGCAATTTTGTAAGAGTTATGCCCTATTTTCGAATTAGAATTTTTGCATTATCAAGCACTGCAGCCAAAGTTGCAACTTTTGGTGATGCTCTTCTTAGCTTGACTATTGGTATAATAGAGGGGCTTTTCTGGTCATCCAGGCGGCGGCGAAATAATTTGGTTATGGTTTTATGTGCAACTGTGTTAAATTCTGTTTCTATTAAAGCTATTTCTTTGAAATTTTGCATATGCTTATGTGACCAAAATATCAGGATCTTGACAAAGCTTGTTACCTTGGTATATAGTGGCATTGAATTCAAATGAACTCACACCCTTTTCGGACGTTTACCAATCTCTCAAATCAAGCTTTAAAATATCAACCCTGTCCTTTTTTTCAAGAACGACTGATTACAGTGCTGTCAGCACTTTGATTTTCAGTAGTAGCAGAGCTATAACTCTGTTATAAGTGCAACTATAGTTGAAAGATTTCATGAAATTGAGGTAAAATTGATCCCAATGATAGTAGTTTGAAATTTATTTTTATAAATATCCATTGATTCTCTTATTTTATTGCATAAATGAATGAATACAAAATTTAATGGTAAGAAAATTAATCTTTCCATGAGTGCATTGGGTAAAAAATTCAATGACATCATTAAACATTTTTGGTCTGCATAGCAAACATTTAGGGGAACAAAATAAGCAAATACCTGGTAAAAACGAACTTAACCCTTGTCATGCTGAACCTGGAATATTCCTGTTTTGACTAGGCTGTAAGAATATGTTCCAAATTTTTATATTTTGTCTCAATTTTTCAACAATAAATAGAATAATTGTTTGTTTTTCAGGCAATATTGTTTTATATTTCATTTCATGAAGAATAAAAGCTATATTTTCACTCAATGAAATATAAATAGATCTTACACTGAAACAAATCCTCAATACAGTTAGTGTTAATAAATCAAGAACTAAAATACATAAATGAAAAATTATCTTGTAATTGTTTACATGCAGCCCATTTGTCTTGGCAATACTGATAAGTGAAATAAACTGCATTATCATTTCAAAATATTGCGGGGCTACTGTCTTTGAAATAAACTGTTTTACATTTCTAGATCAAAACCACAGGAGAAAAAAGAAGAGAAAAAGGAGGAAAAGACAGAAGAAAAACCAAAGGAAGCTCCTCCAGTATTGAAGGAGCCCATTGTAAAACTAGAGAACAATGGACAATTACTGGTCATCAAGTTTATCATTACATCAGCGGTCAAACCTACTGCTTTATGGTCTTTTGGAGGCCTCCCTGTCAAAAGTGCTGGACGATATTACCTCATGGTTCAACCGAACAAAGCGGTCAAAGAAGAGTTCCATGTTATTTTAGAATGTAAAAATGTAAGTTATATATGTAAATTGACTTGATCTATATATTTAATAAGATATTTCAGGGCAACTTTTGCCAAGCTTCATACAACTTCAACTAAAAAAAATTGATTATATATGTCTGTTAAACCATAGATTTAATCAGATATTTTATGGTATCTTTTGCCAAGCTTCATGTTTCAATTACAACATAATATTAGCCTGTGCATGACATTTTCAACAATTTCACAAGTGCACATAGCATCTGGCCAGCCAATGCATCCACATAGGCTGGCCAGAGTCTCTGCTTTGTGCTATGGAGATAAATGAGGCCTCAACACCTCTTCCGGTGGTCAGAGGATATTCTAATTGCATTTTGTGGCTGTTAATGTTGCTCAAAATCTCAAGATCACGCACAAATAAAATTGTTGGAAATGTCACTCACAGGCTCATATATTCTCTTGGTCAATTGTTAAAATTTCTTATGCCTGTTTTCTGGTGCACTCTTTGTAAGGTAGTTGAAAAAGAAATAAATAGTAACTTGCCATTGCTTTAAATCGAAGGAGGGTCATATTTCAAAGGTCAATGTCAAACTTTAATCATTTGCCCCAGAATTATCCAATAAATGTAACTCAGAATATTTTTCCCCCTCTTTCAGTGATATTAAACAAGGTCACAAATGATCTGTTACTATCTTCAACCCGTAGCCATCTGCCTATAAAAAACATGGTCAAGGCCAATTTTAAATATACAAGATGTGTTTGTGAAACAGGAATGCCCCCGGAACAGCATTTTTTTCAAAGTTTGACCTTGACAGATGACCTTGACCTTGTCACATGACCTTGACTTTGGTACCAGCAGATGCGGATCATTGAGATCTATCATCATGCCAAATATGAGCCTTGTATGTCAAATACTTTTGGAGAAAAGGCAAAGGTTAAGTTTTTGGACAGACGGACGGACAGATGGACAGACAGACGGACAGACAGACGAACAGACAGACGAACAGACAGACAGACAGACAGACAGACAGACAGACAGACAGACGGACATGAGTAAAACAATATGCCCCTGATCTCTCGATATGGGGGCATAAAAAAACATTGGAAGGTACAGGGGCATTTATCTTAACAAGCTTTTTTGTATGTGAAAATTTAGAATATTATTGTCAATTGTACAAACAGGTAGAATAACATGAATGGCATCTCAAAAGTACAGTCTATCTCGATGCTTCATTTCCATTATTTACAGCCAACAGACAAAGACTCTGGCCTTTATAAGTCTGTGATAAAGACAGCTGGAGGAGAAATCACTGCAGAGACCAAAGTTAATATTAAAGGTAAGTATTGTATAGATGGAGTCATTTTGAATACGAACGTAAAAATTTACCTTTCATTGACGAAACCATGTAGTACAGGTACTTATTGGAATTGTTTTTGTCTAGTTTAATTTCCAAAATGTAATTTTATAGTAACTTTTTTGTAGTTATTTGCTTGTTAAATAACAAAAATGAAATATATTGAAGTTTATCTTCCACCATTGGGTTGATTAAGTAAACCTAAGTTGGTGTGCAGATGGAGGAGCAGGAAAGATATATATATATATATATATATATAATACATACTTAGTGTATTGTATGAAAAAATATCTAACGAGGTTGGGAGAATTGAAAATTGTCAAGACAATTATCAATTCTCACAACTGAGTTAGATATTTTTTTCATACAAAACACTAAGTATGTATTATATTTTTCTTATAACCTCTGTTTGTCTTCTTTTTATCGATGTTTCTAACTGAAATGCAAGTTTCTAAAAATAACCACACTATATCATTGTCTAAAAATAACTATGTGATATCATAAAAAATATCATATGGGATGTTTTCACACAGATATGTGTATAGTTATAAGAAAAAATGGTATACTGATGTGGGAAATGTCAAGAATCTATTGTTAGGTGCCCCAGTCATTGCCATATGACTGAAATGATATTAAAAGTAGTATTGAATCCCATACAACAAACCAATTGCGCTGAAGTTGCTGACAAAGATTGTTCTAATAGAGGTATTCAGAGTGCTAAAAAAATATATAAAGTGGATAATCACACATAGAAAATAAAAACCGTCATCTTGATTGGTGAATTAAAAGCTTGTTTTCTTTGAAATTCTTATTTAATTGGTAAATTAAAAGCTTATTTTCTTTGAAACAATCAAGAATATTCAGTCAGATATTTTCTTTCATTTTTCAGAGCTTCAAGCCCCTAAAGGAGAACCTCCAAAGTTTACACAAAAACTTGCTCCAAAGGTAATTATTCTACAATTTAGCTTATAATTCACTTGAACCCATTCTTACACAACTCTTGTTTTCAGGCCTATTGGCAAAAAAAGAAAGACTTTTGGAAAATATTGTAGAAAATTTACTAATCGATTGTAACATAGCAGGAGGTAAAAGATCAATATGTAACTAAACTGACAATTCCTTAGTCTACAACCTGTTTGTCCTTTGTTGTTGAAAAAGTAAACAAATCTCATTTTCCAAATTAAGGTCTACAAAAAGTACTTTTAGTGCATTCCACCCTTTGATTTTGATAACTTTATTTAGCACAGTATGGGTTAACTCTTTTCTGTATGGTCACGTAAGTATATTATTGTGAAATTATTGTGGGGAAAAAAATTGAAATTAACATTCTACACTTTGGGATGTTTTCTTTGGAAATTGCTTCCGTTTCCGATAATTGTCTTCTGAACTTGGAAATGTCTGATTCAGAAAAGAAGTAAAAAAGGGACTGAAATGTATACCAATGTATACCCCTCTTATTCCAGAATGTGACAGAGGGAGAATCAGTAGAGCTGTCTGCTAGATGTACTGGCACAGAAACAATCACTATCAAATGGTCAAAAGATGGAAAACCTGTGGAAAACTCCGATGCATACAAGATAAGTTTTGCCAGAAATGTTGCCACATTGAAGATCAGTGAGACAACCCCTGGAGATGCTGGCAATTATACATGTGAGGCAAAGAATGCCCATGGAATGGCTTCTTGCACAGCCAGTCTCGGTGTTAAAGGTAGGTTTAAAGTGTTGTTGATTTTTTTTCTAACTGTAAATTATACTTTTCCTTTCCAATTACTGGGGCCTATTTTACTAAACTACTTACAAAGTCAAAATCACAAATTGTACCTGGTGTTTTCATCATTATTTATTTACTTCTGCATTGCAATATCTCATTGGAATCGTCTTTAGAAGATGATTCCAATGAGATGATGCATATTTGAATTCAATATTTAGTTACTAATCTAAAAGCAACTTAAATTTTTGCTTTGACTTACTTTGAAATAATCATAAGATGTTCAGTAGGTTCTGAATTCCAGCAACTGTCAGCTAAGCTTGGGGGTCCATTTGCCTCGCTCTTGTTATGTATTCTACTCGGACAAAAAAAATTGAAATTTTATTTTCAAGAATTTTCGTTATCATTTAATGTATCAATCTTACATTAAAAAACAACAACAAAGCATTATTTTATTTCTTGAATGTGGTTTTGTTAGGATAAACTCTCTTAAAGCATGTCATTTAGCATGTGATTTCCTGGCAATGCTATGATTTCATGTTTTGAATGGACCCTGCTTTGATGATGTTAATTATGGTGTAATGAACGAAAGTAGGTAATAATGTTTGGTAATTTCTCTGAAATGACAAATGATTATCTACAGAAAAAGTATTGATAATCCATTGTAGTATATTAAGGAATTTACTTATATTTCCTCCCCGACGGCGGCACTCATCCTGTCCTACTATTTGTCTCTCACCAATGGGTTGATAATCATAGACCTATGTGAGACAGCAGCTTGGGGCTAGGGAAGGATGTGATGGTGGTACTGGTGAAAGAAATACTAGGAATCCATTGTTGGATGCTCCAGCCACAACTGGAAAAATGTTGAAAGAGGCGTAAAACCCCATCGAACAAACAAACAAACTTATATTTCTGTTTCAGAAAACCCCAAACTGAAGAAAAAGGAAGAGAAAATAGTAAGAATGTGTTTTATACCATTACAAACTTGATTTGTCTGACCATCCATCAGTTTGTCAGCATATAAATTCAAATAAGCCTGTGCATGGTATTTTCAACAATATCACATGTGTGCAATGCAAAAATTCTGGGCAGCCTGTGCAGCGGCACAGTCTGACCAGAATCTTTACTGTGCACTATATTGATAGATAAGGTCTTAACCCCTCTTCATGCAGTCAGTGTATATTATCGCATTGTGTGGTTGTCAACGTAACAAATGTTTGTACCTCCAGCAGATGTGAAATTGTTGGAAATCTCACGCATAGGGTCAAATAATAGTTCAAATTAGATAAAAGCCACCTTTGAGTACTACAAACAAAGACGACATACTGTGTTCTTTAAAATAATCTCTTAAGATATTTGTAAAACTATTAACAATATTTGAATATATGTTCAAAGTTAGCAACCTTTCCATCAAAATGTAAATAATAAGCAAATTGTTTTATTATCCGTTGACTTGTTTACTCCCAGTGTTTTTTCCAAAAAGATTTTTTTTTTTCCAAAAAATCCTCTGTGAAAAGACACTAGTATATTTTAACAAATTTGACGAAGTTAAATGTTGTTGTCTAAAAAAGAACTTCCCATGCAACCCTGGGTTATTATGACTCTCAAGAAAAAATAAGAAATTGATAATAAAAATATTAGAGATGCCACATTGTTACCACATAGAAAGACAAATAATTCAGCAATTCCATCAAAATGATACTGCCACTCGCAACTTTTAACGATTTAGAGCAATTTGATATTGTTTTGTTTATTTATGGGTGGAAGAATTCAATTTTTGTTATGTAATTTTAGGAGAAAAAGGAAGAGAAGAAAGCAGAGGCCAAAAAACCTGAGGTCAAGGAACCTGAGAAACCAGAGGAAAAAGGTGGGTAACTCATACATAACTTTTGTGTTAATGTGTGCAGATATAATCTCCCTTTGCAATATTTTATTTATGGATGGAAACTTTCTCTCATGACTGGTCATTGCTCTGTAACATATTGAAAATATTATACTGATTTATTAAAAAAAGTAGAATATCCATGTTTCTTCAGACTTTTTTTTATAGATATCCTTTGCAGAAAAACAAAGAAGTATGACTATGATTTAAAAAGATATAATGTATTTGCTGATGTCGTTTTTCAAAAGGTGATGTTTCATGGATTAACTTGAATCATTGAATTTCTAATATTTTCTCCTTTTGTCAAAAAAGTTCAGGTTTTATCATAAATTGAATATCAAAATTGTGCTCATAAAATACTGAAATGATTAAACTCGTCATCTACTCGGCAAAGCCTCGTTTTTATCTATTTTTAGATAACTTGCTTAATAAATTCAGTATTCAATGACCACTCAATAAATATCTTCTAATAATATCACCTTCAAAGACATTCATTGAGTACAAATTTCTGTAAAATAATGATTCAAAGGCATAAGTGTATCACAAACAATTCTTGATGAAATGAAATCATTACTTAACCCTTTCCTGTTTTACAAAATTTTGGACCTGCCCAAATTCAAAGGTTTTGCAGTCGAAAATTTAAAGTTGATTTAATTTGAAAAATAACCATTCAGTAGGGTGGAAAATAGTGTGGAAAAAGAAGAAATTGCTTGTCAGAAGCAATTTCTTTTTTTTTCACAAAGTTTTCTCAATCATAAAATCACAGGCACGTAAAAAGCAGGGATAAAACAGGAAAGGGTTAAACTTTAAGAAACTTGTTTCACATGACCTGAAGGAAAGTTGTCCATGTGTAAAAATAACCCTGCTCTCTATTCAGGATATTGACATGTTTGTGAACATATAGGAATGGTTTCCTGCCTTGCTCTCAAGCAACCATTCAAAGTGGGATACCATATCTTAAATGTTTCACAATTTTTTTTCATCTTGAATAGAGGGCAGTGTTCAATACAATGTTATATCTTTTTCGCACAATGCATATTATTTGCATATATAGTTGAAACATATTATTTCCAATATAGAATTTTTTTGAATTTACTTTTTGTCTGGTTTTCAATTGCAGGTGTTAATCATATATTTTACTCTTAATATGATGTTATTATATTAAATGGACAAAATAACTGTTAATATTTTGCACTTTGAGGAATTTTGAAATGTCAAGCAAAAAGGAGCTTATCATTAGGAACTCATTGAAAACATACTTGTCAAGATATTAGTGCAAAACTGTTGTAAGATTATATAAATTTTATCATATAACTATACAAAAATCTGTGAGATAACATCACATATGATATTTTTTATGATATAACATGGATATTTTGAGAACAATGACAGAAGGAAGTTAGAGGTTATAAGATAAAAAGAATACATACTTATTGTATTGTATGAAAATTATCTAACTCGGTTGTGGAAATTGATAATTGTCTCGGCAGATCCTCGACAATTATCAATTCCCCCAACCTCGTTAGATACTTTTTGTCATACAAAACACTAAGTATGTATTATTTATATAGGCACACTTTGCCCTTGGAGCCTCTTAAATAAGATTGATCAATTTGCTTCTCAAGGATAGCTCCTTTCTGCATGATGGATCACTTATAAACACAGGAGTTGCTCCTTATTTTGGCATGAATTTCAGCATGATTTGTTCCAAGAAATTGTATTTAAGAATAATCGTGTTGAATGAATATCCCATTTGATTTCAAATGACCAATTTTTGTATACACATTTTTTTTTATTGAATGGAGAGCATCAATTCAGGGTCATTATCTGTTAAGGCAGATCCTTGGTTTTTGCTTCCTTCATTTTGTTTTGTAAATCAGATTTAATTACAATTTTCCTTTTGCTCAAATTGTTGTGTGATTTAAGAGTCAAAACTAACAAAATTGCCTTATTTAGGTATACAAATAAAGACATAAAGACTCTGGCTATAACATTAATGTGCAAATATTTCTGCCAGCCCTAAGATTTGAAAAATAAAAGGATGCAAAAATTACCCTCTCACCAGTAGTCAAAACTAGAATAATTTGAGACCTTTGTAATTATTCCTTCTTAATTATTCATTATTTAATGGGATAGCATATTACAGCATTTTAGATCTTACTCCTATTGTTAGCTGTTAATACACTGAGTGATATCGCACAATTATGAATTTAATCACACACTTTGTATTAAATTATTTTAGCACCTACACACTTTGTTGAATGTTAATCACCTTGTTTTGAAACTCACCTTTATAAACTCACTGTACTAGAAAAAGCAGAAGCTAAACCAAAAGCTGAACCTAAAAAACCCGAAGAAAAGAAACCTGAAACACCTAAACCAGAAGAGAAAAAACCTGAAGCCAAAAAAGTTGAGGAGAAGAAGCCAGAACCTAAGAAGGAGCCGGAAGCTGCAGAACCCGCCAAAAAACCTGAAGAAAAGAAGAAGAATGAGCTAGAACCTAAGGATAAAGCCAAGAAAGAGCCATCTCCTCAACCGGTTGGTAAAGGAAGAACTCCATCCATTGTTGTAGCAGAAGATTTAGAAGGTGTCCGAGGTAAAGTGTTGCAGACATGTTCAGCTCAACGCTTATTGCAAAACTCGGATCTCTTGAAAAAAGGGGGGACAGACGACAATTTTAATCTGTTATTTCTCATCCAAGCCCTATATTGTGGGTACTCATTGGAATCGTCTCAATGAGACGATTCCAATGAGTACCCACACCTTTTGGTTTGATGGACAAGTAAAGAAATTAAAACAGTTTCGAAATTGGAATCAATCCCTCAATGAGGAGATCTGACTACTAATACTTGTTTTAGCTACAGCACTGCAGATTGCTGTTCTTTCAAGTCAGATGCATTTTCTTGTATCTGTCTTTCTCTTTGCCAGTTTTGTGTTTGACTCTGATCAACAGACTAACCTTTATTAACCTTTTACAGCTGTCCATTTTGATATATTTTACTCAGTTGTATGCAAATTTGATTGAAAAGGCATTGTTAAATCACCTATTAAAACTTTTTTAAATGATCACCTATGAAATATCCTACTCCGATAATTGATAAGTCTAAATACGGGACAATATTGTTAAGGCTCTTGACACAACCTAAGAATATAGTTGATAACATATACTAACATCTAACTAATAGATACTTTGATGGCCAGTGGTTAACAAGAGTGTTGAATGTCAGGGGTGCAAACATCAATGTCAGTGGGGTTGTTTTACATCTGCTTATTTGATAGCTAGTCCCAGTAAATCCATCTGTAGATTAAATGGAAGTGAGCTGAACTATTTAAGCCTTTTATGGCTAATTGTTGAACTCATGCAATAATTATTTCAAAAGGGCCAAAGTTATGAATAAAGCAAATAATGAATATGGTATTTTTTAAATCAAGTTTTCATAAAGTGAATACATGGGTGAAACTGATTAACAATAACTCTGAAAAATAAAATGAGGTCCCAAACCCAATTCAGTTCAATGAAAATATGTCACCTGAATTTTGAAAACTTTTTTTAGACTTCCTCTCTAATTGAGGTTGATTTCCTCTAAATAATCATTTATATGATTGTTTAGAGGAAATTCAACGAAGTTAAAGAAAAAAGGGCCTAGCAGATATCGATAAATGACTTTTTTTCTCTCTGAAAAAGGTTACTATATAAAACTATCTGTCAATGTTTTGTATAGTTCCCGAAAGCATTTATTAGGATAATATATATGGTAAATAACTTAAGGTTTTCCTCAAAGTTTTACAATTGGTATCATCTGAGGATTAAATTTATGCCATGGTTAGTATAAAATCTTTAAATCGTTCTTTTGGTACTGTTATCTGTGTTGGATGTTGGTTTGTCAACCTAAGTATAAATTGTGTGTGTGTATAAGATTCTTCAAAGAACATGTTGTGAATACTGTCGTTTGTTGATAAGTGTATTAAGTCAATCAAATGAAAAAAATAGTATCTGTTTTTGTTTTGCATATTCTTTCTTATGGAATAAATATTGTCTGTGTAAAAAAGCTACTTTCAATACATGCTAATATAAAAGAAAAAAACCAAAATGATTTGCTGTTTGAATCAACAGATAAAACTCCTGAACCTCGTAAAAAGAAAATTTATGCTAAGACACCCACCACCATTTTAGAGGAAGGTAAGGGGCTGTCATGTAGTAAAACCCTGCTGTTGTAAATGAACCAACATACAGAGAAAAGAATTTGAGTCTGTCCATGATGTTTCCAATAATTTGAAACATGTGTAAGTGGCATAAAATGAGCAGACTTAATTTCCTCAGTACAACATGAAGATTTGCTGTTCGTCTGAAGACACTTCTAGACTTGATCCATCTAAAAAGTGAAAAGCAAAAACTCTGGTCAGACCGTGCAGATGCACAGGCTGGCCAGAGTATTTGCTTGGGGCATATTTCAAATTGTTGGAAATGTCATGCACCGGCTCATATTTTGAAGGAACTACCAAAATTGATCATTTAACACTAAAGTTGCTGAATGAATTTTCTTGTGTTGTATTTCATGTTGACTTCACAAATAATGTGATTAAGTATGTTGGTTTATTTATTACCTCAAGTATCATTAACAGCTACTGCTTCTCCATAATCATTCATGTTAACTTGAAATCATACCATCATTTATACATTATGTCAAGCTAGAATAATTAATCATAAGTTAACAAAAAGAAAAATGAGTCTGGGAACTAATATTCAGCATCATCAAATCATTTTCAACATACACATTGTCTCCTCTTTTGAAGTTCTACATTTGGTATTTACATGGAATAAATAGTCTTTCCAAGTTTTAAAATTGTCATTTTCTCTAAATCAGTCATCATGTACTTTTGTAGTAGTAGCTTGTCTTGCAACATTGGGCACATTTAACTAAGTCTCTTCATGTTAATCAAGTAATCAGGGTAGGCTTTAACCTGAACAATCTTTTATCACTCCGTTAACTTGATGTCCCTGACCACTAGAAGTTTTTTTGACCACTCACTGATATTAAATATTTCAGTCATATCATTCTTCCTTCTTGTTTCACTGGAGTATCTATAAATAAGCTTATCGATGGCTCAGCGAGAAACAGTTGTAACTCCCTATAAACATATAGGGAGTTACAACTGTTTCATGCTGAGCCATCGATATGTTCTTCACATCTCAGAGAATTTCTATCTCGATGTCCTGTCATCTTGTTTCATGAGTATATTGATATACAGGCACATTTTAATGATGTTTGTTACATCACATAGTATTTCAGTGATGTTGCCCTTACGTCTTGTTTCACAAGATTAATGATATACAGGCACACTCATAGTTATCACATCACACAGCATTTGAGTCACATCAATGCCCATCCATTTCTTAAACTTGAATCTTGAAAAACATATTATCACATAGCATTTCAGTCACATTGCCCTGCCATTTCTTTTACTTGAATTTGAAAAACATATTTGTCACATCACACAGCATTTTAGTCACATTGCCCTGCCATTTCTTTTACTTGAATTTTGAAAACATATTTGTCACATCACACAGCATTTCAGTAACATTGCCCTGCCATTTCTTTTACTTGAATTTTGAAAACATATTTGTCACATCACATAGCATTTCAGTCACATTGCCCTGCCATTTCTTTTGCTTGAATTTTGAAAAACATATTTGTCACATCACATAGCATTTCAGTCACATTGCCCTGCCATTTATTTTACTCAAATTTTGAAAACATATTTGTCACATTACACAGCATTTCAGTCACATTGCCCTGCAATTTCTTTTACTCGAATCTTGAAAGCATATTCATGTTTTTCACATCACTTAGCATTTCTAATTTTCCTGTCATTATGTTTCACTTGAATCTTGATAACATTTTCATTTTAAACATTGTTAACACCATAATTATAGTCTCCTTTGACAAAGCTTGGCAGTCTTTGCTAGGTGCTCATTTGAAGTTGTTAGAATTGTCACCCACGGGCTCATATAGTATTTTGGTCTTATTATTTTTCACTCTGGTTTGCTGGACTGTCAATTTTCATGTCTGTCAAATGTAAAAATGATGGCAATTTTAAGAAGGACATTTTAAAATTCTAAAAATGAATATCTTCATTAAAGGTAAGTTCCATTTCCATTCCAAAGCTTTATCCTGTCGAAGGCATTTACGCTACATCCCCAATACGCAATCTGCATTGGACTATCCCATCTATCTAACATAAATAACTGATCAATAATGTAGATGCTTTATCTTAAGAACTCTAGATTGTACAGTTTTGTACAAACCCAACTTTAAATTAACATAGAAAAGTAGAAATGAATTAATTCTGAATATTGTGGCAGCTTTAAATATATCTTAACTATTTTCATTCCCGTGACAAATTGTTTGCGCTAATGCCTATGTGAAACTACGCCTCTAGCTGATCAAATTAGTCAAACTAAATCTCAATCAAATGTAGGCTTTAATCAAAACCTGCTTCATTAGTAATGTAAATATAACTTCTTAATTTCATTTAACATTTTAAAATTTCTATACAGATTTATTTAATCCTAGTATATAGGGAATTGAAATGAAATACCTTATAAATACTTCTGAATATCAAAATATTTTTTTTTGTTTCCTACTTTATGAAGGAATAAAATAATTTTTCAGTTGTAGGGCATTCATTTTTGGCAAAGTATCAGCATCTTCTCTCAAGATTTTTTATTCAATTGAAATCAAAATTATTTTGATAACTTTCGGTCTGGTTGAAACCTTAGTGAAGTTGTCATATTTAAAGAAGTATAATAGAAACTTATTAAGGATAAAAAAGTCTTCCTTCCTACAAAACTGTCACATGCTAATGTATAGAGTAAAGGTTCGATGTTTGTCTGTTTGAGAAGAGGATGGAGAGGAAGATAGTGTCGATGGTCGGGGAATTTCTCCGTCACCGCCCGCTCCACAGGACCGGATCCCCGTACTCATCACTTGTGATGATGAAGACGGTAGGTGATCGCTTACACGCCAGCAGCTTTGCCAGCGTCTAAACATAACACTTCATGTGCAAGCTACAAACATGTTGAACATATTATTTTATAAATATCAATTCTGTTAATTCAAATGAGACAGTAGCACAAATTAAAAGAAAAATATAGTTCTCCACAAAAATAAATATTGCATGCCTCTCATTATCACCTATTCAAAATGTATGGTTTGAAAAATATAAGTAAACTCTTAAAAGATAGTAAAATATTGTTAGATGTAGATGACCTGTGATTTCATCAATTATAAATATAAAGAAAGAGTAAAACAATTGTAATGTATGTGTATTTCTGTTGTCTATAGTATATGAGAATGTGTATGTTTAGCGTCCCTAATTAATGTTTGTCCTTTCCAATATAATATGTTACAAAAAGAATATTGGTTGGTGATAAAAACCTCATGTTCCAGCAAAGTTACTTGGTTTCTGAGTAGCCCTATGATGATAACTATATGTACTTCAGTTAGAACAATATCCATTTGTGTATTACTCTAATGTGTTCATAGGCCATATTGAGGGTTCGGTGCAAGACCGTAGTAAGTGTATATACATTGTATATACACTTACTACAGTCTTGCACCAAACCCTCGATATGTCTGTATGCCAATACTTTTTAGCATTAAATTGTGTAAACCTAAAAGCCTCAACAGATTTTTCTTCTTTTATATGAAATGTTTGAAGAAAATTGAAACTACATCAGTGAAATCATTGAAGTCATTTTGTAAATGTGGGCAAACTGTAACTGCATATAATTCTTAATACCCACATGAAGGAATTCATCCCTTATTTTGGGCACCTTCAGCACAATTTGGCTTTATGCTGAAGGTGTTCTAAGTGTTGGATGAATCCTTAAAAATGAATGGGATTATTTCTTTTGTGTAGGTGTGCATCAATTTCTGCCCAGTTTTATGGAATGAATTCCATGATTCCCTAGATGTGGGATAAATGTTCTGCCAATGTTTACTTTCTGCATCTTTGAAAAATAGGAAATAGTTTGTTACTTTCATTCTCTTATTTTTATCATGTGTTTATATTCTTGATATTTTTGATGGTCCTTATCATTGATTTTATCTCAAAAGCTTTCATTGAGGACAGACTTAGTCTTAAAAGTTTTCTTTTTGGACAAACATTTCATGTTCAACAATTATCAGCTGTTTGAATATTACTAATGTGCTACATATCATATAGACAATGATTACTTTATGTGGTTTTTTTTCAGTGAAATAGTAGTTTTTCGAGATATTATGTCAATGATAGCTATTTTGATTTTGATATTTTTCTATTTTTCATGTGCTGGTCTACAGACTCCCTGAAAGTTGATGAGGTAGGTCAATGGACTTATATTTCATATTGGATGTATTATGATTGGCTAAAGAAAATTAGACTAAACACTTTCCTATTTTTCAAATTTTAGATTTGGATTATGATTGAAATTGAAAAAGAGGTGAAATTTGAAAATATATCCTATGTAGTAGAAAATTTTGTGGGAAGGAAAATATTGCTTGCTTCAAACAATCTTTTCTTTTCTTTTCCCGCAAATTTTTCTCAAGTAAAGAACCATAGAGACGTAAAAAATCAAAGGATTGAACAGGATGGATACAATATATTGCTAGTGGGCAACTGAAATTTTGTAACTGCAGCCTAAAAAAAGTTGAAGTGACAACATATTGGTCAACCACTGATGATATATATTGGTATTTATATAAAAATAAAATCAGTTTATTTTTGAGGATTTTGTTAAAGAACATCAAAATGAAGTTAAGCCCTTTTCAGTTATTCTTAACAAATATATTCTTTCCAAAAAATAAATAATAAAATTGAATATATTTTCAATACTTAGGTACCTTAATTAAGTGTTGCCTTCATCAAATCAAATCCCAAACAATCAATGGTTATTTTGAACTGGAGAGCATAGATTAAAGAAAATATTGTGTGAAAAGGGGGTACTCCTAGTGTCAAGCAGTTCAGTCTTTTCCTCAATATTTTCTAACCCTTTGTGAGCCGTATAAACATTGTTAATTTTGGAAGTGTTTTATGAAATGTTTATGGTTTAAAATTTTGTCATCTCACAATGTCAAAAGGCATGTGTTCTTCCCAATATTTAGCATTGATCAAGGAATCAAACAGTTTTTGAGCATTTTACATCTATTTTTATTCAGATTCATTTGTTGCCAGTTATTTGTTCAGGGATATATACAGTTTGCCAAGTTATCTGTTTAGCAATAAACAGTTATTCAGTGTGTGTAGTGCAAGCTAGCAAGCAAAGGTACCCTAATGCAATGGCGCGATGACACATTATTGCTGCAGTAATGGGGGGTGATATAAATGAAATAAAAATTGAAATTATGTTGAAACATAAAAAATGCCATCTGGATAATTTGAAAGTGCTGCTAAAATTGCAGACAGCTTGATGAACAAAAATAGATTTTTACTTTTCATAGCTTTTATTTAACACACTTGAGGAATTGATTGAAAAGTCACGAAATGGCTTAACTCTTGTTATTCTACATCCGGAATATTCCTACTTTGGAAGGAGGAATAGACATATATCAGCACCTATGTGCAGTCTGATCTTAGTTTGCACCACCTGTTTATCCACATTCAAGGCGAGCCACCACCATAGCACAGTTGATTAGGCATAAGACTTCCAATCTGGTAGTAGTGGGTTCGATCCCCGGTGACGGCAAATATCCTTTCCAATGTTTGTCTCTCACCAATGGGAAGATGTTCATATACCTATGTGAGATAGCAGTCAGAGGCTAGGAAAGGGTGTAATGGTAGTACAGGTGAAAGAAATACTAGGAATCCATTGTTAGGTGCTCTTGCCACCACGATATAACTGCGAAATTGTTGAAAGCGGCGTAAAACCCATTCAATCAATCAATCAATCCACTTTCAAGGCAGAGTTATTCATGAAATTAAATTTCAAAAAGAAAGATTGCCCTATGCTTTAGGATTCTAGGGCTTTCAGTATTTTTGATATGAAAGCAATTTTGGGAGAGAACTTTAATTCAGCATGACATTTTGATAATGGAAATTAAGATCTTGAATTCCTTAAATTAATATAGCATAGATCCAATTACATGATATTGTTTTTACAGGAAAGCATTGCAAGCAATGATAACATCGATGATGATGATGATGATGATATTTTATACTTTCTCGTTGATGATGAGGTTGGATAAACATTGCGAACAGACATTAAGCGTCTGAAGATATTTTATAGGATATTAGCGAGATTTTTCACAGGTCTTATAATGGCTGATGTAATGACTACTTGATATACCGTATTTCTCATAATAAATGCTCCCTGGAGCTATACATAACATGGTCAGGGAGCATTTATTTAGACGCATTTTCTGATTAAAAAATAATCAAATCAATTCCGTTTAATTTGAGATGAATTTCCTCTAAACAATCATATAAATGGTCTCAAAAAGTTAATAAAATTTAGACATTTGAAGTGGGTTTTCTTAGCAAAAATGTAGGGGTGCTACTATTGCGGAGGGCGCTTTTATGTTCAACATGTTCAGTCTCTAATATGATCTAATATCAATTATGAAGAAACACACACCAATCAAATTAGAAGATTTTCGAGGTTTTTTGTCAGTAAAAAGGTAGTGCCTGCTGGCTGTGTTCAAAGAATGAAAAAAAAATTAGAGAAAGAAAACACTGGAAACTAATAATTTTCAAAATTAAGAAAAAGATGAAGGTTGCCGTTCACTAAGGCATTAACTTGTTTGGATTCCATTCTAAAAGTTTTATGGCAACAAATTCTGTCATTCAGTTTACCAAAAATAGGTTGATTACTGTTAACTGATTCAAGCCATGATACCTGTGAAATATCTCCTGCTTGCTCTGCGAATGTCTAGGTAGCGCTGTATACTTAAGGGAGTAATCAGGGTCTTTAGTAATAATCTAAGACAAGTTTCCTTTTATGAAGAGCTTTGATTATTGATAAACAACCATAGGGTATTCTGCAAGTTTAAACTTCAGTAAGTGTAATTTGGCCCCGCAATCAGCATAACAAAGCTCAAGCATGTGCCTCTAGTGTGAGCAGTTGGATCCTCAACAGTGGCAATCACTCATTCTTTCCGGCTATTTGTCTCTCACTAATGGGATGATAATCGCAGACCTATGTGAGATAGCAGCTGGAGGCTAGGAAAAGATGTGATGGCAGTACTGTTGAGAGAAATATCAGGAATTCATTGTTAGGTGCTCCAGCCACCACGATATAACTGAAAAAATTGTTGATAACGGTATAAAACTCCATTCAATCAATCAAGTTTGAGCAGAGGGAAGATTAATACTTTTGATATCAATTAAGGGTTCAGTGCAACACTATTGTAAGTGCCTATAAATATATAGGCACTTACACTAGTGTTGCACTGACTCAATGATATGAGAAGTTCATGTTGCTGATTACAGCTCTCATGTTGCAATCATAGACCCTGTTTACTTTCCTAGCTCAGCTGATTGCGAAAAAATCATATTAATGAAATAGAATATAGAATAAATCTCTTAAGGAGTGATTGTAGCTAGAACATCATGTCATAAACTAAACCTTTTTCCATCACTGTGATCACTACATGATTAGATTAATTGTCTAGAACTTCATGTAAAACTTAAATATAATGATTTAAGAAATATAATATCTGCATTGTCATGCGTTTGGTTTGATTTTAGTAGTATTAGTTGAAACAATATAGAACTTTATCTTAATTTTTTGCAGTGGTAGATAGTTTCTTTACCTATTGTTTTCTATTTATTTTATTATGTTCTTAAAAACAGTGTCTCATCTACTGAAACTGGGGGGGGGGGGGGGGGGAGGGGAGGGGATTTTGTCTGTAATGTAGGCATCATAGGAATTTATTAACCTTTCCCTGCTGTTTACAGCATATTCATGCTGGCAGAAAAATTTTGCATACAGGATAGACTTGCACAGATGTGCAGACAGGTTGAAGTGTCCTAAAAAGTGGCAATTTATCCATCAGGCTATGAGTTTAATGCCTGAGAGTTGATTAGAATCATCGGTGCAGTCCGGCGTCCACAATTTCTTTAAACATCATCTCCTCCTAAACCGGTGGGCCAATCTTGATAAAACTTGACAGGGGTGTTCCTTGGGTCAAAAGTAAATCAAATAAATGAAATTCACCCTTAACTTTCCCTTTACCCTGAACAAAAAGGGTGAAAATAGGAAAATCTTCAAAAATCTTCTTCTCTGAAACCAGAAGGCAGACAGCTTTCATATTTGGTATTTAGCATCATCTTGTGAATCTGTACCAAATTTGTTCATATTTAGGCCCTGGGGTCATATTTGGGCTCCACCCAGGTGCAACCCTTTTTACATAGAATCAAAGAGCAAAAATCTTTAAAAATCTTCTTCTCTGAAACCAGAAGGCAGACATCTTTCATATTTGGTATGTAGCATCATCTAGTGGACCTCTACTAAGTTTTTTCATATCAACCCTAGGGTCATATGTTGGCTTTGCCCAGTCACATCCTTTTTAGCTCTTCTGATCACGAAGGGTAAAAAAAAGGAAAATCTGCAAAAATCTTCTTCTCTGAAACCAGAAGGCAGACAGCTTTCATATTTGGTACATAGCATCATCTAGTGGGCCACTACTAAGTTTGTTCATATCAAGACCCTGGGGTTACATTTGGGCTCCACCCAGGTGCATCCCTTTTTGCATAGAATCAAAAGTACGAAAAGGCATACCCTTCTTGCTCTTTGCTGAAAATATTCCATGGTATCTTATGTAGAAATTATCTCCTTGTTGACATCTGCTTAATTAAATTAATGTGATATCCCAGGGGTCAAAGAGACTCAGGTCAGCAATCTAGGACCATCATGTGGTCCTCTTGTTTTGATAGATGTTATTTAGAAACCCCAAAAGTAGATGAGACACTGTAAGAATGATTCGTTCTTGTTTGTAGATTAGTGATGAATTAGTCAAAATTACCACCTATGAGATTACAGAGAAGGTACTTGTATAGATAGTGACTTGGGTCACCAAACTGAATTATGTGCAGTGGATTCTTACAAATACTGTGGATTCTTTTTGATATGATCTAAAAAATTCATAAACGGCTCATGTCAAAGTTTATGAATATTGTTAAGGCCATTTTAACTCTTTATCTGCCCTGCTTTCAAGATGACAAAATGGTGCAAACTGTTTTCAATTTATACCCGTTTGCATGTGCACTTGTGTGCAAACCTGGGGTATAATTGGAAAACTGTTTTGTGATCCTGAACATGTGGCAGATTACTGTAACATTTTAAATGGGAAGCTTAATTGATTAGGAGGAAAAGGTCAAGGTCAAGGACCAAGGTCAATTTTCTATGATCACCTCTCGGTCTAATTCAGATCGATTTGTCCCTGATGACTTTTGTGTCAGAAGGTAAAAATTAACATGACTGTTTTAATTATTTTGTTCTACTTTTGGAAAACTAGAGATATCTGGAATTCACTCTAGGTTGCCTCAGACTGATTTCATGGATTTTTGTAACAAATTATTATCTTGCAAATCTTGATAATAAGCAAAGAGTTTCAATTTTAAATAGTCCACAGTGTTTTGATTGATTGCATTTCTTTGAATTACTCTGTCACTCAGTCTATTCTGGAAATACACAATTTTTAAAATGCCAAAGGTTAATATGTAACAGTGCAACATCTAGATATCATAATTAACACTCAATTTCTCTTATTATGTACATATCAGAAAGATCATCTAAGTCAATGAAACTACTTGCTGGCCAATCAAATTGTTTAATCTATAAATATTTTTCAATACTTTCTCCAAATTTTAAGGTTGTTTGATTTTATACTTCTAACAAGCAAGTTCTTCTTTTCCATGATATTTTCTGCCATATTGGAAATTTTCCTGGAAAAGTAGCTAAAAAGTAAATTTCCAGTTGACAACCTAAGAGTTTAACACCAATAAGCTATTGATATGACATAGCAAGTCAAAAACCATACATTTCTTTTGCTTTTTTTGGTCAACATTTTCTCTACTGCTTCTTGGTGGATTATAGATTAATAATGGTAGATAATCATTTGATAAATTCACCACCTAACCAGTGAATTTATCACTAACTTATTCCCCTCCTTTCCTTCATTTCTCCCTACCTGATGTTTCTAAGCGGCATCACCCTAAATCACGTCATCATGAACATTGCATAACAATCACATGTAAAATGACGATTTAAAAAAAAAAATTGTCCTAAAATCTTCTTATTTTGTCTCATTTGTGCAATAAAGAAATAGAATACATATATATTTTTTTTTCAAATAAGATCTACTGGTATTTCACGAAAATTTAGCTTTTGTTATTCATTCATTGAAATATCAATCAATCTTACACAGAACAGACCTGGTCTGGTCTGAATAAGCAATCTGATTGGTCAATAGGTAATTTGAATGACAGCAGCATTCCACTAATTACCAACCTGATAAACATAGAACTGGGCCCAAGATTATAATATCTTTTTTCATTTTCAATTGAGATTTGTCTCAAAATTAGAATTCAAATAAATTTACATGTATGAACATAAAAGATGATATTGATAAGTTGTTATTTAAAACAACTAGTTAACATAAACTTTTATATTCACACACATATATAAGTATTTCAACGGAATTATGGGTGTAATCTCAATTTGAATTTTGAGAAAGTCTTGAGTTGAGAATGAGAAAAGTTTTATAATCTTGGGCCCTGATGTCTTTTATACTTTAAATGTGTACTTAATTCTTTAACAACTTTTCTTCTTGTATTTGTCAGCATGATACCCTTCAATCAGACAGGTACCAAGGAATGTCTAGTGCATGTTTTTCAAGTCTCTCATGAACTGTTTTCTTGCATGTAACCTCATCATAACAGAACTATGGGGTAAGATTTTTTTCTCTACAATTGTTGTAACTTGTGATACCGTATCATTAGCAGTTTCTTTTGTAAGATTTATTTTGGCATGGAAATACAAGTAACAGAAATAGGTCCTTTATAACTTATCTTACGTTGTGAAGGCAAATCGTAAACATGTTAAATTAATTGTTAACTAATTCATTTTACTCAAAAGTCTTAATTGTTTCTTATAATATATCTAATTAAAATCGGCATGAGTTTTTACAAATTTTCCAAATTTTAAGAAATTTTGCCTGTTGCTCATAATATGGCTGGCTTGACATGCTTTTTGTTCCTTTCTTTTAGTTTTCAGCATACAATTGATCTTTTCCAAATTTCTAAGTTAATTTGACCATTTTGTTTACATTGAATGAGTTCCTTAAGCTACAACAACTTTTTGTTTCAGTTAATGTTATCGTTTGGAAACCCTTGATAGCAATAAAATCTATGAAAATGCCATGTCATTTGAAGATGGACCTTGTGGCATTTGGACCTAATATTGACTCAATCTGTATGATGGGATCTTTATGGAAGCATTTGAAACACTGAATGCTCAAATATGTGTTAGACATTTGGACTGTTCAGTGTCTTTTACACTCAAAATTGAAAAGTGTTTGAAGAGCATCAATTCATGAACAATAGTGTTATAAAATTTTACATGAGCAGACCCAGAGCTTTAAACTGGGTCCAGGATGTCCCACAGAATTTCATCAAACATATGTTAATCAAGTTCGTAAATCTCGAAACTAAAGTATCACTTAGTCATTGTGAAAGCAAAATGTCATAATTATGGATTTATTCATTTTGCTCTCTCATTGAGGAATATAATATGAAAATTACATGTTCAGTAAGATTCTTGCATGAGAAAAAAAATCTGTCCTGTGTTAAGGATGACAAAACAGGGCAAACTGTCAATTTTATCCTATATTACAAATGCATTTGTATGCAAAGAGGGGTAAAATTGGCAACGAGTTTGTATGGTTTTGATATCCTAAACGCAGGGCTGAATCAACACATGTCTAAATAATGTTTTAAGATGTTGCAAGGTCCATTTAAACTTGACAAGGTCTATGCAAAGTCCAAGTGTCTCTCTCTGATTTCTATTAATTTATATAACGTAATTTGTGTATCAGGAGGCTGCTAAGGGAGGTCGTAGAGTCTCTGTCCACAAGGCCAAGGAACCAGAAAAAGGAAAAATTGATGGCCCAATACATAAGATTAAAGCACCGCCTTCCAATCAGAGTATTATTGAAGGTAAGATCTAATTTAACCATTATCATGCTGATTAAATTGTGGCTAAAATTTTTTCATCAAAATCAAAGGGCAAAAAGCACTGAAAGTATCAACTGTAGGTCATTTTTTATTTGACATCTAAATCTATTGACAATTCTGGTTTGAAAATGAGAAACAGGTGATGTAGACTAACATCAGACTGCACATATGTGCAGGCTGATGTTTGTCTATAGCTCCTGCCAAAGCAGTAATATTCCGTGTTCAGCATGACAAGAGTTAAAATACCCTGTGGATTTTATTGTCTTGATTCTTTACCATGAAAAATTCTAGATATAAGAACAATTTGAAACTTTAAAATGGCTTTAGATATATTTTTTTGCCTTTTTCATGGTGCTTTTTTTTCGCATTGGCTCTACAACTGCATACCTTACCACTATATTATGATATGAGCTTTGAATATGAGAAATGGAGCGTTTGTGAATAGCTTCAAATTAGCCTATTTTAAATAAGGCACTATAAACAAGTAATCCTTGATAAGAGTATTCTCTGATAGCTATTGGTGATTCAGGCTTTATACTTAAGAGGCTTTGACATGAACCATCAAGCATCAGCTATATAAATGGTGGAATTTTTTAAAAAATCAAGTTTTGATATTTTTGTATTAAATGTTAATTATCAGGAGTGGTTTGTATTTGAAAAGTGGGATAATTTTAACTCAAAGTAAAGATTGTCCCGTCCTTTTTTTGTTGCATAATGAATATGAGCCCGTGCTTGACATTTCCAACAATTTCTAATGAGCGAAAAGCAAAGACTCTGGCCAGCCTGTGCATGTGCACAGTCTGGCCAGAGTCTTCACTGTGCATTTAGCAGATAGATGAGGTCTAAAAGGTATCTGTAGACCATCAGGTAACTTTATATTTACAGTATGTGGCTGTCAACGCTTCTTGATGTTTGCACCCTGCGCTCATTTCAAATTGTTGGAAATGTCACGCACAGGCTCATATGTAATTCTTCATTCAAGGTGATCCAATTAGAACCAAAATAGAGATCGACCTAGTACCAGATCTACCCCCACCCATTCTGAAATACTTCAAGGCTGGACGTGAGATAAGAGAGGATTCTCGCACAAAGTTTGGACTACAGAACAACCAGGCCTTGCTTCAGATTCAGAAATCGAGATTTACTGATGAAGCCAAATATACCCTGGCCTTGGAGCAAGAGGGAGTTATTGTGGATAAGGTGGTCTGGAGTGTCTTTATTAAAGGTAAAAGTGAAAATTGATGCATTAAAGAGATGAAAAGAGTATTTGATGATTTCATTGAGGTATGAAATTATAACCTTATCACACTGTATAAATATATAAAGCTGATTCATACATTAGTGTGATTAGGTTTTTAGTTTCATAACTCCGTAAAATCAACAAATATTTAGACTCTTTGTCTATTATAATTAATTATAATGAAATTAAACTTGTATAGCTTTGACAGTTCAGGAACAGATTTCTTATGGGGCTACTTTTGCAAAAGCTTACAAAATAGCTGCATAATCAAATTTGATTTCAATGATAAATAAAAACTTTTTTTCAGCCAATCAAAATGCGCAATATTTAATAGAATCAACTAGAATTAAAGTATTCTGACACAATGACAATATGCTCTTTATTGCATACATACTTTTTCTAATAAAAGACATTAATGACAAAAATAAGACAAGTTAGAAATATGGAAGTTTTAGTTGGGTTGGTTTAGAACAAAAAGTCTAATGTCCAAAATTAGCATGTGTATTCACTATCACAGGAACTATTTTTGTCCATCAAGAGGGGTTAATCTAAAAGCATTTTGTAAGAAATGTGCCCTTTTTTATTAGCTCACCTGAGCACACCAGAGCAATCTTACCACTCTAGATCAATTTTTAGCTCAATCTTTCTAAAATTTTCTTTGGATGTTTGTCTTATCATAAGGAAGATCCATAATAACATTTGTTGGCATTCTGACCTAAGTCATGGAAAATGAGTAATATAAAAAAAATTCTTGATACCACTATAGAGCCACAATCTATCTCATACTTGCCCTGGATGTTTATCTTGTCACAAGGAAGGTACTTTTTGATTTTGGTGGCATTTCAACTTATGTCAAGGGGAAAGGAGCCTTATAGACAATTTCCTTGTTACAACTCAAGAGGTCTCAATTTTGGCTCAATCTTTCTCTAACTTATCCAAAATTTTTGTCTGGTCATAAGGAAAACCCTTGTAGATTTTTGTGACTTTCCAATTTAGCCTTATAGACAATTTTCCAGTTACCACTCATAAGGTCACAATTTTTGCTCTATCTTTCACAAGCTGTGTATTATTTCATGAAGAAGACATTGGCTTTAATATTGAAAGTAGTTTGTAACTCATAGTGTATTTGGTAACAAAAATGATTGAGCTGAAATTGGGCAATGAATTGTAATTTAATGGTTTTTTACATGCAATTCAACTTGTTAAGACAGGAGTCAAAGAAACTAAGTTGAGCAATATGTAGGACCATCATGGTCCTCTTGTTACAGATGCTTTGCTTTATCCAGCACCTGCAGTCAAGTTTTGCCCTTAATTATCCCCCGCCGTTTTCGGCTAGGGGATATAGTAATGCTCTCCGTCCGTCATTCTGTCATTCTGATTCCATCATTCCGTCTTTCCGTCACTAAACTTGTCCGGAGCATATCCACTAAAGTATAATAGCTATCAACTTGAAACTTTATGGGTGGATAGATCTCATGGAGGAGCGAGGGGATATAGTAATGCTCACCGTCTTGTCATTCCGTCTTACCATCACTAAACTTGTCCGGAGCATATCTCCTAAAGTATTTTTGTTATCAACTTGAAACATTATGGGTAGATAGATCTCATGGAGGAGAAGTGCAGTGCATAAGAACTACAACTCTTGCTTGCATAATTTTGGAGTTATTGCCCTTTGTTATTTTTAAGACTTAGATTTTGTCCAGAGCATATCTCCTAAAGTATTTTTGTTATCAACTTGAAACTTTATGGGTGGATAGATCTCATGGAGGAGAAGTGCAGTGCACAAGAACTATAACTCTTGCTTGCATAATTTTGGAGTTATTGCCCTTTGTTATTTTAAAGACTTAGATTTTGTAGGGGCTTAATTTCTTAGAGTAGAACCCTTAATCTATTAGGCTTCAGTTTACTATCAAGCTTTCTCGGTGGGGGATGGCCATGTCCGACATGGCTCTTGTTGGAATTAGATTAACACCTGCAATTGAGCATTGGCATCTGAATTGGAGCATTATCTGCAACTGTGTAAATTTTCTTGTTTTTTACATAATTATAAATGAATGATAAAACCAATGGGCAAAGTCTGTGACCTAGAATTGCCTTTTAACCCTTGTTATGCTGAATAAATTTTGGCTAAAAATTTGCATCAAAATCAAAGGGCAAAAGGCACTGAAAGTACAAACTGTAGGTCAATTTTATTTAAAAAACTAAGTCTATTAACAATTCTGGTTTGAAAGTGAGAAACAGGTGGTGTAGACTAACATCAGGCTGCACATATGTGCAGGCTGATGTTTGTCTTTAGCTCCTGCCAAAGCAGGAATATTCCGGGTTCAGCATGACAAGGGTCAATATATATGTTCTTTTTGTTAATTCAAAAAATAACATTGCTATGGACTAAGGAATATCAATAATTAGTTTTCTTTGTTATGCAGTTTTAAGCCCTAAAATCAAGACATTATGTAATCAGTATTCTCTTACATATTTCAGACCCAAAGGACTCTGCTATGGACTTCAGGTCCCTGCTCAAACACAGGTGAGTAATGGTAAAATGCTTGTTAACAGTAAAGGTGTGATTTAGAAGTATTTTCAAAAAGGAAATTCACAAATTAATAATTGACAGTACATGGATAAAGCAGAATTGAATTTGCTTTTTTTGCTAATTTTAAAATAGGATACTGGAGATTGTTAGAAAAGGAAAAATTGTTTGTTACAAATATTTTGTTCCTTTTTTCACAAAGTTTCTTGTATTTACTTTTTTTCATTGGTTAAGTGTGAGTTAATATAAATGGGTTAATGGTGTGTTTGAGGTGTCATTCACTAATATGGTCTCTTTTGACTAACAAACTGGCCAAATAGAAACTTTTTATTCACTTTTAAACTTTTAATTAAAATCTTGTGTTCAAACCAGTGCATATCATTCTGCAGCAAATAAGGATTTACTTTTAGCTTTGCTTTTTATTGATGCGACTTTGCTTGCTATTTAATTGCAGGGCGAAAGCGAAAGCCAGGTAACTAATGGGCAATTGCATCTCTACTTTATGGCGTAAATTTTGTTTGTGTTCATTTATATACAGTATATTAGCGCATATTCGTAATGCTTTACCAATAAATAAAAGCAATAATTTGCTTTTATCTTTTTAATGGAATAAAATATACTTTCTTTCATTCAACATTTATAACATGACTGAGCCAAATCGGTAATGTAATTTGTCTCAGAAGAACAGATCAGAAGGGGTAAATCTTCATTTTTAAATGAAACTCTGTTGTCTCATCAAAACTTTGTGCAAGTTTAAATGACATAGATTAAAAAAAAAACAAAAAAAACCCACCTCTGTATGTAGTTGTATGTGACCCCTCGTAGGAAAAAGGACCGTCTGGGAAGTGCTAAAATTATCAACCTCGGTAAGACTCAAGGTTTACTCATGCACAGGCTAACCAGTCTTAAAAATTGAATTGATATATTTTCTGATTCTAAAATAGTAAATGTGCCTAAACTCTTGGTTACTTTAAAAATAAATTTGAAATATCATCACAGTTTTATGTGATCTTGTTTCATTCCCTTTTGTGGATTTATGTTTCACAAAGTTCCCAGATCACTTTTTTGCATGATAGGTCACATATTATATGAGTACAGTTAAAGGTCTATTACAACCCAAGGTTTTATTATACCCCCCAGCTATGAAGTAGAGGGGTGTATATTGGTTTCACCATGTCTGTCTGTCCATCTGTCCGTCTGTCCGTAGAACTTGAGAACAAAATGACCTGGAATCATGAAACTTTATACAAATGCTGCTTATGACCCAAGGAAGTGCCCTATTGTTTTTGGATCACATAGGTCAATGGTCAAGGTCAAAGTTAGCCTTTGTTCAATTTTCATTTCCGGACTCTAACTCAAAAACCAAGCAACCTAGAATCATGAAACTTTATACAAATGTTGCTTATGACCCAAGGAATTGCCTTATTGTTTTTGGGTCAAATAGGTCAAAGGTCAAGGTCATTTTTTGTTCAATTTTTGTTTCTAGACTCTAACTCAAGAACCAAGAGACCTAGAATCATGAAACTTTATGCAAATGTTGCTAATGACTCAAGAAAGTGCCCTATTGTTTTTGGGTCACATAGTTCAATGGTCAAGGTCACAGTCAATTATTTTAGTGTTCGTTTCCAAACTCTAATTCAAGAATCAAGCGACCTAGAATCACGAAATTTGCTGCATATGACCTCAATATTTGTTACAAACATGTGCTGCAATTACAGCACTTACATTTTGACAAAGTGCTGGTTGGGGGTACAAGTCCGCTCTGGGACAGTTCTAGTTATAATTGCCACATTTCTGCCAGGATAGAGCATTATTTGAGGCTACAGATGCTAACAAGTCGAAGTTATCAAAAATTGCCAAATACCAGAGATTGATTATGAGTGTAAAGTCAATCAGGGTATAGGGTCATTTATTTAAGTACAAAACACAAAAACTTAAAATTTGGACATGGACCCTCTGTTGTATTAATACGGTATGGGCTTATTAGAGGCTTCTGGTTTTCAAACACAAAAAAAATTTCTATTTTGATATCTGAAGAGGAGGATGGGGTTGTATGAGAGTATGGGGTTCTGTAACAATTTTGATGGTATGTTGAAATCTCGTGCATAAAAAGCGCATAAAGCATATGCTGTAAGAGACATAAATTTAACATTTTATTGTAAGGCGCAAAACTGGTCATGCTTACTATGCCTGGCTATGCAATTCAAATTTATATGTCCCACCATCCTTAAGACAATCATTCATTTATTAAAATTTTTGTTTAACTTCTATTTGTCTAAAACTTAACCAGAAAATGAAAGCATTTCTTTGTCACTATACGTTTATCTTTTAGTATAATATTCCTGATGAATATATTCATCAGAATGTTGCATCCACATGTATCTCTTCACTTGAAGGTCAAGGTCAGTCAACTACAATTTTTTAAGGCTATGTATCAAGGTCAAATTAGGAAACACTTGTCATTTTGGGTCATTGATGTTTTCCAAAATAGCTTTTCATCTCAACATTTAGATAAATCATTTTGATTTTTTCTATTTAGTATGTACTGTATAATCTATTTTGTACTATATGTAATCACTCAATTATATTGGTTAGTTTTAATGACCTGAAATTGACCTCTGTCATTTACATGTATAAAAATTTGATAATCAAGGTTTGGCATTATGCATAGTCAACCACCATCAGAAAAATCTACCAGCTGCATCAGATATAATTTATATTTTGTACATTAATAAAAAATGTTAGCTATAGTTATTTTAAAACTTTTCCATAAAGGTCAATTGAAGGTCAAATGAACTATACTATACATGTATGTATATATATGCACCTAGATATGTATGAATGAGTAGTTTTAGGTAGAAAATGGTATAATTTCATATTGTAATACTTGTACTATAATTCTGATCACTAGTTTGTGGATGATCCCAAACATTGTAAATCCAGCTTTATTTAAGCTTAATTTACAATATCTAGGTCACCTATTGATGAACTTTACAGCAGAACCAGTATGCTATAGGCAAACCACTATATTTGAATGATAATAAACCGACTTTAGAGAAAGAAGTTTGATACCGATAAATTGGGATCAACCAATTTATGTTGTCACATTCTCAGGTGTGACTTGCAATGTGCTAGGACAATTGCAACTCATACCTCCAATAAATACAATCCAACAGACACTCAGCCCTATTTTAGGCTCTCAATTTTTGTATGCTGACCCTCAATATATTAGATATAATGTAATGCACTATATACTGTATGATTGCTTTAGATATGTAAAAAGTGCAAAGCAGTTGTAACTGCCTATTTATTTATGGGCAGTTAAAACTGCTTTACTTTGAGCCATTTAAATTCATCATGTACAGTAGATGAAGTAGATTAAATAACTCAATTTCGATGGCTCAGTGCAAAACAGTTGTAACTGCCTTTAAACAAATAGGCAGTTACAACTGTTTCACGCTGAGCCATCAAATTGTGCAGCATGGCCAAATATGATCAATACTAGTCAAAGGCTGATCAAGGATATCTGCAAAGATGGTTTGAACTCATAAATTGTGGTATTAATTTTGTTTTTCCTCATTACTCATTTTTGATGGAATTTTTCATGAAAAAAAAAAAGATTAGAATACAGAAATTTTATACATTTTATGATTTCATCTCCTGACAAGTATTATTTATTGTATGATACCCGTATTTCTAAATTTGAAAACCATGTTCTTTCTAAGTTTACAAAGGGAATTTTGATTTCCTGTCAGCCTCCCCTAATTTGGATTTGCACATGGATATAGTTTGAATGTCATGGGCAGACTCACAATATGATTCCTTATAAATTATTGCATACCTGTAATTTTGTGGCTTGGTTGTTATTAAGTTAAATGAACAGACATCTCCCCTCTAGGCTAGACCGGATCTGGAACCTGTTTATAACTTGTAAATGAAGGTTTACTTAATGGATATTGGATGTGTTTATACCAGGCATTGAAAACCTCAAGGATATTTCGAAATGATATGATAGAAATTTGAAAAAAGTGGATAATTTCGTTTACTTTTTGTAAGTAGAAATAATTAAATTTAACTCAGTTAATTTCATAAATTTTCCATTCATATCTCTTATTACTTGACAATGTAAGAATTCAAGAAAAATTTTCTGTGCTGATGGAAAATTCTTATTGCTCAGAGGGAAAATCAGTTTTTTTGAACGCCCGTCTGTTGAAAGTACTTCGTAAATCTTTAAAGAATTTTGAAGATTCTCTCGTATTTTGAGTAAACAATAAAGTAGCAAAATGAAATTACACATAGAAGGATAAGGAAATAGTTTTTTAACAAAGGCTCATTAATGAAAACTTACTGTTGAACATAATTCTGTTGGAAATTTAGCAAGAGAACAAATTTTCAAATGGGAACTCCATTCCTCTCAAGGGCCAACACTCACAAGCATACAATAGATAAATTTCAGTTTGATTATGCATGCATTATATAAATTTTTATTTTAATATGTATGAAATAGAAAGTTTTTAAGTTACAAACTGATTTAGATTATATCTTATTGTCACATCCTCTAAATAAATACTCCATTATATTTCATTATACTAAATGAGCCTGTGCGTGAGATTTCCAACAATTTCAAATATGCGCAAAGCAAAGACTCTGACCAGCCTGTGCATCAGCACAGTCTGACCAGAGTCTTCACTATGTGCTTAGTAGATAGATAGGATCTCAAAGTATCTGTAGACCATTAGGTTACTTTATATTTACAGTATGTGGCTGTTTACGCTACTCAGTGTTTTCCCCTCACAAATACTTCAAATTGTTGGAAATGTCACACAGTCTCAAATTATTGTTGCAGCAGAAGCCTGCGCTCAAATTGCATTCTTGCTGCTGATTAACATAATGCAAATCTAGATGCTGCAGCTGATTTATTCAGTTTAACCCTTTCCTGTTTTACAAAATTTTGGACCTGTCCAAATTCAAAGTTTTTGCAGACGAAAATTAAAAGTGGATTTAATTTGAAAAATAACCATTCTGTAGGGTAAAAAATACAGTCAAACCTGTCTTAGTGGCCACCTGTATTCAGCAAGCAACCTGTCTTAAGCAAGCGGCCACAGAGTTCCCAAATGAGCCAAATGCACTGAAACTGACCTGTATTAAGCAAGCACCTGTCTTAAGCAAGCTCTTTTTGAATGTCCCTTGGGTGCTTGCTTAAGACAGGTTTGACTGTAGTGTGGAAAAAGAAGAAATTGCTTGTCAGGAGCAATTTCTTCTTTTTTCACAATGTTTTCTCAATCATAAAAACACAGGCACGTAAAAAGCAGGGATTAAACAGCAAAGGGTTAACCAAATACATGCGCAGAATTTGTACATGTTTTACTTTTTTGAAGTGTTTTTACAAAAAATACAGCTCCAATTACGTATTGATTGCCCACTGATGAAAAGGTTCACCACTTGATTTGTGTCAATTGTATACTTTTTGATTACAGAAAAGTATGGATAATTGGCATTTCCAATAGATTTTACTGACCCCTAGAAATGGAAGTGGTACAATATAGAGTACCGTAAAAGCCCTAATAGAACCCCAGGGTTCTATTAGAATCATCTTATTTCCATGACATGGGATTGGCTTTTATTTATTGCTACACTACATATTGAGAACTCAATGCGAAACAGTTATTACTGCATATGAATTGCAGTTACAAATTTTTCATGCTGAGCCATCAATATTTATAAAGATGGTAAAAAATGGCCAAAAGTAAACATAATCTGCGCAAAATATTAAAATTTTGATTGCAGAAAAGGTGCATAAAGACTCTGCTTAATTTTTAGTGACCATGATTTTGTGGGTATGGGCCTTTATTAGAGGCTTCAAGAGTGTATAAAATCACATCAAAAATGGTCAATTTCAACCTCCAAATAGGGGGATATGGTTTTATAAGAGCATGGGGTTCTATCATTTTTATTATCTATTAATTTTTATGGTAAGTCATTTTTTTTTAATGAAAGCTGAGATTGGTCAGTTGGACAGATTCAATTGGTGAGATACAGTAATTTCTGGGTTCAAGGTTATATAACTTTTCTCATACTCAATTCAAAATTTTCCTAAATTTCAATTTGAGATTTAAGCCGTAATTCTGTTTTAATATTCAATTTCATTTATTAAACTGAGAGATAATATTGATAAGTTGTTATAAATAACAACTTATTAATATTATCTTTTATTTTGATACATTTATTTGAATTCAAAATTTGAGAAAATTCTCAGTTGAGCCTGTGAAAAGTTTTACAACCTCAGGCCCTGATGTTTGGGAAGACTGAACAAATTAGAGAGTTGGATTTTTGTTTTAAAGGTATTTTATTCATTTCTGTATTACAGAGAAGGTAAAGGTAAAAAAGATGATGATGAGGACATAGACTGGGGAACCCTTAAACCAGGTAAACTATTTTATAATCATACTTCTTTTGTCTGATAAAGGGAGGGAATTCTGAAAAGTTTTAAATCATATGTTTTCTAGCTTATAGGTATGTTTAATGTGTACTTCTATTAGATGAGGTATATTCATAATATTCTAGCAATGATAATCATTGTATTTGGTATCTCATCAATTAAATGACAATGGAGATCAGATAAGTTGGAATTTATTTAGCTACAAACTGTAAGAAAGAAAAAGTGTCAATTTAGTAAAAGGGAATTTAAAAGAAACTGCCATTTTTGTTATTTAGATTCAACATTGAAATGGAAGCTGCATTGAAAGAAAAGGTTCCATGATAAACGAACCTTCAAATTTACACTGTCATATGAGCTAAGAAAACCCTAGTTCTTAAACAATTTTAAATCACTTGAAACTGTAACTATTATGATACTATTAGTACAACAGGCCAAATTCGACTTAAAGCCTGTAGAAAAGAAGAAATCAGGTAATTGATCAACAAACCACCTTTTATAGCATTCCAAATACCATTTGACCAGATATTATAGTTTTATTTTTCTAACTATGTCTACAATATCTATATAGACAATTTAACTATTTCTTTATCATTTTCTCCGAGAACCAATCCAAGGCACTTATTATCCTCAATGCACTTGTGAAATAACTATCTTTTAACAGGTGAATTTTGATGTCCAAGTGTTGAAAGATCTTTAAGTGCCTATATAATCTCGTACAGGCACTTGAGACCTTTTTGGTGCTGGAAATGACAACTAAAGTTATCTAAACCTGCCTGACTTTCAGGATGACGTAACCATACTAACTTTGGCCAACTATACCTCACTTTGCACCCAAATGCATTTGCAAAGAAAGGTGTAATAGGCTTACAGTTTGCACTGTTTAGTCATCCTGAAGACAGGGCTGATTTATACTATTATCTATCCAACTAAAGCCCGCCAGCTGCGCATGCTAGCAAAGCGGGCGACTTGCTGTGCTCTAAGAAATACTGCAGCTGCCCCTTTTAATATGCCACTATTCTTTGTATGATGATCTTTCTCAGTTACTTATTCTAGAGGGATCTGCACAAAGCTGTAATGCTACCTTTATATTTTGATAGGCCTCTTAAAAGCCTTCAATTTGTTTGAAATTATGAATATATCTTAAGAAAAACAGCATTCATGTATCATCATACAAAGAATAATGATTGTTGAAAAAATGATTTCCTTTTAAGTTAAACCACTTACCATATATTCAGAGCAGACTAACAATATCACTAAAACTGAGATATATTTTATTAATTATGTTGCTAATAGGAAAACATTCAACACATAAGTTTATTATTTTTCAAAGAAGAAAAGTATTCAGGGTATCAATATTTGTTTTATAAAGCGATACTAAAACAGTCTAAGGGGTTAGCGCTTATTTCCTCTTTTTTGCCGTTCAATTACATTACTTGAAATAGTTTGGCTCACAAGAGCAATCGTACGACACCTGAAAAGTAAACCCAAACAAATTTCTACATATTTCAGAGCAATAGCCTAATTTCTGGTCTTATCCAGGAGAGATACAGATAAGTTAGCTTGTGAGCTCAAGTTGAAAATATAATTCAAAGTTAGGAACTACTCCTGAATCATCATGATGACACAAAAAAGATAGGCTAGATGGGAATAATTATATCAATCTCAATCACTTAATGATCAACCAAATTATGATATGATCAATATTTTGGTATTTTTGTTTCAGATGAACCTGCAGTAGCGCCTAGTAGGTTTTATCAACACAATCTACTTATGACCATCAATCATATGGAAATCAAGTTTTGGTTCATTCTCAATTGTTCATAATGATGCTAAGAAGGAACAAAGGTTATCCTTTTTTCCTCAAACATTAGACAATGAATGCATTATGCCATTTGTTTGTGCCATTTGTGTACATTCAAAGAGTATCAAATGATTCGATAAAAACAGAGGAATCTAAGTGACAGACCAATTTTGAACAAAATTGTTCATTACATGGTCCCTACCTAAAGTCAGTTAACACTTTAAACTAAATAAATTAGATTCAAAACTTGAGAGCTATTCTGAAACTTGATTTCCTGGATCTTCTATATTCACAAACCAGTAAAAAAAAATTATTTTTGACTTATTTTTGAATGTCAAAACAAACTCCGATTGGGAGAGACATGAATAATATCTTGGCCAATCAGAGCCCTGATGGGAAATTTAAACTGGAAATAACTAGACTGGTAGGTGTAATACAGATCTTGATTGGCAGATTAGTTAGTCAGTGTTGTCTTAACAGTACAGAACAGTTCATTTCCTCTAGTTTACATACTTTCATGCTCCAAATAAAAGCTCGCAGGCATCTATCATTTATTCATTTGATTTGGCCTCATGCTTGAACTGGAAAATGAACATATTTAAAGGAGTCCGTCTTCTTTTATACTTTTGAATTGTTTATTATCTAGAGAAAAAAATTATGAAATCAAGGTTACAATTTGGTGTAATAGCAACAGTCCAGCAATCAGGATAACCAAACAGTGCAAACTGTTTCCCGATGAACATGCAAAGCGAGGAATAATTGGCAAACAGTTTGCACCGTTTGGTCATCCTGAAAGTAAGGTAGGACTTATATTAAAATTGACATTGAACTGATCTGTATTCTATATCTGATACCATACTCACAACATGAGAAATAATATATTCAAAACTACCTACAATTGTTTAATTTAAAAAAGCCAGAGAATCTTGTGCAGACAGAAAAAAAAGGAAAGGAAGGAAGACAAAAAAATTATGCTTTCATTTTAAAAGTAAATTTTCAATAACCTCAGAATATGATTGTTTTAATAATTGAAAGGGTACTGATGTTGGCATTTCTGCATTGCTTGCGTTGAATAGTAGTTTGCTTAGTTTAAATATGATAAAAATTCACCAAACATAGCTCTTTTGGTATGCATCACCATGATAGTAATAATTGAAAACTGCTTAGACAAGCTATCAACTGTCTTTGCATATCTAGTGATTTTATTTTGGATAAGAATAATTGATTTTCTTGCTTGTAAAATCAATAGAAATTATATAACATACATTTTTTGTCAGATTCTTAAATGCGTACATGATATAACTATAAACGCATCTAGTCAAATAAAAAAATGAATATTTTTATTTGACAAAAAGTTTAGATGTGAAGCTTATGAGTTAGCTAAAAAATCTAGCAACGTTCTAATTAGACTTATAATTTTCTTTTACTATCGATAAAGATAGAGTAAAAATATTAATTGGCGCAATATTGAAAAGTCCAGACGCTTAGTCTTATAGCTGCAATATTGTAGTAAAAATGCATTTTGTACATAGCTGCTTGCTATTTAAGAATAAAATTAGTCAAATTGTAGGCATAGCTAGCTGTTTTCATGTTATTTGCTTGCGCAACGCATAATTGAGCTTGTGTGTGATATTTTCATACTTCATAATTATATGTGTGCAATGTAAAGAACCTGATCAGGCTGTGCATCAGCACAGGCTGAACAGAGTCTTTACCGTGCAATTAATAGATACCTTTTTACTCAAAGGGAACTGCTGTGATATCGCAGTGTTAGTGTGTCTGACTATCATTCAAAAGGTCCTGGGTTTGATTCCTGAGGGTGGCATTCTTCCTTTCCGCCTATTAGTCATCCACCAATAGGTTGGTTATCTTGAACCTTTGTGGGACAGCAGCTGGTTGTTAGGACAGGATGTTATGGTAGTGCTAGTGTGAAAAATACCAGGAATCAATTGTTAGGTGCACCAGTCCCTTTGATGCAACTGAAAGATTGTTGAAAGTGGCATAAAACAACATTCAAACAAAGAAAAATATTTTTCTCAAAGGGTTGACTTGGAATCAGAATATATTTTTGATTTTTTTTTGTGAAAGTCCAAACTGCTAAATGCCCCACCATCACATACACATGCCATTGTTGAAAATATCATACACCGGCTCAATTAAAAATGTACATCAAAATCAAGCATACTTCATTTGCCTTCGCAGTGAAAGGCTGAAGATACAGCGTAGATATTCAAGTAGATTATCAAATCATACATGTTCAGATTTTTAATATTACAGTTAAAACCATGTTGGGAATTTGCCTGTTGAAAAAATTGTCTTGTTACATTTACATTTTCAGCTTCTAAGAACGTAGTTTTCAGAGATTATATACAGTTGAATATTGTACTTGTGATTGGTTTTTTTCTCGTAAATGTCTTTGATAGTAATTGTATTCAGCAGATAACTACGGTATATTTAATTGAGAAAAAATTGCAAAAAGATATGGAAAGAATTCATTATTCAGGCATGTTTACAGTGTTATCTTATTTAATTTGGAAAGAAAATCAGGTAACGTCTTTTGTTTGTTATTTTGATAAGTGTTATGATTAATTAGACAATATAATATGCAATTTAAAGTATGTATAAAGAGGGTATTTAACTTGTTAACAATCCCTTAGCTGAAGGTATATGTTCACATATTTGTTAGTAACTATAGTAACTATAACTGTACGCTTTGTTCCAGTTAGTAACTATAGTAACTAACTGTGCTTTGTTTCATTGCCTCATGAAAGGTCCTGCAGCAGCACCAGAAAATCCTAAGCAAACTGCCCCTGGCAAGAAGGGAGGTATGTCCCGATAGATTAGATCATCTTTAGGAGCTATGGTTCAAGCCCTATGTTAATTAGTTGTCCAGAAATTTTCATGTTGATTTTCCCCAAATTGTGCTTGTAGAAGCAGCAGCGAGCTACTCCTTTATAGACATTGTTGTCATACCAAATTGAGATAAAACAATTGTAAAGACAACATGCTATCTAAATAAAAAAATTCAGGAAAGTAAGGCATTAGTAACATAGAAAGGGAAAAAAGCAGATAAATATATAATACACACCTAGTGTATTGTATGAAAAAAAAATCTAACGAGGTTGGGAGAATTGAAAATTGTAGAGGCTCTGCTCAGACGATTATCAATTTTCACAACTGAGTTCGATAATTTTTCATACAAAATACTAAATACGTATTATATTTATCTTAAAACCTCTATTTGTCTTTTTTTCGTCGATGTTTCTAACTGAAATGCAAGTTTCTAAAAATAACCACATTATATCATTGTTCTAAAAATAACTATGTGATATGGTAAAAAATATCATGGGATGTTATCACACGGATATGTGTATAGTTATAAGATAATTGTATGTTATTGTCACTACATATGATCTTTTGTTTATACTATGGCCCGAAGTTATGTAAAACTTTTTAATTTTACAAGTTCCAAGAATTCATCCTTTGATTGGTATGACAACAAAATTAGTGGCGCTATTATTATTTTTATTTACAATCCTAGCTTCATCATTCAGTCTAAGATTATTAAAGATAGAAAAAGAAAATATCAAAGATATTCGCCGAAGGATCTTTTTATTCTTGTTATTTTTTTAGTTTCGATTAACATCTTGCTTTGTAGTAACATATTTGAGTGCTAAAGACCTTGTCAGAAGGCATCAGACACATACACAGAATTATGGAAGATTGAGACTTTTTTAACAACAAACTAATGCTGAAAACAGACAGGCATTTGTCACAATGGCTGCTGTGGATCCATATGTATGAGTATCTGAACCTTTAAGGAGAGTTTTAAGAATAGAAAGATATAAGACAAAATCATTCTTCTAGGAGATGTAGTCTTTTACACCATGTTTAGTTAGCGTTGACTTTATTTGCCTGCTGCTAGGCTGTTTTAGGTGAATAGCGGGATTAGATCAGGCTTGCTTTTATAGATAGTACAGAAACAGATCAAATGAAAATATAACAGAGAATCATTCAAATAGATACAAATTTTATCTAGATTATTTTTAAACATTGCAAAAGGGCAATAAAGTTTGTAACCAAGGATGAATTTAGCTATGAGTATGCCTAAAAAATGTCTGTTTGACAGATTTTAATGCATTTGGCTGATTGTTTCAAAGATCTGTTTTTGTATTTTTTGCGTTCATAATTAGAGTGCTAGAAACCATGCAAAGTAGATGATATAGATACTTTCTTCTTCAAATGTCATGGTTCATTTTGCGATTAATGCTTTTTCAACGTAAATTCTAATTAAACTTAATCTTTTGTATGTACAATTCAGATTAAAATGGTTTACTGAAACTAATGGACAAAAACTTAATGGACAAAAACTAAATGGACTAAGTTTTGATATTGGACCATAAGAAAACCTTGTCTCTTTTCATTGAATACAAGTTCTCATTGAAAATTACTGTTTGTTTAAGATTTATGACACTTGGAAATAAAAAAAAGCAGCATTACTTATTGCGCAAAAGCTTGCATTGTTATTTAAGCAAAGCGCCTTGTAATAATACTATATAACTTTTTGCAGCATAAATGAAAATCATGTTACTTTCACTAATTGCGTTTATTAAGATTTTGAAAAGGTGTCATTTTGTACATATGTGTTACACCACATTATATAATCATTTTGTTTAATGTTCATAAAAGTATGTATCGTTAATCATTCTGTCAATCTATTTGGTGTTTTCAGTGGAGCAAAAAAGACGTATGTCTCAAATAGAAATCACCAAGATGGCTCTAAAGAAAGTTGAAAGTGACAGTGAGGATGAACGGGTAAGGATTTTCTGTAACAATGTAACAATTACAATCATTACAGAATAAAAGCATTGATGGGAACAGATTTGTTATACTGGTACATTGAGAATGGAGATAAGTTCATTATGCTGGTTTATAGGGAAAGGCAGACATTTTATTACTCAATTGCAAAGGTGATGGGAGTTGATATACTAGTACAGTAGTGATGAAATTAGATTTATTACACTAGTACAGTGGTGAAGGGAATACATTTGTATGGCCATTTTCTGGTTCTCAGGACAAATCAAACAAGAAAAAGGTTTAGAGGAGGGAATATGAATAAAAAAAGTGCTCTTCATTCTTTAGTTGGAATTAAAATGATAATAAAACTTTAAAAATCACTATTTTTTCATTATTATTATTTTTTATTTGATCAGAGTAAAATTTCCCTATCTTTCTTCTAATATGGTTTTCAGCAACAAAACTATCTGACAGTAACTGTTGATGTGTCAAAAAACATTCATTTAATAATTGAGACAGACTTAAATACTTTCTAAAGAATCAAATCCCAATTGAGGGATTTGGTTCTTTAGAAAGTGTTCAAGTAATACCCATGTTTTATAAAGATTCTAGACAAAAACACCACATTGGATGTATGGAAGGTTATCTAATTTTATTCCAGTTTTGCGAATAACTAGTTGGGCTCTCCTGAGAACCAGAAAATAAATAAATAATTGCCTAACACTAGTACAAAGGTAATGGAGTATGTTTATTACTTAAGTACAAAGCTGCTGGGAAAAGAGTATTATTGTACAGTAGTGGTTATTGGATTTATTATACTAGTACAGTGGTGAAGGGAATACATTTGTACTAGATTTATTATACTATTACAGTGGTGAAGGGAATACGTTTGTAATGCTAGTTCAAGGGTGGTGAAGTATGCACAATACTCTAAGTACAAAGATGATGGGAGTAAAGTATTTTTATAGTACATTAGTGGTAGGAATAGATTTATTACATTTGTACAATAGTCAACGGAATACATTAAATGTAATAATAGTACAAAGGTAATAGGAGTAGATTTATTATATACTAGTACAATAGTGTTGGGAGTACACTGATGCCTAAATGGTTTGGGGAAGCATAAAAAGTCTAAGTTTTGATAAGGTTTATTGGTTCCTTCTTTAATCCTTAATCAGATGATACCTGGTTTAAAATAGTCAAAATTCAAGCAAGTTATATACTGATAAAGATTTCAAGGAGGCATCTGTTTAAACTTAGATAATTTGTAACAAGCCATTTTCTAATTTCCTGTTAGTTTTCAACCTTCCCCCCCTTTCAACTACACACACATACACAATGCAAGAGATATCTGTTTAAAATTAGATATCTCTTGCATTGTGTATGTGTGTGTAGTTGAGAGGGGGGGGGAGGTTGAAAACTAACAGGAAATTAGAAAATGGCTTGTTACAAATTATTTCTTGAATCTGTGCATTCATTTAGATATCTCTTTTTAAGAAAAAGCGCTTGAATGGGTCAAGGAAGGAGGTATTATATTTTCAATGTTAATGATAATAAGCTTTCAGGAGTTAAATTGCAGCGCCAAGTGTACTGTTAGGATCTTCAATTAATTATATCTACTATTTAATTTATTAGAAACATTTTGAAAAACATGTTTTCTTTGTGTGTTCCCATATACTCAAATATTTTTTCCAACATGAGGGAATCCTTGGAGAATTTATTTCTGTCTATGGCTTTACAAGTATTTGTCAGAGATGGCTTTGGACTATAGACATTTATTGCGCTGTTTTTGTTGTCTGAATGGCAGGTTTTTGAACCCTAAATGTGAGGTTGGTACTCTCATATGTATGTAACTTAACTGTCTTCAAACTTATATTTTCTAAACCCTGGTCAAGATGAATATACAAGGGATCATTAGAAATCATAGGCTTTTTCAATGCTTATCCAAAGTCTGATTGTTAAAAACAATTGTATATCATGTCTCTAAACATGATGATGCCAAAATGTTTGATGAAATTAATGTCTACTTAAACTTAACATGTTTTGGTTACTTCTGTTAAGGTTTCAGAAAGGTTTTCTTTAAGCCAGAGAGACAGATGTGATTCTTCCGCCTCAGAAACTAGCACCACTAGCATTGACAACACTGGAAAAAGGTCAAGGTCACAAACTCCAGCTGTAGACTTCTCTTTGCATAGCAGGAGGGGAAGCTCAACAGCGAGGTTTGATGATTCAGAAAGTCTGGATATTCGATGTAAGAGTGGTGCCCAGAAAAGGAAAATCAGCAGTCAGGGTGATCCTGACTTGTTCAAGGTTCAGCTAAAACATAGAGAAAAGCCAGCAGAGGCAGGTCTTGAGTTTTATGCATAGTAGAACACTGGATTCTAGATACTCGATATGTATAATATTAAGGACACTAATTATAATCACAAAGTTTTTGAATATACGAGGTGATGACCTGAAGTGATAAAAATATTATTAAGATGCATTTGCTTTCAATGAATTCAGACAAAATTTGAGGAAAAATATTTCCAGGACTCTGTTAGATCTTAAAACCAGTATTTTGATCCTCAAAAATCCAATAAGTTTCTTTTTTGATTCACCAAAAATATTTAGGTCGGAGGCCATTTTGATCCCTAAAATTTTAGTATTGCATCTTCTTACCTTGCAATGCAAATTGAAAATCTTTAGGCCTTTAGTGTCTCCTTTGTATATTTTATGGAGATTTAAATGAGATATCAATCTATTAAAAAGATAAGATTGATACTATTTAAGAGGTCAATGAGTATAACCAAGAAATATTTTACTTAATATGCACTCATTTTTTTGTTCTGACCCCTACAATAGCATTTTTACTCCTAGAAATTGACACTGAAAGGGGGTCAATGATTCTTGTGTTTTTAAAAAGCTACTACAAGCCCTGGACTTCTTATTGTTGAAACATTTTGTCTGTGTTGTCATGTCATCAGTGATGATACTGTCCTTATAATGTGATGTGATCAAGTCTTGAGTATCTGTCTCTCATTGTGTTGTACAAAGGGCTGTATTTGCTGTGCAGTTTGGTCTCTACAATGTATTTGGGATAGAAGGTTTTCATAGTCAAAAAGTATTTAAGATTGTGTTTTCTTAAATGTTTTGTGGTAGTATTTAGTAGATTGAGTAGGATTTAGGATTTATTTGAATGCTATTGAATTTGAGTGATTGACTGAATCCTAAATTACATGTTGTTCCCAAACAATGAAGATGAGTTATTGTTACAAAAAATATTTTGACAGGGTAATTTATGAACCCTTTTACTTTGAACTTTTATTTTTATGAGTAGAGAATCCCTACCTTTTCAGCCTAGCAATGCCAAGGGACCTAATTTACTGATCTATTTGATCAGCCATTGATCAGCCATTGTTCATATTCATTATTTTATGTTTCCTCATGAAAGATTGCCACAAGATACAAATACATAAAATGGTCCATTGTAACAATAGTATTTCTGTTTTTTGTAAGTTTTCCACACAAGTTGTGGTTTGTCCAGCATTTATTGTATATTTTATTTTCTGATTTTCATTTTAGTTCCTCTTATTTTCAAAAGTAAATTGTCACTGTTCTTATTAACAAAACTTATATCAGTGCTAATAAAGAGAATGAAAAGTTTCAAATTAATCCAACTTAAAAAGGTTAATCTTCTATAAATTTGTCTAAACCCACTTGTTATCTTGATGATGTTTCTATGACAACAATTTTATTTTTGTTTGCTACAAATGGAATAGTCCTATCAAATACTCTAACACTGTTATCATTCATATCAATTTGGATTCAGCATACGTCATGTAACAACACCTATTTTTGCATAATATGCACAAAATGAATATGTGTCATTATTATGCACGCCACTTGTAAAAATGAAAAGAATAGTGAAGTTTTGGTGTTCATGTGCTCAGTTTTTGTCAATCCAGTCTATGATTTTTAATGTGTATATATGTATTTATATATGCACTCTCAGCAATACCATTTGCACTTGACACTTTAGTTTAGTGTAACAGCACTTTTATGTTTTAGTGTTTATATCTTTTGCATTCACATGGAATGAAGATCACAGATATTCAGAGGTAACTGACTTGGAAATCAGAAAAATGAATCACTTAAATTGGATAATTCTTTAAAAATTCATTGATTCAATATGTTTCGTTATTATGTGTGTATTTTCTTCAGTCCTACCCAATGTCTTTTGTTAATCGCTCACCTCTGTAAATTCAAATTTCGTCTTATCAAAGTTTCTAAGATTGTTTTGCATGTGAACATCATTAAATAGATTACAAACTGAGATTATTAGTTACAATTTGTTTACATTTTCATGTAAATTATTGCTGATTTGAATATGTAGGCAAGCAGTAGACGCCAATCTGTGGATGAGGCTCCTCCAATGAGCAAACTTGAAGTGCCAGGAGCAAAGAAAACCCTCTCAGCAGAAAATATAGAGGATTTTGAAATGAAACAACAGCAAAGACGTGCCTCCATGTCAGGCCGTAGGGTCTCCCTGGTGGAGGCTATCCCCGACTTCCCTTCCCTTAAAAAGGTGGAAAAGGAGCTGGAGGTACTTCACAAATCTTCCAGACTGTTGCTTCTAGGCAATCTTCTCTTTTTATTAATTTCTAAATACTCCAGTAGACAACCATTATTTGCTTATGAATCACAGCAAAACACTTATGCTTACTCTCCCTCTGCCAGTAGAACATTCAAATTGCTTTATTTTTGCACAGACTTTAGACATATGGTTATTCTACACAGTAATGCATAATAATGCTTTAGTAAATAACACTTGTGAAGCCGTCCATAGTTTTATATTGATATGTTGACTAACACCTTCAATTGAGACAGGACAACTAGAGAGTCTTGGCTGAAAGTTGAGGAAAATCTGGGAACTACAATTCTCTTGACTTCTAATTGGGCTGACATGCGCTCCATGACATTTTTGTAAACAGCACACTAGTGTTAGTATTGTAATGACTATTCTTTACCAGTCAATGTGTTGAAAAGAGGAGGGACACAAGTACTCATTTGCAGATTTTGATTAAAAAAACAAACAATTAAAGCACACTGATGTATTGTTTTTGTAAGTGATTATTTTCCACAATTATTTCAAAATTAGTAATTGACTGGTAAAGGATTTGTTTAGATGTTGTTTTATGTTTGATATACATAACATATGCTAAAACCCTGCTTTTTATCCCCATTGGCAGCAAACCAGTCATTGTTATCTTGTTTCACTGACTGTTGTCTGGCAAGGTTAATTCTCTAACTTCTATACTTTTGAAGATATTGTGCTCTGATGTGGTATTTAATTCCCTGAAAAAGTCAATCAAATTATATCAAGGTCATCTATTCAGATTTTTTCTCTGATAATTTGCCTAATAAGTGTTGCTTGAACACACCTTTTTTATCAAGTGACAGCTTTTTAGAAAGATCATTGAAAGGCAACTTTAAATAATTCAATCTATCAGGTCCTTTAAAATACAGTTTACTGGATAATTTTTAAAAATGAAAAGAAAATAGACAAAAAAAATTTTATAACTCATAGTGGGTAAATGATGTTCGTCGCAGAGTAAGAATCGTACAATTCCGAAATTGTCCTGTGCAAAGTAAGAATTCCTATTTAGTTTGCCAATTCTAGAATTTTATTGTACAATTCTAGAATTGTGCAAGAGAGTTTTATCGATATTTCACCTGGTGAAGTCTCTATGCAAAGTAGGAATAGTATTGGACAAAGTAAGAATTTATAAGGCTATATGGTAAATTGCTGTCTAAAACAATTACTTTAACAATTTTATAAGTAAATAAGTATGATATTTTCTTTTTATGCCCCCGATAGGGAGGCATCATAAATTTGACTTGTCCGTCCGTCCGTCTGTCCGTCTGTCCGTCCGTCCGTCCGTCCGTCCGTCATTCCGTCCAAAAACTTTAACATTGCCCATAACTTCCTTATTACTTAACATATTCGCATCATACTTTACCACAACATTCCTTGGTACATTACCTTTCTGTAGGCACATACTTTGGTGACCTTGACCCCTGGATGACCTTGACCTTCAACATAGATTGGCCATAATTTAAAATCAAAGCGGTGTCGGGGGCATTGTCATCTTACAGTGACAGCTTTTGTTTAGGGAATATTTTAATAGCATTTAGACTGCTTGAAAACAGATACTACTAGAAGTCAGTTACTTCTTTTTCACTTGTTCTCTAATGGTATTTTTGACTAGTTTTTGTAACTTTAATAATTCTGATTGACCGCAGATAATTATAAAATACCCTTAGCAAAGGATAGCTATGTTTTCAAACATTCAGAAAAAGGTGAATGTTTCAAATAGATACAACAACAACTACAACAAAAGAACATACAAACATTTGTATTTGCTTTTTCAACAATACTTACAATATTAAGAAGTCTTAGTTTACGATGAAACAATTACAAATATTCCTACTTTGTCCGGATTCCTTCATTGCGTATTGACAATTCTGGAACTTAACTGCTCACAGTAAGAATTATTACTATGCCTGACAAAGTGAGAACTCTTACGTTGCGTAGGACATTTTAGGAATTGTACCAATTCTTACTTTAAGCAGACCATACACATGTACTGTCATTTTTTTCACAATATAAAAAGACAGTTTTATTTATTTACTGTCATTTATAGTTTTTCTGAAGGTAAATGTATAAGGATAAAATATAATGAACTGAACATGTAATATATTACCCTACTTTTAATGTCAATCAAGGGTTCCTGAATTTGTGTCTAGTTAAAAAATTACAGTGTTTGAATTTAGGAAAATAGCTTTTGCAATTTATTTGCATGTTTATATGACTTGAGGATATAGTAGTGTAGTCTGCACTTGAACAATTGTTAGCATGATTTGTATGATATGTTTTTTATGTATGATAGGTAACAGATATAAGGAACTGTATTGTTTATCCTTTAGATAAATTATTGCCGTTGGGCATTTCAATAGCTTATTTACATGAATAAAGCTTAATTTTGAAAAAGAAAAATTGGTTGCTGACTTACAATTTGTTTGTACAGGAGTTAGGATGATAGATTTCAGAGCTCAATAGTTAAAGCAGGGGTGTTTAATTATGTACTATTCTAATGTTCTCTCAATGTTTTTTGTTGATCTTTATCTTCAATTTTGTGATGCAATATGAATTGTTTGCATCCGCTTTCTAATTTTGACAATCAAATTTTGTAATTACATTGTAAAAGCTCTGATATTTTGATTTTTAGCAAAACAGGATGTTGTTGATTTGGGACTTCCTCTTGATTGGGAAATCTACTTAATTACTCAAAATAAAGCGTTAGAAACATTTGGTATATGAACTCCATACCCTTGGCTTAATAGTTGATCTGCAAATATCTAGCTTCTGCTTATGGGGACTATACTAGGTTGGGTCCACACCATATATGCCTTGTGCCCGGAGGGACTTAATAATACTACAAAATCATCATCATCGACTATACTTGGTTGAAGATTGTTGTATGTGTGATGATTAAACTTGAGAGTGTTTTATTGACTTACAGATATCATCTCAATAAATTCTGCTTGGAATCTTTGTATGTACGTCATGAATAATCTTACAGGCTGAACATGGTTCTAGAAGCACTGTAAAGATCTATAATTTGATGGCTCAATGCAAAACAGTTGTAACTGCCTATATAGATATTGGCAGTAACAACTGTTTTGGGCTGAGTCATTGAATTGTTCATGAATATGGTGATGTGCAGAATACTAGATCTGAGATGCCTGTTAAAATAACGAGAAAACAGTTTTTGCATCGTTTTGTGAATTTACAAAATATCAAAATGTCTTTCTTTGATTATCCCACTTGTAATAAAAATATAACAAAAAAAAAGTTCATGAAACAGCAAGTGTTCATAACAGATTAATAAAAAGTCTTTTAAACAGACAAGCAAATTTCAAGGGTGTTCCAATGATTTGTGAGTCTCTACAATTGGTCTCTGAATATGAGCATTCAGCAAAGTAACCATTGTAAGTGCATATATATTTATAAATAAATTTGCACTTGGAATTATCAGGTTTTATATTGGAAACTCTCAAAATTCTTTAATTCAAACAAAGAATGATTTTTTCACCAATTTTGTAAATTTCAAAGGTTGCAAATTCTTCTGACTAAAAGTCTTAAATGGCATCATCTTGCATTTAAGCATTAAAAAGATGTAATGTAATGTATATATAACACTTGATATTGTACTATCTATTCATTTTGTAATCGAATTAATCATAAATGTACAACTAATAAAGAATAACTATATGTACTTTATTTTTCGTTAATTTCTTTAGTATTTTTTCCTTTGATAACTTTGGTTCCATTATTTCTTTAGTAGTCTTTTACAAGGATATAGGTGGTCAATGAACTAATTATTAATTGAATATATATTGATGTGATATTTGTGATTTCATAAGAATTTTATCAGAGGATACATAGTTTTGAATCAAGGTTGTGTTCTATTTTGACTGAAATGTGTTGTTTAAATAAAGAAGAGTCATTCAAGTAAAAAGTACATTTTATATATTTCCATATACAAATTTGAAATCAAATTTATAATTTGAAAGAATTGCTTTCCTTTATGATATACCAAGAATTACTTTTTGAACATTAAATGATATATATTAGAGACTGTGTACAATTATTGTAAGTGCCTTTAAATATAAAGGCCCTAACAATTACTTTTGCACTGCTCCCTCTAATTATGAGTCATGGAATTCTGAATTTGAAAATCTTTAATTTTCATAACTCAATTGTAGCAACCTGAAAAATGGATCAAGGAGTTTGACGACATTAAGGTAATGGAGGGAACCGAGAAGGTGGTATTTTCGGCACAATTCTGCAAACCAGATGCCCCCTACAGATGGTACAAAAACAAACTGGAGATTTTCCACGGAGAGAAGTACCACTTCGAACAAAAAGGTGACATCTATACGATGACCATCAACACCATCAAACCGGAAGATGCTGGAAAATATATGTTGGAATGTGGAAAAGGACCTCTGAAGACCTCAGCCGTGCTAAATGTGGAAGGTAATTAGCCCTGTATACAGAATTACAAAATCTTGCCAAGCCCTCTATCTTGATGAGCATTAGATTAGCAGAGTATATCAGTTAAGCCTTTGCTGTTTAATCCCTGCTTTTTGCGTATCTGTGATTTTATGATTGAGAAAACATCGTGAAAAAAGAAGAAATTGCTTCTGACAAGCAATTTCTTCTTTTTCCACACTATTTTCTACCCTACTGAATGGTTATTTATCAAACTAAATCTACTTCAAATTTTCGTCTGCAAAACCTTTGAATTTGGACAGGTAGATCACATAGTATAGTAAAACAAGTCAGTATGTTGATATGCTAATGAGTATTCAAAAAAAGACATTGGCGGGTTATAGTATCGGACCTAGAACCACAAGTTTTCAGTTTTTATGCTAAATAGCGGTTGCAACCTATTATGATAATGGTGGTAAATGTGAAACATTAACTTGTAATAAATAGACAATAAAATAACCTTGAAACCTTTTTGTTTAGAAAAAAAAATATTGTTTATTTGGTTCATTAAGGTTCAACCATTTCAACAAATACTGATAGATTTGAATATGTGGACTGGTATAGAAATCAGACTGAGCATAAAAAGATTGAAAAAAGGAATTGTACATTTAGGAATGTAATAAGACAAAACGTGTTTTTAAAAAGATATACATTTGCAAAGAAATTGAAATTAATCGTTTTCATGCAGTTCACAATATATATTTGATCTTTATTAAATAACAGTATAGAGTAAGATAAACTGGCACAGACATGCAGGCTGATCCGAGTAAAATAGTGATTGTATGATAAACTGGTGGCAATGTTGAAAAATGTTAAAAAGCTGGCAATTTGTTTGACAAAAGCTTTTGATTGCTTAGCACGAAAAAGTTGTAACTGCCTATATGTTTATAGGCAGTTACAACTGTTTCACACTTAGCCAGCGATTTTAACTTAGCTGGATAAGGGTTAAACTTCGAGATGACTCTCTTTTTTCTATCATGTATGATTCTTTGTATTTTTAGAAAAAGCCCCAGAGTACACTTTCACCCAAAAACTTCACCCAAAACATGGTATTGTAGTGAAGAAAGAAGGACTGTTGGAATGCTTTGTGTCAGATCCAAAGGCCAAGGTGAAATGGTTCAAAGATGGCAAACAAGTGGATGTAAGTATCTGTACCTGACAACCAAATTTTAAATTGGTCCAAATTCAAAGATATTGCATAATTTGATGGCTCAGCTCAAAGCAGTTGTTACTGCCTATTAATATATAGGCAATTACAGCTGTTTCATGCTAAGCCATTGATTACTGTCATGACAGTTATAAGTTGATGATTTTTTTTATTTCCTTTCCTTATTTTCTTGATCACTAAAATTGTGTGAAACAAAGAAATTTCTTTATTTTTTCGGAATGATTTCCCAATTAGTAAATAAAAATTTCATCATCAAGTTCCAAGACGAAGTATCTGTTGAACTCAGACCATACAAACATTTAATTTGGTACATTTATTGCCCATTATAAACAGTAGTTTTCCACCTGAAGTGAATTAATTGAGATAGCAAGTTGAGATGGCAAGTACCTGCTCCAGATTATAGAATTTTGAACTTGTCCAAATTCAAAGATGTTACAGATGACAGTTTGAAGCTGATAAATTTTTGAAAACCTTTGGGGGGCTTTCCAGGATCAACCAGATTGTGTAAAACAATGAAAGTTCTTAATTTTCATAATTTTTTCCCATTTGGCCAACAAAAGACCATGATAGCAAATTAAAAAGCAAGTATTGATATAGGTTGAACACAGTCATATCAAATGGTTAAATTGGTATTGTCCATCATAAACAAATGCTTTGTGACCCAAAGTGAATAAATGAATCTTTGAAGAAATGAAAAATCAGTAAAATTCATAAACTTTTTTTTAAATAAATCCTTTCAAAAAAGTATTAACATAATTAAAACAGTATTAAAAGTAAGATTTTTATAAGTCCCTTGTAATTATTGAACTTTAAAATGTCCTTTATCACATCACTTCTATCGGTTGACTCAGTATCCACCACACTGAGTCTGGGACTATCATGGTTTAGATCTTGTCTATGATAAAGAATGTAATCTTTAAGCTTTTAGTATTGCTTCTCAAATCATGTTACAATGCTTATGTGTCATAACTCCCCCATAAATGGACATAGATTTGAGGTTCCTGGAGTGAGTTCTGTAAGGTCATACCTGCCTAGCCAATGATAGTGTCCTATATCACGTCACTTATATCACTTGACTGTCCAGATTCACTATCCACCACTCAGATTCTTTGACTGTCATAGATTTGATCTTGCTTTTGTTTAATCTTAAAGCTTATGCTCTTGCTTTTGGAATGATGAAACACTTTTTTCTCATAACTTTGGCTGTGGATATTGAATACCATAGTGCTATAAGGTCATAAGTGCCTATACACTGTATAGAGACTTGTAACCACCTTTTGGTACTGGGATTTCGATACGATATTGTACTTTATGGCTTCACTTTTGTCAGATTCATTATCCACCACACTGAGTCCTTGACTGTCATAGATTTGATCTTTTCTATTATTTAATCTTAAAACCTTTGCTCTTGCTTTTGGAATTAATGATGGAATACTTATTATTCATATCTTGAGCTGTGGATTTTGAATACCCTAGTGCTGTAAAGTCAAAAGTGCCTATACACTGTATAGACACTTGTAGCATTTTAGCACTGGCTTATGGATATGGTAGATTTTTATTTCACATCACTTCTATCAGTTGGCTGGCTTGATAAATGATCAAACACACTGAGTCTAGGACTATCATAGATTTGATTCTGTCTATCATATAAACTGTAATTTTAACTCCTGCTTCTCATACCATGTTTTAGTGCAGAACTGTCATAACACACTCATAAATTGAGCTTTTGGATTTTGGTATGTGATGGATAGGTCTTTATGTGACCTATATGTGTTCATAGAGACTGTAATTTTTCCTCCTGCTTCTTATACTATGTTGTAATGCAGAACTGTCATCACACATTCATACATGTACCTTTCTGATTTAGGTATGATAGTGTTCTATATCACATCACTTCTGTCAGATGACTGTCCTGATTCACTATCGACCACACTGAGTCTAGGACTATCATAGATTTGATCTTGTCTATCATATAGACCATGTGATGGATAGGTCTTGACGTGGTCTGCAGTCCCCTGATAATGCACAGGCTGCGTTTGCAATTTGTGACCCTTTCTCCTCGCTTTAGGAACAATGAACAGTGGACGTGATGTTGGTGATTTGTCTCTGTAGGCCCGACCATCTTGATGAGATGCTGCGAGTCTGTTTGAATCATCTCTCTCATACAGATTGTTCAGCCAGCGAGGATTGGAGTGCTGTACAACATCGTACATGTGTGGTTTGGTGACATGTCTTGTATTGTCACGTGGTGTATAACCATCAGCATAATAGTGCTGGGTTTGTTGTCTCTTGCTGTAAGATGGTCTGAATCTTGTACGATAATTTGAGTCTCTTTTGTAGTCTTCCCTCTCCGTTACCAATGGCCATGTTTTTGAGTCATCATCATCTCGTAGTTTTCGAACTCGAGTTTTGTTCGATTTTCTGTTTCCCTGAGAGTGATATGTCTTTTCAGCTTGAACTTTACTTTGGAAATCTCTGAAGTACTTTTTCCTCTTTGCTTGAAGATCATTCAGTATTCTTGTTAACTCTTTCATTTTTCCATATTTCTTTGGTTTTTCATACATTTGAATGAGTGTTCTCTCCGCAGCAGGGTAACTTATCCTTCCATTCTTTCTTCTACTGGTCATGTATTTTTTGCTTACTCTTGGATAGAAAAACCAGAAGAAGAATGTCTGAAGACATGTCATGGAACCTTCAGGAATGTCCTGGCATTCCCATATTCTCCTTTTAATTTCATCAGCAGACGGGCGAGCACCAATTTTGATTCTCACAAGTACTGATCCCTTTGTGACATAAAATGTCTCATAGAAGTCCTTGTTTTGAATGAATATAGAAATCTTTGCGGAGAAGCCATTGTGATATAAAACTGTATGGTCTGGGTAGAGGTATTCCTGTCCAGCAATCATAATTCGACATGAGGACATGGCATGACCAGATTTCTTCTCCATTTTCTTTTTAAAGTCTTCCAGACTATGTCCAACATCTATCATTGTTTTGTAGATAACACCATCAGGGGTATGAACAAATACAGGGAATCTTTCTACCTTCAATGTTAGAGGCAGTTCAAGGTCGTAAATAATGTCCTTTACTCTTGCATGGCTCACTAACTTATAATCAGCTAAAGTCAGCTCATGTAAAGTAGCATTTGGAACACCTATACTTTCCAGTTTAACTTTGAGATCTTTGACAGTCCTAGTGGGTGAGACTTTAATATTTTCTACAATACCATGGCCTAATATAATTTTGAGTGGGACTCCAAACATCATGTCAGTGTCTACATTAGTTACTGAAACATTCATCATGACTGCTTTATGACTAGGTATATTTCCCACCACACTCGTAAAATCCAGCTGAAGATTATCCTTGTACAGACGAATAAGGTCCACAGGAACATTTGTAAGTCCATGCATTATAAATGCAACCACTGACCATCTATCGAATTGGGAGACGGTCACTTCATAATTGACCCCAGTGTCAGATATCACCCTTATCGGCCTCATATTGAGGTTACTATGACGACCGACTGTGGTCAATGTTAATGTTTCACCATTCTTAATTCCAAAATAACCGAGGCAGTATTCCCAGTGAATGGAGCGGTTTTGATGTTGTAAAACAAGAACATGAACTGGAACATAGAGTTCATGAACACTTACATGTTCTGGTCCAAACCTGCTGAATGATCGTCCAAATATTGTGTAGATCAGATCACTGCCAGTGCTACACCGATCCACGTATAGACGATATGTCTTACCCCAGAAAGTCTCCACATTGATCAAAAGGTCAAAATGTACTTGTATTAACACATGAAGCACAGAATTATTCCTCACTCTATATTCATACAGCCTGCGTGTGTTATCCAAGGCTTTGTCTCTATATAGAATGTCTTGTTGGTCTATTGGTATACCTTTGATTCTTTTAAGATAGACTTTTAGTTCATAAACTGTACACATTATATCCACTTTAACAGGAAACTTGGCTTTCAGCTGGTTAATCTCCATGACAACACTGATGTCACCACGTGGCATGATCATGATGACACTTCCTGGCTTCATTGCGTAATTATTTCTCATTTCCCGCGGCTGTCTCTCACCTGGTTCCATTACCATTATTCTCTCATTGAGATGATCAAATGCTAGATTTTGTTCGGCATACTTAACCAGCCTGAAGAGTGAATCATCATGTCTTGGTGTGAACAGTATTAGATTGTCTGGTCTGCTGAAACTCCAGATTGTTACAGCTTTCCCTAGGACGACATTGACGTCAATATCTGAATAATCTGCGGAAAAGTCAAGAGAATCGTCTGAATCTAAGTCTGAGTCACTAGCTGTTTCCATACCAGGGTCCTCCTAAAAATTATCATAAAGAACTTAAAATAAGAGGGAATGATGACAGCATAAAGTAGCCCTTAATAATCAACATTTTTGACAAAAATTCCAAACCAGTATATTGATCAATTTACAATATTACCCATGGGCCTATCTAGAACTAAATTTAAAAATTTATATGCACTTAAAAGGCGACAACCAAAAATATATACCCGGTAGGATAAAGGCGATATGAGAACTGTGACAAAAGATGAATGCTTCCGTTCGCTCCTTTTTTATGATTTGAGCGTTGGTGAGTGGTCAAAGCATCGTAACTACAGCTTAAATAAGCTGTAGTTTGGATGCTGTGATCATTCATCAACGACATTATTCAACAGAGGATTATTTCTTTTACGCACTTGCGTAAATTGCATAATGGGGGCTACGCCCTTGAACCTGTACTGGATCATTAAAATTGTCAGTCTATAGAATATACAACAAATTATGTGTAGGAATGATTGTGTATGGGCAATAATTGAAGATTGATAGATTAATTTGTTCAATATTATTTTCAGTAATACTGCTTATCTAAATGAATGATTACTGGGTTACATATAATTTCAAGCTTTTTGTCTTGTATACTTTTTTTCAATTGCAATGAATAAAGTATTAAATCTAACAAAGGGTGTGATTATAATTCAAATAATGGAGTTTTGATACTATCCTTGAGATTTCCAACAATTTCAAGTATTTGCAAAGCAATAACTCAGACTAGCCTGTGCATTTGCACAGTCTGACCAGAGTCTTCACTATGCGTTTAATAAATAGATAAGGTCCAAAGTATCTGTAGACCATCAGGTAACTTTATATTTACAGTATGTGACTGTCAAGGCTACTCAATGTTTGCACATCATTAACTTTTCAAATTGTTGGAAATGTCACACACATGCTCAATAATAAGCTCCCTCTTTCTACATCTTATGTAATCTAAAAGTAACCTTTTTGATGTGCAGTAATGTACAAAATGATCTTGTTTTGTTGTTTAATAGAAATTATTATTTGAAAAAAGAAAATTATGTTTTACAGAAGAAGTAAAAAGCCAATTCTAATTTGGAAAGTCAGAAGCATCAATAATAATGATAATAAACAAAATAATTGATGGTTCACATGTTTGGAGTTGAACAACAAAATACCTACCATTTTGATAACATTAATTCACTGTTTAATTCACAATGAGGAGTGTTAATAAACATGATACAAAAATCAATTTTAAATCTTATACAAAGGTGAACGGTGTATCTATTCTATTATAAAGATAGTATTAAATCCTTCACTGGATTAGCATTAAAATCTTCCCACATTTCTTTGGCAAACAGTGTTGACTAAAATCAGCCGAAACAGCCCTGTGTTTAGGATGAGAAAACAGTTTCTAATAATACCCCGCTTTACATGCAATTGTACTTGCAAAGCGGGGTATAATTGGCTAAATGTTAGCCCCGTTTTGTCATCCTGAACTAAGGGCTAATGTGAAATCTGACCACTGCCTGCTTTCTACCTATTTTTTTTTGGAAGAACCTGCTCCAGTCTGATTGAAATTTTCAAAATAGAAAATTTATTTGAAATAAGATTAAAATTTAGCAGGATAAGGCTGGGGTACAGATAAGAGGGGGTAACTCCAGTCTAAAATCTTTATTTCTCAATGAAACCTTATATTGTAGGTACTCATTTGAATTGCCTCGTTGAGACAATTCCAATGAGTGTACACAAGATAGGGTTTGAAAAAGGATAAGTGAATTATCTAAATTTGTAATCCAAAATACCCCCACTTTCTGTTGCTCGGATAAGGGCTAAGAATGAGTCTTTTACTTGCAGACAAATCTGAATGTATAGAAATGTCAGTGTCATTTCCAATAATTAATTTGAAATACCAGAAGAATGAGCTAAGAATGCAAAACTCAATCAAGCAAATGTAGAGGAATTATAATTTAAAAATGTCTCATTTATGGGTTTAGTTTCATGAAAAAAGTTTCCTGCATGCCTTTTGCAAAGTCTACAGAGAAAAACAGTATCTCATGATTTAAATCTAAAAACCATTAAAATTCTAGTATAGTCCCATGTCTTAATAAAACTCCATCCCCCTTTTTAGAGGTTAAAATTGACCTTTTCTGTGATTTAACAAGTTCTTGTAGCCTCTATTTAAGGCCCACACCAACAAAATCAAGGTCATTAAAAATTCAACAGAGGTTTCAAGCACCTTTTTCTCAATAAAATTTGTATAATTTTTGCATGGATTATATTTACTTTTGGCCATTTTTCACCATCTTTCCAAATATTGGTGGCTCAGTGCCTTACGGTTGTAACTGCCTATATGTCTATAGGTAGTTACAACTATTTCACACTAAGTCATCAATATGTAGTGAAGTCACTTATAAAAACCCATTCCTTTCAAATGGAAATGTGTTGATTCTAATAGAACCTGTGGGTTCTTTTAGTGCCTAAGGCATATTACCTGGTATCCTGGATACACTGCATCCCTCTCCAACATAGTGTCTGTCTGATGGTACAAATATTTGGCTTGTCTCTCCATTCTTCAGCTTGACAAGTCACTGTGTTAAGAATTTGCCATTTAGAAATATTCTACCAATACTGTGTGAGACTGATATTTTAGATTTATGGCTTTTCCTTTCATTCTTTACTTATCATAAGTTATGTTAATGAATTCTTAACAGTGTCTTGAATATCATATCCTCTAAAATCCATCAATTCCAATTTCTGTATGTAAATGATTCCACTTTGCTCTTATCTAATATTGAAATAGTTTTAAAGATTCCAAAATTTTGATATATTTCCTAGTAAACTTGCATTGCCATATCTCTCATAATTATCAAAGAAATTCAATACAAAGAAGTATTGTTATTATGCAGCCCTTGTCCTGCAAAGTTAAATTTTTGTTTTGAAGGAATGGTCAATTTTACCAGTTTACTTCAGTTTTTCCCACAATTATAAAGGTGCGAACAGTAAATGTAGGTAAAGATCAGTCTGCACATCTGTGCAGGCTGCTTTTAGTCTACACTGTCTTCCAAAGCTTTGCCTACAACAGGATTACGATGCAAACAGCAGAAGAAGGGCTAAGGTAACTGATATGGAAAGATTACAAAGAAAATAAGTCATCCATAATAGCTCTCTAATTACCTGTACACCGTAAAAGGAAATGTTATCTATTGTTTTCTATTGGTATGTGAATGAGAGACTACAAAGGGATTGAAAAATAAACAAATTAATAAGTCTCTTAACAATAATGATTGTTCAAATAACTTATAATTTTCCCCTTCTTTCGCACAAATGAAAGACTAAAGCTTAAATGATACAAATATGACCTTGTTCATGCAAAAAAGGGATTTTGAGTTCTTTAAAGCAATCAATCTATTTTGCAGGGTAGAGGACCTGTAAAAGTTCTGCAACAGTTCAGAAGAAATGAACTTTAACAGTGTTAATGGAGGTTTCCTAAAGATTTTCATTAGGAAACCTCAGTTAACATTGTTTAAATTCATAAGGTCCAAAATGTTGCTCAACTATTACAGGTCCACTACCTTTATAAGTTTTCCTTCATTTTAGACTGGTCCATATTGAAAAGAAGGTTGCAGACAAATGTGAAAAACTACTAGTGATTGGGACAGAAATAAAATCAACCCAAGTTGTATAAAAAAAAAATTGGATTATGTAACAAGCAATTTCTTCTTTTTCCTCAATATTTTCTCTAGCATAAGTTTTACGAGTTTATGGAATCCTTGGTATATACAAGAAATGGTTAACATATTCCAATACAACCCACCTATTTTTGAATCAGAAAAAAAGTTTTGAAATTGATGTATTTGAATCTTATATAACAATGTGTGTTTATCTTGTTTTTAGTATGAGGCTGGTGTAACTGAGATCCGTCGCAGAGAAAACCGCTGTATTCTCAGCTTTCCAAACATGACAGAGGCCCTTGCTGGTCATTATGAATGTAGAATGACACAGGGAGATGCCGTCACAGAGTGTGAGCTGACGTGTGAACGTGAGTATTGTCATTGTGTAAACTATATTTATTGTAGAACAATTTTATGAGTAAATTGTAAGGAAAACAGTGTGGGCAAAGAAAAAATAACTTGCGACATTGTTTTCGATAGGGTATTGGTTTTTGAAAGGCACCTTTTTTTCCCAACTCGGACATCGGAGATCTCAAAACGTTTCAAACTGTTTGCATATAAAGCATTGCTTTGCATGTGCAAAGAGGGAAATAATTTGCAAACAGTGCACTAGTTTTATCATTTTTAATAAAGGGCTGGATTACATGTTGAAAAGCAATTCTATAGCATAAAGCTTTTGTTCATATTAAACTAAAGTAAATAAGCATTATAGTAAACTAAAACAAGTGAGTGCAAGTCAAGGGGTTAGTGCAACACAATTGTAGGTGCCTATAAATATATAGCCACTTACAATAGTGTTGCACTGACCCCTCGAAGTGCATATACATATAACCACTTATTTTGCACTCACCCCTATGTATTTGTATGTGTATTTTACAGAGCCACAATGGGAGTTCATGAAGAAGCTAGAAGATGTTGAAGTCCCCAATAGACAGAAGGCTGTATTTGAGTGTGATGTCAGCGATCCCGAGGCTGAGGTTCAATGGTTTAAGGAAGATAAGGTAGGGTGTGAATGATACATCTTAAAACAATTGTATATTCCTGAATATGTTGTCAGAAATGTAAATTTTGTATCACTTTTATTTTTGTAAGCTGGAATATATTAAATAAAACACATTTTGATAGCTCTACGCAAAACAGTTGTCACTGCCTATTAACATATAGGCAGTTACAACTGTTTTCGCCACGACTCATCAATTTGTGAACAGTTTCAACCAAGCTTAAACTACACTTTTGGCAAATTCATTCAAGAATTTTGCAAATTGACTGTATCTATAACTTTATAGATAATAAGCACTCACAACAGTGTTGCGCAAATCCCTTGGATGTTGTATGTAACAATTTTATTATTTTTGGAGACAGTCATTGCAGTATCCCTACAGCCTGGTTGGGTAGCTTCATCACTTTAAGGTTGTTGACCCATTATAGTTCTGCTACATTTCGGAACCCAGGGTCTCTTACAATGTTAACATATTGGTTAAAGCTATTAAACTTCATGAGTTTGGAAATGTTGCAGCTTTGAGGGTCAACTACCTGGATACATTTTTGTATTCCAGCTTAAAGTCCAGTTTATGTAGCACATCTTTTGTTTTCCCCATATATACACATGTTGTAGCACATTCCAACTAATTAAAAGTTCTTTCAAAATTTTGTTGACTTTAAGATTTAGTTTTCCTCAAAAAAATAAAAGCATAATAAGCGAATTCCAAAATTCATAGGTTAGCAATTATGACTGACTGTTTCAAGTTGCACAGCCACAAGTCACAGCCTAACTTAAGTTTCATTCTTTCTTTAGCTTGGATGTTTTTAAATCAAAGATACATGTCTGTATATATTTCTTAGACACTTTTTAATAACATTTTCCTACATTTCTTTCATAAGCATTAGCTGTCACTTTCCTTTGGGCTATTTGTTAGAATAATGACATCAATGATTCTTCTGATTTTTCTTTGTCAAAGATAATTGAGCCTGTGTGTGACAATTTCAACAATTTCATGTGTGCATGATGGAAAGATGTTGAGTTCCCTGAAAACTCAAGCAGTGCATTAAAATTTGTTTTGGGTTACTAATAGCTATTTTAGGTCCATAGCCATCTATTGAGCACATAGTTAAGACTCTCAGTCTGATCAGACTGTGCAGCAGCACCAATTGATCTGAGATTCAATGTTGTGTAGATGTGTTATTGTTGGAAATGTCATGCACATGCACAATACATGTAATGTAAGAGACAACTGTGATAAAATACTGCTATTTAATGTGGATTCTGATAGAATTAAGATGAAGAATTAATATTTTTCGGAAAGTTTTGTTTGCCAAAAAAGTCAATTTATTACTTTTTCTTGAGATATTCAATTACAAACTAGATACCTGTGAAAACTACTATATTATGGACAAGAAAGTATTATAGGACGTCGATGGTTATTCGACAATTAACATACTTTTATGATCAGAATTATACATTTTATTGTTGTAAGTTTATATTATTTGAATATATTTTTTTTTATACAAATCTTTTCAGTTGTAGAACATAGTAAAATAGATAGACCCTTTACTATAGATTTAGCGTTTTTTGTCTTTTGTTTACCATTTTTGTCTTTTCCATTTGTTTAGTTATGTCAAAATTTAAGGTCACATTGAAGTTTAGTAGTTTGCTAGCCTATTTGACTATTCCCAGTGACCAAGACGTCTTTGAAAAAAATTTGGACTATAATTTTGATATCAAGATTGACATGAGTAGGCATTCAGATATAAGAAGACTAGTTTTGTTTGATTTGTAGTATTTTTGCATTTTCAATGTTTTATTCAACAGGATGGTACTGAAACGGTAATTATGCTCATTAAAAAATCAGCTAAACATTAAATACTCATCTCTTTAAAAACAATTTGTTAATATGTAAATAACTGAATTTTTCTGCAAATAACATTTAATATACATTAAACTGATTATTATCCCCCGCCGTTTTCGGCGAAGGGGATATAGTAATGCTCTCTGTCCGTCATTCCGTCATTCCGGTTCCGTCATTCCGTCCTTCCGTCACTAAACTTGTCCGGAGCATATCTCCAAAAGTATAATAGCTATCAACTTGAAACTTTATGGGTGGATAGATCTCACAGAGGAGAAGTGCAGTGCACAAGAACTACAACTCTAGCTTGCATAATTTTGGAGTTAATGCCCTTTGTTATTTTTTAGACTTAGATTTTATAGGGAGCATATCTCCTAAAGTATAATAGCTATCAACTTGAAACTTTATGGGTGGATAGATCTCATGGAGGAGAAGTGAAGTACACAAGAACTATAACTCTGTCTTGCAAATTTTGGAGTTATTGCCCTTTGTTGTTTTTTAATACTAAGATGTTGTCCGGAGCATATCTCCTAAAGTATTAAAGCTATCAACTTGAAACTTTTTGGGAGGATAGATCTCATGGAAGAGAAGTGAAGTACACAAGAACTATAACTCTGGCTTGCATAATTTTGGAGATATTGCCCTTTGTTATTTTTAAGACTTAGATTTTGTATGGAGCATATCTCCAAAAGTATTTTAGCTATCAACTTGAAACTTTATTGGTAGATAGATCTCAAGGAAGAGGAGTGCAGTGCACAAGAACTATAACTCTGTCTTGCATAATTTTGGAGTTATTGCCCTTTGTTATTTTAAAGACTTAGATTTTGTATGGAGCATATCTCCTAAAGTATTTTAGCTATCAACTTGAAACTTTATTGGTGGATAGATCTCAAGGAAGAGGAGTGTAGTGCACAAGAACTATAACTTTCGCTTGCATAATTTTGGAGTTATTGCCCTTTGTTATTTTTAAGACTTAGATTTTGTATGGAGCATATCTCCTAAAGTATTTTAGCTATCAACTTGAAACTTTATTGGTGGATAGATCTGATGGAGAAGAAGTGCAGTGCACAAGAACTACAACTCTGGCTTGCATAATTTTGGAGTTATTGCCTTTTGTTATTTTTAAGACTTAGATTTTGTCTTGAGCATATCTCTTTAAGTATTTTAGCTATCAACTTGAAACTTAATGGGTGGATAGATCTCAAGGAAGAGGAGTGCAGTGCACAAGAACTATAACTTTCGCTTGCATAATTTTGGAGTTATTGCCCTTTGTTATTTTAAAGACTTAGATTTTGTAGGGGCTTAATTTCTTAAAATAGAACCCTTAATCTATTAGGCTTCAGTTTACTATCAAGCTTTCTCGGCGGGGGATGGCCATGTCGAACATGGCTCTTGTTTGTGTTGAATTAATAGTTTCATCTTGGTGCAGTTTAATGTGACAAAGACAATGTTACATAATGCTTACTTCATGTGCTTTACATCTCTGTGAGCTTTTAAGAAAGCGCTTTTTTTACTGTTCCTGTTCCTAAACATGATTTCAAAATTATTATTCATTATGGTTCATTAAAAACAAATAAATCTAGCTTCTTTACATTAAAAACCATTTGAAGCAGGTCATATGTTTTATGTTCAGTTTTTTTTTATGTCCTGAAAAGTAAGGTTTACTTAACCAAACTGTCCAATTGTTTGTGTCCATACAAAGATTTAAACTGTTCCAAGCATAGACTCAGATAAATAAGCAAATTTGTTTGACATCTTGTTAAATTCTTTATATAAAAAACATGCCACAGTTGAGTTTGAAGCTGGTCAATTTCCTACATTTATTTCAGAGATGAAATTGCATTGATAGAGTTTGAACCCAGTGGGCAGAACTTGTCACCATAATCATACACATTATCAAACTATTTTTGAGTTTATTTAAAAACCTAAGCTCATATTTTAAGTAGGCAAAAGCTATAAATTAAAGTGTTATGCAGGCAATTTCAAATTATTTGTGTTTGATAATAAAAAAAGATTGAATTAAATCAAGATGTTGGTTTATATCGTTCATTTTATCTAACGCCAACTGAATTCAACTTGTACCAGTGGACATGTAATTTGTATGTTGTACAGTTTACAACATCGTTAAAATGACAAGGTGAATGATTTTGGAATTAGTTTGGAACAAATTGAATGAATGTGATGAGTGAGTTTAGAGTGCAATTAAGGGGAGGTAATTTAAAACAACAATTTTTTTCAGGATGTACTAAATAAGTGATATCTATTACCTCCTTTTAATAAGATTTGAATACAAGTTGTATAAATAGCTTCTTATTTCTTCAAGAATCAATCAGACAATTACAATTTCAATATGTCATTGAAACAGCAATTTTTTCTATTTATTCTAATTTTGAAGGTACTTGTTGCTTTTATCTTTTTAATTCATTTTGGAGTCTTTTTGAGTGAGTATTTGGAATGAATGAATGGAACACTGAGTGAACGATTAAGAATAGTTTGGATTGAGATGAAAATCAATTTTACGATGTAACTCACTGTATGAATGTGTTCTATGAAATGAATAAAGTATTGGTTATGGTCATTACAAATATTTTTTCATATTTCATTCATAGATTTCTGTAGAAAAAAGCATAATTAGACAAATGTACAGGGATTGTTGTTTTAGGATAGCAAAGTAGGTTTTGATTTAGTGTTACATCCCAGGAGAACATCTATAGTCTAGTTTTACATTCAGATGGACTGTCTGAATGTTACAACCTTTAATGAGCGACCAGCAATTTAGGTCTGATTTGCATGTAATGAAATATGATGACATAAGTAGAACTAGAAAATATGGAATTCTTGCCAATTCAGTTTTTCAATGAATGAAAGTAAGTTGTAGAAAATATGAATGTGATCTTATGCAAATAAATAATTGAATCTGAGAGAGTAGCTAAAAGTATTTTCTAAAACAATTTCCTATCAAACAGTTGTAAAATAGGTTGAGGTGAAGAACAGAAGAAATGTAAACAAACTACCAATAAAGACTTTGAATTAAGTCTATACATGACATTTCCTACAGTTATGCCTAATATAGTGTATTATTTATGTATTGACTATCATCACTTAAGGGGTTCAGTCAAATCATCCTGTGTATCTTAATTGCCATTTAAGAGATTAAGGGCTCATTTGTTGATTTCATTCAGGTATGAAACTAAAACCTAATAACACTGAATATATGAAGCGGATTCATACACAAGTGTGATAAGGTTTTTAGTTTCTACAAAATCAATACATACTCTCTCCAATTGATTAAGAAACAGATTTGTAATGGGACTAAAATTGTTTTCATCGAAGAATAAAACCAACTTTTCAGCTAATCAGAATACACAATTCTTAATGTACACAACTTAGAGTAAATCATCTAGTCATAGACTTGTCTAAGAACTTCCTGAAGTTAGTATTGAATCATCTTTTTTTTGATGATCAAATCAATCTTCTATATGCAAAATGAAAATGTCAAGGTTACAACTGATTCAACGCTCTTGGCTTTATGCAAATTGTGAACAACATCAATTCTATTTGCAGTTTTAGTTATTATGGTTGTTTATGTACTATGAAAAAGGAAATAGATTTTTGAGAGCTCTTACTAAATAATGGTGACATGACTGTGGATGTAGAAGTTTGTGTGTGGTGGAACTTAAAATTAATAGTTTGAATTTATCAAATGTACATGCAATCTTTACTGTTTCTAGCAGTTTGATGCAAATTGGTGTGTTAGTAATCTGAGTTAATAGATGAAATATATTCATTAACAAGTACCTGTAGATGCTGTTGCTTATAATGATTCAAAGTTTTTTTTTTATAATTTCATAAAAACATAATTTATTTTATTTATAAGATTTTTCGATTTTTATACGCCCGTCGAAGACGGGACGTATTATGGGATCACCCGTGGCGTCCGGCGTCCAGTTGTCCGGGCGTCCGGGCGTCCGGGCGTCTGGCGGCGTCCACTTCTTTGTCCGGAGCATAACTCTGTCACTTGAAGTCCGATTGACTTCAAACTTGGCAATTATATTCTTCTTATCATTGCGGAGTGCAGTGCACAAGAACCATAACTCTACCTGGCCGATTTTTTGAGTTATTGCCCTTTGTTGTTTTTCAGACTTGAATCTTGTCCGGAGTATATCTCTTAAAGTATTATAGCTAGGATCATGAAACTTCATGGGTGTATAGACCTCACCAAGGGGGAGTGCAGTGCACAAGAACCATAACTCTACCTGGCCTATTTTTTGAGTTATTGCCCTTTGTTGTTTTTCATACTAGAATCTTGTCTGGAGTATATCTCTTAAAGTATAATAGCTAGGATAATGAAACTTCATGGGTGTATAGATCTCACCAAGTGGGAGTGCAGTGCACAAGAACCATAACTCTACCTGGCCTATTTTTTGAGTTATTTGCCCTTTGTTGTTTTTCATACTAGAATCTTGTCCGGAGTTTATCTCTAAAAGTATAATAGCTAGGATCATGAAACTGCATGGGTGTATAGATCTTACCAAGGGGGAGTGCAGTGCACAAGAACCATAACTCTACCTGGCCTATTTTTTGAGTTATTGCCCTTTGTTGTTTTTCAGAATTGAATCTTGTCCAGAGTATATCTGTAAAAGTATAATAGCTAGAATCATGAAACTTCATGGGTGTATAGATCTCACCAAGGGGAGGTGCAGTGCACAAGAAATATAACTCTACCTGGCCTATTTTTTGAGTTATTGCCCTTTGTTGTTTTTCATACTAGAATCTTGTCCGGAGTATATCTGTAAAAGTATAATAGCTAGGATCATGAAACTGCATGGGTGTATAGATCTAACCAAGGGGTAGTGCAGTGTACAATAACCATAATTCTACAAAGCCTATTTTTTGAGTTATTGCCCTTTGTTGTTTTTCATACTAGAATCTTGTCCGGAGTATATCTGTAAAAGTATAATAGCTAGGATCATGAAACTTCATAGGTGTATAGATGTCATCAAGGGGGAGTGCAGTTCACAAGAACCATAACTCTACCTGGCCTATTTTTTGAGTTATTGCCCTTTGTTGTTTTTCAGACTTGAATCTTGTCCGGAGTATATCTGTAAAAGTATAATAGCTAGGATAATGAAACTACATGGGTGCAAAAAATATTCATTCAAAATAACCTCAGTTCTATTCAAACCCCCAGTTAATACTAAGCAGTGTGACGGGCGTATCTTGTGACAATTTGGCACCTTGTTGAGTTCTGTTTAAGTCTGACAGACAGAGAGACTGTATAGTCAAATCACAAACTAACATTATATTTGGGAAAAAAGCATATTTTTAACGTTATTCAAATATGTAGATTAGGGTGTCAGAGATTAAACTATCTGTTCTTAATTTTTGTAGGAAATCAAGGCTGGTGGTAAATATGAGTTTGCCAAGGATGGTTTCAAGAGACGTCTGGGAATCAAAAACTGCAACAGTAAAGATGAGGCCACATACAAATGTAAAATCCCAGGATCAGAAACTTCTGCCATGCTTTTCGTTGAGCGTAAGTATACAAGCAGAATTTTATCTGTGTCTAAATCAGAATAATTTGTATGTAAGTGATAGAGTTGATAGAAAACAAATTACTTGTAACATTGTTGATCATGCAGTATGTAGATTGTTAAGCTTCAACAGTCGTAAATGCCTATAAGCTCATAGGAAAAAATACAAGAGTGTTTAAAAGATACATTACCAGGTTATCAATTTTCTGTTCAATTTCTACAAACACATATTTTGTCGCATATCTTTCAGCTGATATCAAATTCTTGAAAAATATAGAGAAAGAATAAAGGAGAAAATAAGACACTCTTCAGTGAGTCAGCAAGGCCTAAAACCCCAACAATGCTCTGGTCAGTTAGGGTGTCAATTATCAGTTTTCTCCTTGTCATGCTGAAACTGGAATATTCTTTCATTAGCAGGAGATATAGACAGAGATCAGTCTGCACCTATGTGCAGTCTGATCTCAGTCTATACCACCTGAATGTCAATTTTTAACCAGAGAAATGTGAAGCTGGTATTTTCAACAAAAATACTGCTTGACAACTAGTGTATCAAGTGCTATCAGCCCTTTGATTTTTCACAATGTTCTAAGCATTTTCTCAGCAAATTATTGGTTTATATCTTTTTTTTCAGCCGATATCAAATTCTTGAAGAAATTAGAGAACAAGAAGGAGAAAGAAAAGGGCACACTTCAACTAGACTGTAAGGCCTCAAACCCTAACAATGCTCCAGTCAAGTGGTTCAAGGATGGACAACCCATTGATAAAGATGATCCGTAAGTTACCCCAAAAATCTCTAATAGAACCCAGAGGTTCTCTTAGATTTGTTGCATTTCCAAACAAAGGGATGGTTTTTATTAGAGGCTAAGCTTCATATCGATGGCTTAGTGTGAAACAGTTGTAACTGCCTATAAATAGGCAATCACAACCATTTCATGCTGAGCCAAAGATATTGGTAAAACGATGAAAATATAAAAAAAAAAAAGACACAATCCATGCAAATACAATTTTTTTAGCAATTGATCGTGGAAAAGGTGCATAAAATCTCTGTTGAATTTTAAGTAACCTTGATTTTGTGGGTATGTGCCTTTATAAGAAGCTTCAAGATTTTGTTAACTCACATAAAAAATGGGCGATTTCAACCTCTTTAAAGGGGATTTGGGTTTTATTAGAGCATGGGGCTCTATTAGAATTTTTACGGTACATATATGTATGAGCCGATGCTTCAGATGAGGGCCATATTAAGACTCTGATCAGCCTGTACATCCGCACAGTCCGATTATAGTCTTCAGTGAGCACTTAATATTTGAATTTTTTGTTGAATAAATTCTATCCATTCATCCGTGCATCCAGCCAGCCATCTATTCATCCATCAATCCATCCATCCATCCATGCATCCAGCCATCAATTCATCCAATGGATGGCTACAGACTTATTGTCTTTGTTTATAATTGCAGATTATTTTAATAGAATGTTATAGATGGTTGTCCAGGCTGGTCAATTTCTGTCCATTTCACACATATGAAATTGTTGGAAATGTCACACACTGGACCACATACCTACATTTTCATTTTACTTCACCTTAATTCAGCTTTCACTGTCAAAAGTCTTTAAATCAAATCCTCCCTTTCATCATTTTAGTTTGAGTTTGTGCTTTCAAATACTTTTGAAAATATTTCTGAATTACAGACGTGTAGAAATTTCGAAGAAAGGAGAAGTCCTTAAGATGATGTTGAAAAACCTTACAGAGGCTGATTCTGGAGAATACATGGTCAAGGTTGGAGATCGACCATGTAAATGTAATGTGCAAGTTGAGGGATGTAAGTAAAAGTTTTTCAAATCTAGTTAATTACAGTCCACCCATTACCAGATTCAAAAGACTTGAGTTGTACTAATTAAATGATGTTGCAGATAACAATTCAAATTGATGTCTCAGCTCAAAACAGTTGTGACAGCCTTTATATCTATATCTATATATATCTATAAGGCAGTTACAACTTTTTTTGCACTGAGCCATCAAAATGTCAGTAAATTAAGATATAGGGTACAAAACAAGCTATGTATGCATATTCAGGCATTACAAAGTCATTGCATCATTTGTTTATGCTAGCATGCTCTAGGAATTATGGAATGATGATTTTAAGAATCTCAATGTCCGGCTGATTTGAAAATTGTGGAACACTACATCTATCTTAAGTTTGAGAATATTTTAGTTTTTACAACAACAACAACAACAATCACCTCAAATTGATTATTTTTTGTAACCAAGCTATTGAGTAACTGCTTAGTATCATTGAAATGATATAATTCTTTTCAGTACCCAAACCTCCAAAGGTGGACTTTGATAAAATACCAAAAGAAGTTATACTGAAAAAGGGAGAAAAGTTGCAGTTGGATATACCTTTTGTTGGTAAGTAATATGCATTTACATATCCTATCAAATTTCAGAGCTATAAGTTGAGAAAAAATCTGCAACTTAACCCTTGTCATGCTGAACCCAGAATATTTCTCCTTTGGCAGAAGCTATAGACCAACATCAGCCTACACCTATGTGAAGTCTGATGTTAGTCTACACCACCTGTTTCTCACTTTCAAACCAGAATTGTCAATAGATTAGTTTTTTAAATAAAAAAAATGACCTACAGTTGGTTCTTTCAGTGCTTTTTGCCCTGATTTTGATGAAAATTTTTGCCAAATTTTATTTAGCATGACAAGGGTTAACTGAATATTTTAGGGGTCATGAAGAACTTGTAAATGTTTAGGTACTTACAATTTTTTTAGCTGATCACCTTATTTACTAAAAAAGAATTTACTTGATGTTGTTTGCTTTGCAGGAAGAACAAACATGAACCTGTTTGAATTGTTGCCATACATTTTGGTATAGAATTTATTTTGGGAAAATGAGATGGACACATTGCAGCACAATAAATTTTATACATGTTTTCTTACCAAGAAACATTACAGCACAATAAATTTGATACATGTTTTCTTACCAAATTAAGGCAGGGTATGATGATTTTTTTTCTCGTTTGAAAATTGATATCATCCTCATGGACATTTTAGATGATTATTTTTTCAAGTCAGGAAAAAACAAAGTTATATTTTAGATATTTTTTTCCATATTTTTCGTATTGAAGCTAAGGGAATGTAGCTAGAAATCCATCAATAAGATGTCTTTGCTATTTAAATTTCAGGAACTCCAAAGCCTACTCTACAGTGGTCTAAAGATGGTGAGAAGTTGTCTGATATAGAAACTGACATTGAGAACAAGGAGAAGAGTTCACATCTTTGTATACCAAGTACAATACGGGAAGACACAGGAGAATATTGCCTCACTTTGTCTAACGAGGTTGGCACAGAGAAAGTGCCCATCAATGTCATTGTTATGGGTAGGTAACATAGATTTATATGTTGGACATGTTTCATGGCTATTGGCTAAAGATATTATGATGCTTTGCAAGCCAAAGAACTCGACAGATGTCCTACCTTAAATTCAAATATATGTACTCTAGATTAAGCTATGTAACAAGGTTTTAGAATTTAGCTGAAAATATTTTGGATTTTTTCTGTGATTGACACACACAATATTGGTATACTTAGTTTAATATATTTTCTTATTGTATATAGATAAGCCAGGCAAGCCCAAGGCCCCACTTGACATTGTGGATGTGTTCTGTGATCGCTGTGCTCTACTGTGGGATATTTAGTTACACATACATTGTATATTTTCTTGTTTTATATAGATAAGCCAGGCAAGCCAAAGGCCCCACTTGACATTGTGGATGTGTTCTGTGATCGCTGTGCTCTACTGTGGGATAAACCTGAAGACGATGGTGGCTCACCAATCACACACTATGTTGTTGAAATGAAAGAGGCTGGCAGTGATTGGAAAAAGGTATACTCAACCCTTGTCATGCTGAATAAAAAAAATGAAAAATGAATGTAAAATCAAAGTGCTAAAATCACTGGAAGTTACCAAATGTGAGCAAGTAATGATTTCGGAAATGCATTGTTTAACACCTTTCTGGTTTAAAAATGAAATTCAGGTGGTATGAACTAAGATCAGACTGCACTTTTGTGCAGACTTAACAATGTCTGTACCTTCTTTCAAAGCAGGAATATTTCAGGTTCAGCATGACAAGGGTTAACCATATCCCTGACTCAGCACAAAACTGTTGTAGCTGCCTATATATTTATATTTGCCTTTTCTTGAAACATTCATTAGATGTGTTTGACTAGCAATACTGGGTATATTTTTGAGGCGCTAGCAAATGCTTCATTATTCTAAATGCATAGCTTGACTACATATAAATTTGGATATTTGTTTTATATTGTAGGATTAATTCGGATCTTCAAGTCCACTAGCCTTACTAAATTATTTTGTAATCAATATTTTATAGGTATGTGACACAGATGACATTGAAATTGATGTGGCTGACTTGAAACAAGGCAATCGTTACACCTTCCGTGTGGCTGCTGTTAATGAAATGGGACAAAGTGATTGGCTGGCTGCTGACGGAGAAATACTTGCCAAGGATCCTTGGGGTAAGTCAAAATGTTCTTACTAACCTTTTAGTAGTGGCTTTATAAAAGAGAACTAAGTATTTGATCCATGTAAGAATTGTTAATCTTTCTAAGAGTTTGTGACTGAATTCTATATATTTTCAATATTGAATACCTTAATTAAAAATGTTACATTTTCTTCTTACTTTAATATGATGGGAGTTCATTTTGAAACTGTTAGAAGAAATCTCGATGTAGTATATTGTACCAACAAAATTCCATTTATGCAATAATAAAGCTTAGTTCTGTCCCATTTTGAAAGCAATTTGATCTAATAATTTTAATTGTATCATATTTTTCTTTAAATGTATTTCTCTTGAAAGCAGTTTAAAAAGTAGTAAAGTTAAGTCACTTGGTAAATGTTCATATCCCTATGACAATTTCAAGGACAATGTCAATTATCAAGGTCATATCGTTTAAATTTTGAATAGCAGGAAAGCAGGTATTTAACAAACACATAGAGGATGATTGTGTGTTTTAGGTTAAGATCAAATTAAATACGAGAGAACAAAAACGCTATTTTGTCACTAGTGGTAATTTCACTGCGTTGGTAGTGAATTTTTCAATGGTAATCTATCATTATTTATCGATAATCCACTAAAAAGCATCTTGTTACTTTTCTCAGATCCCACCACCCCACCACGGGACCCTGTCATTCTGGACTACGACAAAGATTATGCAGAAATTGGTTGGTCTCCACCAGAGAAAGAGAATGGGGCCCCAGTAGATAAATATATCGTACAGGTCAGAGAGAAAGGAAAGGATGACTGGAAACCAGTAAGTTGTCCATCTCGAATGACTGCCTTTTATGAGAAGTGAAATATCAAAATTGAGGGTTTTGAAAGGAATTCAAAACTGGAGATAAGCTCATTTGATAGCATTTCTACAAAGCAAAAAGAGACAAAATGCTTAAATATTTCTGAATAAGATCTCTTGATTTTTTTCAATTTGTATACTAACAGTTCATTATTGATATTGGTCCTACTCACTTGACATTTAGGAGTGCTAATTATTTTCCTGTAAAATACTGTAAATTCAAAGTGCACTGATTTTGATCCTTTTACTTTAAACTTTTCTGGTTTTAAACAAAAAATCAGGTGTACAGGTTGATCTTTGTTTACACCTCGAATCCTAGAAGAAATATTCCAGGTTCAGCACAATAAGGATAATATTAGGGCTAAAATTACCAATAAACAGCATGTTTATGGTTTTGACGTATTCTATGTTTTGTCTTTGAAAATACTAAGTAATGATCATTATAAAACCATTAAAAATCTGTATATTATAGGGCTGTGAGGTGCCTGGTGATCAGAACAAGGGTACAGTTGAAGGGCTTGTAGAGGGCAAAGAATATGAATTCAGAGTGTTTGCCCAGAATAAGGCTGGACCCTCAGAACCCAGTATTGTGTCTCCTCCAGTTAAAACTAGAGCTAGAAAAGGTAACATACAGTTTATGTAATTATTCATAAGAAAGATAATATTATTACATACCCTGGGAAGTGAATTGCAGTGTTGTCTTGTTAACACAAGTTAAAATATGTGACGAGTCATGTACAAGGTGATGACCATATGATTTACTCTTTGAAATCTAGTTTCAAAGAGTAAATCAAATGGTTATCCCCTTTGTGCATGACTTGTCACATATTTTAACTTGTGTTAACAAGATAACATTGAAATGAAGTTTCAATAAAGTTTCGAGAGAAAGTCAATCAGATATATTATTTTGAAATAAACATGTTGAGAGATGAAATGCCCATACAAAATAAAGGAAATCTACCAAAGCGAAAAAAAACCCAAAACTTCCTAGTCAGTTTGTGGGAGATAGTTTTTCCTCTGAAGAAGTGATTGATAGGCGTGGCTCATATAAGCAAATGTGACAGTGTGTTACAGATGATAAATACTTGGAAATACAAACAATGATTTAAAGTTTATGAAGCACAAGTTACTAGAAATTCATAAGTGATGATGCAACCATGATAACCCCAAAACTGTGTTTAGGGGTATATAGGAGTCAGCTTGTTGGTCTGACAAACCCTCCACCTGTACCTTTTTCTTGTCCCCTCAATTTCTCAGCAACAAATGGAGAGTTTGATCCAAATTTTACAGATATGCTCAGTATCTTCTTTCTCTTGGACAGTATTCATATCCTTGTTTTGGGACCGCAATGTTGTATCTACAGTTTGTATAAAACTGTAGATATGATGCTTTGATTGCCTACCTAAAATATTGTTAATTTTTACAGTGAAGCCCAGAATCATGGACCGTGACTCTCTGAAGCCAATCAAAATTAAGGTTACACAGACCTTTACTATTCCTGTCTCATTTGTTGGAGAACCAGCTCCTGAGGCCAAGTGGTCAGTACGAGGTCTTGTAAGTATCTGATTGGTTAATTTGATCTTTTGTAACCCTTGACCTGCTGTATAAACAGAAAAACAGCACTGCCCTCAGGATGACAATATGGTGCAAACTGTTTACAAATCATACCCCCCTTTTGCACACAAGTGCATGCGCAAATGGAGGGTAAAATTTGCAAACAGTTTACATTGTTTTGTGACCCTGAATGCTAGGCAGGGTGAATAGATAAGGATCTTACTGAATATACATGCAGGCTGATCTTTGTCTATGCTACTTATCTTCAAATAAAATCAGTTAGGTGTCTGTGGAACAAGGGTTAATTTTTGTTAAGATTTTAATTAAGGAACATACCACAAAGGAAATGTTAGTTAAAACAAAATGGATGATCATTAGATAAACAGAACTGAAGTTTAAAAATTATATATAATTGAAAAGTCCACATTTATAGCCCAGTTGTTAAACAATAGATATTGCTATAGCTTTGGCATTATTGTTATATTCAATTTGTTATGTTTGTTTAATTTAACATATATTCTTGAAACTTGGAATATTTTTCAGTAACCCAGTAATTAACAATTGGGTAATTCTAATCCTTTCTTTCCTAGATAAATGGGCTATTTTGATTACTATCAATCAGTTTGTCTGTCTACTGTCATAATTTTGACAATCAAGTATTTGCAGTACTCTTTGTTTTAATTTAAGAATCTAATCTCTTTTTTCCAACACATGGGATAATACAAAAATTACAATAAGCTGCAAAAGAAGTTTTTGTTACATACATGAAGCATCTTGTGTGATCCTTAAGATTTTGTTATCAGCAACACAGCAATCACGTTTCTCATTGATAGTAACACAATTGATCCAATTTGTTATCACATGGCTGAATATACACAGCACATTTACAGAAAGTTTTGATGCTTCTTATTCTATTTTTCTCATTTTGTTAATTTCCTTCCCCATTGCGCATTAAAATCCATTATTGAAAGATCTTTTAAGGATTGTGTCAAGCCTTTTTATAACATATCATAATTTTGTTAAATGATACTATTTTAAGAATGGCTCGAATAAATTATTGAATTCATAAATAGTGTACTATAATATTGATTGTAAATGCTGGCTGGCAAATTTCATGTTATCTTAGATGATTTACAATATCTGTTTAGAAACAGAGTTAGAAATAAATAAATTGTGATGATTTATGGTTGTCTGATTACTAAATGATGCAACTGATCTGTGTCAAATTTGAGTTAGTGTTTTCTGTGATTCCATGTATGTGTATTAATATTATTGTACCCTCCACCTACGAAGTAGAGGGGGGTATATTGGTTTCACCATGTCTGTCTGTCTGTCAATCCATCCGTCCGTCCATCTGTCCGTCCGTCCTCAGAACTTTTCGTTTTCGGACTCTAACTCAAGAACCAAGTGACCTAGAATCATCAAACTGTATACAAATGTTGCTTATGACCCAAGGAAGTGCCCTATTGTTTTTTGGTAACATAGGTCAAAGGTCAAGGTCACAGTGAGCCTTTGTTCAATTTTCTTTTCCGGACTCTAACTCGAGAACCAAGTGACCTGCAATCATGAAACTTTATACAAATGTTGCTAATGACCCAAGGAAGTGCCCTATTGTTTTTGGGTCACATAGGTCAAAGGTCAAGGTCACAGTCAATTTTTGTTCAATTTTCATTCCAGACTCTAACTTGAGAACCAAGCAACCTACAATCATGAAACTTCATGCAAATTCTGATAATGACCCAAGGAAGTGCCCTATCGTTTTTGGGTCACATAGGTCAAAGGTTGAGGTCACAGTGAGCCCCTGTTCAATTTTCATTTCCGGACTCTTACTCAAGATCCAAGCAACCTACAATCATGAAACTTCATGCAAATGCTGCATATGACCTCAATATCTGTTACAAACACATCCTGCTCTAATAGCACTTGCATTTTGACAAAGTGCTTGTGGGGTGTATAAGTCCGCTCTGCGACAGTTCTAGTTGATGCGTGATTTGTGTCTATACTGGTTTACTATATGAACTATAGACTTTACTCAATTGAACCCTATGGAAGGTCTCATACAGTGATGATTGATATTTTGTCAAACTGCAATTTCACTTATTATATAGGTAATTGATTTGTCATTCAATTTTCAATCCATTGGATAAAAGTTTCATCTAAAAAAATTACTGCTAAATGCAACAACTTACAATTTTATTCTTGCCATTCTATATATATACACACAGTCAAACCTGTCTTAAGCAAGCACCCATTGGACATTAAAAAAACACTTACTTAAGACAGGTGCTTGCTTAATACAGGTTAATTTCAGGGCAATTAGTTCATTTGAGAACTTGGTTGCTGCTTGCTTTATACAGGTTGCTTGCTGAATACAGGTGGCCGCTAAGACAGGTTTGACTGTATGCTGCACTATACATTTTTTTAGCCCAATACTATGATATATTTACAAAAGGAAATTTTCCAGAGCAATAGTCTTATGATCTCTTTAAGATTTTTTTCAAAACAAAAATGTCATAAAAATAATAATAGAAAAGATGTATTTTCAACAATGTGGACCTAAGGCAATTAGGTTACAGCAGTAAATCCTTTGTTATATAAGATGTTGTTTGACAAGTTATCAACTACTTCATATTCATTTATGTTTGTGTAAGAATGTTCATGTGTTTTATGTTGAAATTGACTTCCCCATTTTAGGATGAGAAGGGTAGACTTGTTGAGGTAAATACTCTTAAGGCTTCATGGCGTAATGCAATTAAAGACAGCTGCTGAAATCAACATACTGTATTTCTTCTAATAAAATGTGCAAAGAGTAAGGCAATTCATAGATAGGAAGCTTTTATCAAGCTTTAAGCATAAACATTTTATTATTAAGAACTATTTTCTTTGTTTTATTTTGATCTAATTGGAGTAATAATTCTGCCAAAGAAGCAATTTAAATAATTGTTTTCAGAAATATTACTCAGCTTAAATCAGAACTCTTTATATTTCTTCAAGATATTGTCATACAAATAAATCATTTAAGGCATGATAAGTGAGTTTACTGTATACATTTTATTGGCAGGTGGGATTATTACTAGAAATACAGTATCTGTTCAAGCAGGGGATGGCAACACCTATTTTTACTATTTATAACATGTTGAAATTTATAGTCACCACATATCATGATGATATTTTTTTACAATCATAAAGATATTGCCTAAGTTCATACATTCACTCTGTAGGAAACCTGCAAACATTCATCACATTTGATCAAATTATTTCTTGGTGTAAATTTTAAAAAGTGTTTTCATATATTTCATTCATTTAGAGGACACACATTGAAATTTTTTTGTTTATTCCATATTTCATTCAAGACAATTGTTGTCCATCATTACTCAAGTAGCATATATATTCAAGCGGTTGCCATCCCTCAATTTCTTGCAGTTTAAAACAATTTAGATAGATACAAAGCTTGCTTTAAGATTTCACACTGTTGCTAGATAGACAAAGTTCATGCTTATTGCTTAATTTATTTTTAGCAAATGCTCACAGATAATGCTTGCTAGCAAATTCAGATAGTTGATTATTATTAACAAATGCCATAACTATGCAAGGCACATTTAAAAGGAAGCTGCATACTTTAAGAAGCTGAATGTGGGTTAACAGGATTATTTTTACTGCGTCCTAAGGGAATTTGCAGTCCATTCTTAATCAGCAAAAAATGCATAAAGCTATTCATGTGATTGAGTGTAAATATCAAGCCAGCCTGAGGTCAGCAAGACAGTCATCACAAGTGCAACTCCGTGTACAGGCATGTTTGTTGGCATGGATATGTGAATCAGTCTGTCTATGCATTAGTTCGAACTTCCCCTTATGTACAGTTTAGAATGAAATTGAAATGTGAAATAGTTAATATTTTCATAAGTGTCCTTACTTATTAGTAATTTAAGAGTCTGTATGGTATAAATGTCCCTGGGGATTTAGAGTATGGGCACTGAGATTGGTTTTGCAACTTCACATCAATTTTCTTCCTAGTCAATAACTATTTGACATCAGTTGTTAAATCTTTTGTTGTTGTTTAGCCTAAAACTACAACTACAACTAAAACATTGTCATTTATAAGTAAATAAGCATCCATTAACCCCTCAATGGATTGAAAAGGTCCATCGTGTAAGCTGTTCACTAATTGGTAGAGCTGCTTAATTGGGAGTAGGCAGAGGGCAATGCTTGAGAACAGTTCCGGTTTTGTATTGATACTACTAATAATTGTTAGAGTTAATTTTAGATAAGTCTATTAACAAATGGTGAGGTGTTTAATGTATCAAAATGAGTATTCAGGTAGGTTTTTTGGGGCTCTTTGGCCCTAAAGTTTACAAAATGTTACCCAGAATATATTTGGGTAGAATTGACAAGACACTAGATCTTGAATCAGATTACTGTAAAAGCTCTAATAGAACCCCCGGTTCAGTTTGTATCATCGCATTTCAATGAGCAAGAGATGAGCTTTTATTAGAGTCTATGCTATCGAAGGCTCAGAGCAAAACAGTTGTAACTGCCTATAAAAATATTGGCAGTTCAATTGTTTTGCCCTGAGCCATTGACAGTTCAATGGCCAAAATTTAACTAGTACTCACAAAAAATTAATATTTGATTGGGGTAAAAGTGCATAAAATCCCTGTAAAATGTTAACTGTTGTTAACCTTGATTTTGTAGGAATGGGCCTTTATTAGAGGATTCAAGATTTTGTAAAATAACACCAAAATGGTTGATTTTAAGCTCCAAAAAAGGAGAATGGGTTATTATTAGAGCATGGGGCCCTATTTGAATTTTTACGGTATTTATGCCGAAGTAAAGCCAGAAGAGTATTACATAATAACAAAAAAACAATGTTCTTGTTTCCAAATCTAATTATGTAGTAGAGGTATTTATCAGAAATTCTTTTATTTATTTATTTTTTGAGATTGATCCATCCATTTTTGAAAGTTAAGAGTGCAGGCTTCAAAATCAAATTTTAAAATCCGGTGCAGTCTTCAAATCAAAGTTCAGAATCAACACCCAGTTACAATATAACACAGGATTACCAGACTGATTGTGATGCCATGTATTTAAATAAAAATGAGATATCATAGTCTAGGTGTTACCAAAATATCATTACTACATCATGTATGTTGATTGATCTAAAAGTCAGAAAGTGACCTCTAAACTATCTATCATAAACAGAATTATGAGAATTAATTTGTTTGGCCATTTCAGAAAGGACAAGAGGCTCCTTTAGCAGCTGGAGACAATGTCACCATTGACAATGTTCCCAAGAAAACAACACTATCCATCAAGGACTGTATTCGTAAGACCACAGGCAATTATATAATCACTGTGGAAAACAAACACGGAAAGGATTCAGCAGAAATTGAAGTTGTTGTTTTAGGTAAGGGTTTGATCTTGTGTTAAGCATGAGGGAAGTTTCCTATTAAATATTAATACCATCAGCATGATTATCTGTTTGAAATAGTAATTTTCTTATTTTCAACTTCTTCAAAGTTTTGAAATAGTCTCTTTTTAGTAGAATATTTATCTTTCTTTTCTTGTGGGCAAAGTATCTTTTTTTCTATAAAAGGGTAACTTATGTACGGTACTTTATAATTAAAACTGCGATTTTATATTCTTTAAATTGACCAGGTGCCTGTTTTGTCACTTACTGTACAACTTGTTTATGGAATGTTATTAGCCTTTGATCAAACTTAACCTCCCCTATACAGACAAGAAGTATTTAGGTCCTTTGACCTCTACATGATATAATTGAATGAACCATCATAATAGAAAAATCTATCAATATTACCAAATTTGTACAATGTCTTTGTTCAGGTCCATCTGGTAGACCAGAAGGTCCTCTAGAGGCCTCAGAGATAACAAAGAACAGTGCTAAACTCAACTGGAAACCTCCTGCTGATGATGGAGGTTCAGGACTCAAGTAAGTATCCATTTATCTTGACAATTAAAATTATCCTCTAGAGGCCTTGGAGATAACAAAGAACAGTGCTAAACTCAACTGGAAACCACCAGCTGATGATGGAGGTTCAGGACTCAAGTAAGTATCCATTTATCTTGACAATTAAAATTATCCTCTAGAGGCCTCTGAGATAACAAAGAACAGTGCTAAACTCAACTGGAAACCACCAGCTGATGATGGAGGTTCAGGACTCAAGTTAGTATCCATTTATCTTGACAATTAAAATTATCCTCTAGAGGCCTCTGAGATAACAAAGAACAGTGCTAAACTCAACTGGAAACCACCAGCTGATGATGGAGGTTCAGGACTCAAGTTAGTATCCATTTATCTTGACAATTAAAATTATCCTCTAGAGGCCTCTGAGATAACAAAGAACAGTGCTAAACTCAACTGGAAACCACCAACTGATGATGGGGGTTCTGGACTCAAGTAAGTTTTCATTTTAATAATTATATAATTCTCTAGATGCCTCTGAAATAACAAAGAACAGTGCTGAACTGAACTGGAAACCTCAAGCTAAGGATGGAGGTTTTTTGACTCATGTAAGTTTTCATTTATCTTAACAATTCAAATAATCCTCTAGGGGCCTCTGAGATAACAAAGAACAGTGCTAAACTCAACTGAATACCACCAGCTGATGATGGAGGCTCTTGACTCAAATAAGCATCCATTTATCTTAACAATTAAAATTTTCCTCTAGAGGCCTTGGATATTACAAAGAACAGTGCATAACTTAACTGGAAACCACCAGCTGATGATGGAGGTTCTGGACTCAAGGTAGTATTAATTTATCCAAACATTTATGATAATTCATATGGAGGTTTCAGATATAAAGAACACTTCTTAATCCAACTGAAAAACCATTTACTGATAATGAAGGTTCTGGACTGAGGTATTGATTCATTTATCTCTTAATTATTCAATGTATTTTAGGACTCTTTATCTTTAAAGATTAACAAACAATAATCTCCCAGCTTTTTGGTAACTTTAATGTTAGAAATAAATATTATTGCATAAAATGTATGATTTCGGGTCATTAAAGGCATGCGTTAGCAGACAAAAGCAGGGCTTAACGACAGAAAACGTGGATTAATCAGTAAATTCATGTGCCTTTTTAAATTAACTATTCTCAGTCTGGGCCTGAACACTTTATGTTAACGCCCTCAAAAACTTGAATTTACCCTATAATAACCGTTATAATTTTTCACAGTGGATATCGTGTAGAGAAGATGGATCTTGAGAAGGGAAAATGGGAGCCTGTTAAGAGTACCCAGAAGCCAGAGTTGGTTGTACCCAAGTTACTGGAGGGTCACCAGTACAAGTTCCGTGTCATCGCTGAAAGTCCAAATGGTGACAGTGAACCTCTAGAGCTTACTGATCCCATCACAGCTAAAAATCCATTTGGTAGGCTTATTAATTACTCATTACCATGTAATCCTACTATTTGCGGAATTTGAGCAATTAGTCCCATAATATCCCTATCGATTTATGGATAGGGATACTATGAGGCTAATAACACAAATTCTAGGCCAACATTGAACCTCCTTTATAGAAACCTTGGATCCACTACTGGTTTGATATGTCTAAAAACTTGTGATGCTGGTGTCCCGGGTTTGATCCCGGACGGGAGCACACATTCTATCCGACTATTTGTCTCTCACCCATAGGTTGATAATCGTAGTCCTATGTGAGATAGCATTTTGAGGCTGGGAAAGGATGTGATGGTTGTACTGGTGAGAGAAATACCAGGAATCAACGTTTAGGTGCTCCAGCCGCGGGGATGTAACTGAAAAAATGTTGAAAGCGGCTTTCCAACTCCATTCAATCAATCAATCAATTGTGATGCTGGTTAAAAACCCTTGGTATTATTGCATTGAACTTGGTATACTGAAAAAGACTAAATGAATAATCCCTGTTGGTCAAAAGTTACATAAACATGAACAACTCTCTTTGACAAACAGAAAGTGTAGACTAAGATTAAACTTCACTAATGTGAAGAAGGCTGATCTTTGTTTATGATGCCTGCCAAAATATGCTTTGTTTTCACCATGATAAGGGTTAATAACTTTGGCTTCAGAAAATATACAAAAATTTAGTTCTGGATTTTGGGCTAAGGGGTTCCTGAATTGCATCTTGTTTATGTTAAAGTTTGAGATAAGTGACTTATCATATACCCTACTTGTCTGTCCTTTCTGCTCATCTGTAGACATTTTCTTTGCTATACAGATGAACCCCACCCACCAAGAGCCCCTGAGGTTGATGAACAAGACAGAGATCATATCAAGATCAAATGGGAGCCCCCAGAGAACGACGGTGGAGCACCCATCACTGGGTATGAGGTCGAGAGAAAAGAACCCAAGAGTAACAGGTGGATGAAGGTATGTGTTTATTGCAATAATTCTCTGATGCTTTGTGCCAGTTCATAAAAAAGAAAGAAAAAAGGAAACACACATATAAGATATTCAATTATGTCCAAGCAACCACCTCTATAAGTGGCCAATTTAAGTAAGCAACGGTTTTCAAAGTTCTCTATATATCAATCAAAAATGTAGTCTGATATTTGTCTACACTTCCTGCTTTTACTAACTTATTTTTAGAAAAACGTGTGCCAGGTTGTTGACATGTCTTAAACATTGGCAATTCGGATAAACATTTATATAAACACCTCTTTGAGATAGCCTTCGCTACATTGCCTTGCAATATTTGTTTACAGATGACCAGAACACCTGTTAAGGAGTGTACATTTGATGACACAAAGGTGACTGCAAACAAGGAGTATGAATACAGAGTGATTGCCATTAATGAGGCAGGTCCATCAGGGCCCTCCATACCATCCAAACCTATCTGTGCTAAACCTGCTAAAGGTAAAATTCTTAACAAATATTTCACAAACGCAGGGGCACAACTTGTTAAACCTTGATAAGTAATCTGAGCACAATTCTATAAAACATTAAATGCTTTTCAATCTTCTTGCGCTGTTCAGACTTAAATCAGTCAATGTTGGTTGCTGTTATTTGGAGAATCAAGGATTTTGATTTCAAAAAATGAAATTCTAGAGTAAAAGTAGATCTAAATGGAATCAATCCATAAAAAATTCAGAATATTAAAATGAAAGTAAGACAGAAATTGAATGGATTATAATGTGTTCTATTACATTTATCAGCTTTGAATTCTAGTTCAAAATGGTTTTTGATTTGATGACTTCACAACAAACAAAGAAGGAATGCCATTTTGTTTCAAATATTTATGTAGTTGGAAGATATTTAAAATTCCTAGCTACAGCTTGAATAAGCTGTTTCAAATCAATATGTTTTAGAGACAAGTATGAAGTTTCATTATTGGAGGCGGTATACAAGGACGGGGGTCAAAGGGCATGGCCAGCAATTCCCTATTTTTTGTTTTTTCGGATTGATCTGGTCTTGTTTATATGTTTCTTGTTGTGACTTTTTACAGAGGCTCCTAAGGTTGATTTAGCTAGTTTATTTGGTGCCAAGGAGGTTAAGGTTAGAGCTGGTGAACCACTCAAACTGGACCTTGGTATTAAAGGATCCCCAACACCTACAGTTACTTGGCTTAAAGATGGAAAACCTATACCAAGGGTAGGATGATATTTATAATTCAAAATAGGAAAATGATTGAAAGGAAACTTTGATAATGATAACATGATATTAAACTTTAAAATTTATATATAAATGTAATGTTATAGGCCATGTAAGTGTATAAATAAAAGAATTTGAACTTCAAATAGATAACTAAACTTCTATTTATTAATGGCAGTTATTGTAAAACAAAACAGACATAATCTACATTTGAACTATCTGAAAATTTCATGATATTCGGAAACAGTATTAACATAATAAAATTGACTTATAAAAGACCATCTTATAATTCTTGTTGACTTTGATGATGACTTTTTTAACATTATAGGCCACTACCACCAATACAGATGATGCAGCTGCTCTGGAGATACCCAAATCTGAGAGAGGGGACACAGGGGTTTATAAAGTAAAGGTAGAAAATGAACATGGTGCAGATGAGGTGGAGATCCCTGTACAAGTTTTAGGTAGGGACATTTAAAGTTTTACCCTGGTTTACATTGAATAAAGAGATACAGTAAACTGGTGTATTGATTGCTTATCAATTCAAATTCCAATGATCCAATAGCATTTGGAAATACCTTGTCAATTTCATGTGACATGCTTCACATACGTCAAATTCTGCATCCAGAAAAAAATATTTATTTTATCAATAAGGTTTATGCATTTTATATTTTTGAAGCATACTTATGAGCCCTACTGAGATATTATGAATTAGAGACCAAAACCTTGTGTCTTAAATTAAGAACTAAGCTGTAATTTAAGAAGTTTGGGTTGACATATGTTAATATTCAAAATTCACACTTAAAAAAATGTACTAACTTATAAATGTATTAACATAATTAACACATGTTATGCTGAACCCAGTACCTGCTTTGGCAGGAGGTATAGTCAAATATTAGCCTGCACATATGTGCAGTCTGATATAAGTCCACACAACCTGATTTTCATTTTTAAACTAGAAAAGTTAAGAAATAACATTTTTGAAATGAATACTGACTAACTATTAGTGAATTCAGTGCCTTCAGAACTTTTATTTCAATGCAACTTTGCAAAAGTATTATTCTCTATGACAAGAGTATGAATGTGCAAGTTACAGATTTTCTGACAAAATGATATGCCTATTTCAGACAAGCCATCCGCTCCAGAAGGACCTCTAGTGGCTGATGAAATCTTTGCTGACTCCTGTAAATTATCCTGGAACCCACCAAAGGAAGATGGAAATGCTCCCATCTCTGGTAACTCATTCTTTCATAATTATTTACTTTAGTTAAATTTTAAAACCTCTTTAATATAGCTTGTTCAAAACATAAACTTAAACAAGAACTATGTAATAATTTGTTTATGCACTCAAATTGATTTAATATTCTGTCTTAAAAAGGTGACACCTTGCTTGTTGGCTGAGTGATAAGTGTGCTAAACTTGAAAAGAAATGGTGTTTGGTTTAAATCAGACTCAAGGCAGGTTTTGCCAATGTACAGGACACTATTGGGTGAGATCTCCAGTCAACTCAGCTATAAAAGTGGATAGCAGTATCAGTGCATAGATTCTATTGCCTCTATCTCTATTGCATGATAGGCAGGACCATAAGGATCATATGAGGCTGCCTCTTTCACTATGATATCTTCATAGTAATGAATGTCTATACAAGGACTATTGTATGACTGACTGCCTTATAGGTAGCCCCTTGAGTAACCACTGAATGCACACTTTTGTAGAAATGTTATTCTGTAGAGAAATGTAGGATTGACTTCTGACTTCTAAGGGATGGTCATAAGACACCACATTAGAATTTCGACTTGCGAAAAAGTTTTATAAAATGGCTGTTCTTTTTGCAGGTTATATTGTTGAGAAATGTGAGAAAGGTTCTTACTTCTGGGAGAAAGTTCCTGGTATTGTCAATGGTACATCACATCAAGTTCCTAATCTGCGAGATTGCATTATATCTTGACTGATCTTTTAATCTTTTTGCAGGTTATATTGTTGAGAAATGTGAGGAAGGTTCTAACTTCTGGGAGAAAGTGCCTGGTATTGTCAATGGTACATCACATAAAGTTCCCAATCTGAGAGATGGTGTCAAATACAAGTTTAGAGTTAAAGCTGAAAATATCTACGGTGTAAGTGAGCCACTGGAAACAGAGAAACCTGTCCTAGCTAAAAACCCATATGGTAAGTTTTTGTTTGAAAAAGTTCATTAACTCTGTGTATAAGGCAAAAAGTGGCCTTGTGAGGATTCCATGAGAAAAAAAAGATTAAGAAATAGATCAGACTCTGCAAAGATCTACCAGACATAGTATTTAAAGGTGTTACAGCTATAGAGTTAGATCTAATAGTAATTTAATTGAAATACAGTCAAACTTGCTCGAGCGACCACGTCTAATAAGCGACCTTTTTTTATTAAGCGACCATTTTCAAAATCCCCTTTCTTTAAAATCGATATATCTTAAAAAGTAGAAATCACTGGTGTAAGAATTCTTTAACATGAATCCTATGTTGTTTAAGCTCAACAGAATCACGATTCTATTGAGTTTTAACAGCATAGGATTATTGAGAATTTTGCAATTATATACATTTTCAATCAAAATTAAAATTCTTGTTTGTAAACAAACCGTGTAAACAGCGGCCATTCTCTTAAAAGACCGGTTTTTGGTGGTCCCGTTCGTGGTTGCTTAATACAAGTTTTACTGTATATTGTGGTTAACCTGAGACTCAGGAATGGTTGAAAAATTGCTCAAGTGGGCAGAGCAGGTAGGATATCCTAACAGTGCCAATTGAAAGTACATTTACCCTTGTCATGCTGAATAAAAAAACCTTGGCAAAATTATATATATAAATCAAAGTGCTGAAAGCTCTATATTTCCTAATTGTGAGTCAGCATTTGATTTTGAAAATATAATTTCTTAAACTTTTCTGGTTTATAAAGGCAAATCAGGTTGTATGGCATATGTGCAGGCTGATGTTTGTCCATACCTCCTGTCAAAGCAGGAATATTCCGGGATCAGCATGACAAGGGTTAAGATTCCCCAGCCTCTGGGGTAAAACTTAAGTGATTTTGAAAGTGGTGTAAGACTCCTTGTTATTTAATTATAACATAAATCATATTGTGCCTTTCAAGATCCACCTGGTGCCCCAACAGACCTTGAGATTGAATCCTTTGACAAGAGAACATGTAACCTTGTATGGAAGAAACCAGCCAGTGATGGAGGAAATCCAATTAAAGGTGATTTGTTTGTTATTTACCCTTCACTGGACAATCTAATTTTAGATTTGACAGAATCCCAAACAGTTGCAGATACTCTTTACAATAAGTTTATTTATTAACCAAAAAAATAATTTAAGATAGCTTCATTTACTTGTATTAGTAAAAGACATAATGATTGTATTACAATAGTAAATTTATGATGAGAAATTTGAGGGTTTAGTGCAAGACTGTACTAAGTTTATATACAGTGTAAATACACTAAGTACAGTCTTGCACTAAACCCTTGAAATAGTTTTGAAGTTTTCCCATGATGTTGATATTGGCTTTGGCGTGACAAAGTTTGACTTTGGTCATATATCTGTTGTTACTGAAGATATATTCATGAAACTTGGCATGTGTGTTAACCTTTACAAGACCCATAGTATTAAGGGGGATAACTATGGAAGAATTTTGTAACAGTTATGCCCCTTTTTTTATTAGCTCACCTGAGCACAAAGTGCTCAAGGTGAGCTATTGGGATCGTAGAATGTCCGTCGTCAGTCGTGCGTCGTGCGTCGTCCGTCGTGCGTCGTCCACAATTTCTTTAAAGATCTTCTCCTCCTAAACCAGTGGGCCAATCTTGATGAAACTTGGCAGGGATGTTCCTTGGGTCAAGCTCTACCAAAGTTGTTCAATTAAATGAAATCCACCCTTAACTTTCCCTTTACCCTTAACAAAAAGGGTGAAAATATGAAAATCTTTAAAAATCTTCTTCTCTGAAACCAGAAGGCAGAGAGCTTTCATATTTGGTATATAGCATCATCTAGTGGACCTCTACCAAGTTTGTTCATATCAAGACCCTGGGGTCATATTTGGGCTTTGCTCGGGCCCAACCCTTTTTACATAGAATCAAAGAGCGAAAATCTTTAAAAATCTTCTTCTCTGTAACCAGATGGAAGACAGCTTAAATATTTGGTGTGTAGCATCACCTAGTGGGCTTCTACCAAGTTTGTTCTTAACAAGACCCTTGGGTCATATTTGGGCTTTGCACGGGTGCATCCCTTTATCTCTTATGAGCACGAAGGGTAAAAAAATGAAAATCTTCAAAAATCTTCTTCTCTGAAACCAGAAGGCAGACAGCTTTCATATTTTGTATGTAGCATCATCTAGTGGACCTCTACCAAGTTTGTTCATATCAAGACCCTGGGGTCATATTTGGGCTTTGCCCGGGCCTAACCCTTTTTACATAGAATCAAAGAGCGAAAATCTTTAAAAATCTTCTTCTCTGTAACCAGATGGAAGACAGCTTAAATATTTGGTGTGTAGCATTACCTAGTGGGCCTCTACCAAGTTTGTTCTTAACAAGACCCTTGGGTCATATTTGGGCTTTGCACGGGTGCATCCCTTTATCTCTTATGAGCACGAAGGGTAAAAAAATGAAAATTTTCAAAAATCTTCTTCTCTGAAACCAGAAGGCAAACAGCTTTCATATTTGGTATGTAGCATCATCTAGTAGACCCCTTCCAAGTTTGTTCATATCAAGACCCTGGGGTCACTTTTTGGGTCCGACCGGGTGCATCCCTTTTTACATAGAATCAAATAGCAAAAAGGCATATCTGTCTTGCTCTTTGCTGAAAACATTCCATGGTATTGATCTTAGGCAATTATCTTCTTTTTGACATCTGCCTATCTATTTAATGTGATGTCCTTGGGGTCATAGAGACTCAGGTGAGCGATCTAGGACCATCTTGGTCCTCTTGTTTAATTTTTTTTGCATTATCCAGCACCTGCAGCCAAGCATTGCGTCCTTAGGTGGTGCTCTTGTTTCAATTTATACAGGTCCAAAGTACAAAAGTTTACAGACCGCAATGAAAAGAGAGTGTTATTTGAAAAGAAACTATCCTATGTGATAGCAAATATTGTTGGAAAAGCTGAAATTGCTTGTCCCAAGCAATTTCTTCCCTTTCCACAATATACTTAAAAGTTTGAAATTTATAGTGGCATAAAATCACAAGAATTGACTGGAAAGAGTTGATTTTATGGTTTGTTTTTATTTCTGTTCTTTGTTAACATTTACATTAACAATATCTGTTTCTAACTAGGTTACATTGTTGAGAAGAAAGACAAGCGAGGTGACTGGAGTCCAGTCAATAATTTCCCTGCCAAGGACTGTAAACTAGCTGTGATGAACCTACGCGAGGGCCAGGTTGTGGAGTTTAGAGTTAAGGCAGTGAATGATGGGGGTCCTGGAGCTCCAAGCAAACCCACAGAACCTCATACAGTCAGAGATCCTGTCTGTAAGTATACTATAGTAAAACTTAAATAAATACCAACTATACTCTATGTTAGTAATTTCCTCACTATAGATTGTGAACTAGTCATGATGAACCTTTGTGAGGGCCAGTTTGTGGAGTTTAGAGTTAAGGCAGTGAATGATGGGGGTCTTGGGGCCTCTAGTAAATGCACAGAACCTCACACCGTCAGAGAACCTGTCCATAAGTCTTCTTTTGTGACTAAATAAATTCAAGAATGTGACTTCAGCTTATGCAAATTTCTGTAATTATGCATATTTTATATTGCTATGTATGCAAATTTCTGTAATGATGCATATTTTACATTTATTTTCTTGTAAAAAGTTGTTTAAGCTTGCATGAAAAATAAATCAATTTGTGAAAATTCAGATAAAACCATTTTCTGAGAACTGAGAATTCCTCTCTGATCATCTCAAACCTCTGATAAGTTGTTTTCATCTTTGTTCTTGCTTAGTAAATATACCCAAAAGCTAGATGTATTTACACTAAAGTTTTAAATCAAAAGTAACATCATCTTATAATTGCTATGGTAGGATACTATGTAGAAAAATAAAAAGAATAAGTAATCTCTACACAAGCAAATGAGCCGAAGTTTGGTGTATGTTTTCTATGACCATTTAAAATTACTACCTTAAGGTAGTGGATCCGACCTATAGTAGGTATAACTTATAAGTTGAGCCTGTGCATAACATTTCCAACAATTTCAAATGTGCACAAAGCAAAGACTTTAGCCAGTCTGTGCATCCAACCAGTCTGACCAAAGTCTTCACTTCATATTCATTTTGTAGATAAGGTCTCAAAGTATCTGTAGGTCAGCAGGTAACTTTATATTTACAATATGGGGCTGTCAACGCTACTCAATGTTTGTACCTAAAGACCATTCCAAATTGTTTTAAATGTCATGCACAGGCTCAATTGTAATTCCATTTTTAGTTGCTGCTGGTGCCCCAGAAAAGCTTAACCTTGATGAGATCACTAAAGACTCTGCCAAGTTGTCCTGGGCTAAACCTAAGAATGACGGTGGCAGTAAGATTGAGGGCTATGTTATTGAGAAGAAGAAGCCTGGAGAAGACTGGGTGGAGTGTATGGAGGTCCCAGGACACCAGACTGAGGCCAAGGTCCCTAATCTGAAGGAAGGGGATGACTACCAGTTCAGGGTCAAGGCAGTTAACTCTCTAGGGCCTGGTGAACCTTCTAAACCAACAGATGTCAAGAAAGCTGAGGATCAACCATGTAAGTGGCTTAAAATCATTTGGGTGCAAAATTTAGAAAAAGGGGGAAAAACATGATTGATAAAAAGAGTGCTTTAAGCTGCTCTTTAACTGTCCTAAAAAATTATGATAAATTAAGATATTTCTATTGATTGAAAGTCTGGAACAAAAGAGTATGCAAAACACTTATTAGTACAGAAACAAAAACAGCTGTTTATTTATTAACAATTTCGAGGGGTTGGTGCAACACTATTGTAAGTGCCTATATTTATAGGCACTTACAATAGTGTTGCACAGACCTCTCGAATTGTTCATTTGTAGAAAATAAGAATTTTACTTTGAACATGGCTTAAATTTTGCCTTTAATCAGTAACTCTTAAGATATTTGTTTTTCTGTTAAGTTTCTTCACTAAATTTTCTGTTTTTGCACTGATTTGAAGGCTACTTGTGTTATTGGTTCATTATCAATAAACCCTACATGAATATTCATAGGCAAGCCTACCTTGGATATGGGAGGAGTTAAAGATATCACAGTGCGAGCTGGTCAGGACATTCGTATCCGTATTCCTTATTCTGGAGTGCCACAACCTACAGTCAAATGGTTCAATGGTGAAAATGAGATTGACAACTCTAGAACAACATGCAAGGTAATTACCCTGAAATAATTGTCTGTGTTGTTATGAGTAGATGAAGTTGTTGAGTAATAATTAACCCTTATCTTAATTAGTTTCCAATAAATTGCATTTTTATGCCCCCGTATCGAGAGATCGGGGGCATATTGTTTAACTCATGTCCGTCTGTCTTTCTGTCCGTCTGTCTGTCCGTCTGTCTGTCCGTCCGTCTGTCCGAAAACTTAACCAAACTTAACCTTTGCCTTTTCTCCAAAAGTATTTGACATACAAGGCTCATATTTGGCATGATGATAGATCTTAATGATCGGCATCTGCTGGTACCAAAGTCAAGGTCATGTGACAAGGTCAAGGTCAAACTTAAAAATGCTGTTACGGGGGCATTCATGTTTCACAAACACATCTTGTTTTTCGATACATTAAAATGACCCAAATTTCTCTCACAATAATTACAAAGTACAAAATAGGTAAATGTAGGATAAGATCAGACTGCACATCTGTGCAGGCGGCTGATGTTAGTCTATAACTTCTGTGTAATACACAGTAAGATGATTGGCCAAATATTAAATCTTGCTTTATTTCCCTGAATTGCTGTTTCTTATGTTTCAAAATTCCTGAAACATAAAATTTGTTCTTTTCATGTAATAATGTTAATCCATGTGAGGTTCATTTGTTATCTTTGCAACATCTTGATAAAATTTTCTCTTATCCTGTCAGACTTGAAGGCAGAAAGATTGAGATCCAAAGGGAATATTGACATCCATTTTGTTGTGTTTTGTGTTGTTAGTTGTGATATGTCTCTATGTGTGTGTATGTTTTATGTTATATTTTTCCCTGACAGATACAAATGCGTGGCACAGTGATCAATGAAGTTCAGGTATACTGTTTTTGACACATTCCTCGGTGTTAGTTTCCTTGCCATATCGTCACTGTTATTCTAAAACCTCGTAACTGCAGCTTGATCAAAGCTGTAGTTACGAGGTTTTAGAATGACAACGACGATATATTACTGTAACACCTGAAACATCCTTCTTCCATTTCATGCAGGGACCTTGTAAGGCCATTGTTGCAAACTATGTCCAAAGCAAAAGTGTGACAAAAGCAATTTTTAATCAAATAATGCACATTTTATGTTGGTAATCTGGGTATTCAATCCCATTTCCAAATGAAGGGAGTGAATTATTTATCAACTGATAAATTTCATGGTTCATTCATCCAAACTAAAGCATGAATACAAAAGCACATTATTAATTCTGAGCCTGAATTCTGTTCACAAATAACAGGTTTTCCAAATCCTAGTTGCTTATGAATTTATACATTCCCCACAATATGAGAGATCTTAAACATTAACTTAACCTCATTGCCTTAATGGTCAAGTCTATTACTACCTCTAATTTTTTAATGTTATCCTTCTACCAAGTCTCATACTTTAAAAAGGTAAGCTGATGTGTTTTATTGACAATTAAATGACTCGATTAAACTTTTAAAAGAAATTTGTATATCAATAGGCTATTTCAATAGCTTGTGTTTATTTAATACAACTTATTTATCAGTCAAGTATCTGATCAAACCACCAGCTGCTATTGTGGTAGTCGTAAAACACAAGGCACACTTGTGACAAAAGGGGGAAATTTTGTCCACTATTGTCTGTCAATCACAGATTATTGTTTTTGGATGAGAAGAACTGTTGTCATCAACGCAATCGTAAAAATGATATAAAGTTATTTTTTGTGCTGGATGTAATAAAAATGATGAATAATGGACCAAACACCTCTTAAAGATGGCCTGAAAATGGTTTTAATTTCAATGATTTTCTAGCCAGTTTTTCTTGCCAATTTTTCAGAATGATGAATATCTGTATTGCACCTTCTATAATATGAAAATTTAATTGTTGGATCTATAACAAGGTAGAAGGTGAATAACATAGCATTAACCCTTGTCATGCTGAATATAAATTCTTGGCAAAATTTCAACAAAATCAAAGTACTCAAAGCTCTGGATGTCTGAAATGTAATAAGGTTTTCATATTGAAAATTAAATTTTCTAGCTTTTCTGGTTTCAAAAAGGAATAACAGGTGGTATGGACAAAGATCAGACTGCACATATGTGCAGGCTGATGTTTGTCTATACCTCCTGCCAAGGCATGAATATTCCGGGTTCAGCATGACAAGAGTTAACTATATTTTATATGCTCTGCAGGACTGCAATCATTATTGTTTGCATATTGTAAAATTAAATTTCAGTGTCAAAGATGGTTTTGTGAGTTAATTGATTATCAGATTATTAAACTTTTATACTCGGATTATCAAGCAAGGATTAATTGTTTCCAAAATTACAGGTCACAGTGTTAAAGTTGGCTTGTATCAAACGTTCATAATTGTTTATGAACATTTTCTTTCCAGCTTGAGAAAGATGAGCTAGTGTTTGTGACCACCAATGCTGATCGCTCTGATACAGGTCCATACAAGGTCCAGTTGAAAAACCCATCTGGGGTTGGAGAAGGAACATTAAATGTCACTGTCCTTGGTGAGTTAATTTAAAAAACCAGTTTGTCAATGGTCTACAAAACCCTTGTAACAACTTTAGACATAGCTTTAGAAAGTGAATGTAGTAAAAGAATTATTATGGCAAAAATCTGATGGAAGCTATTTCTCATACAGTTTCTCATACAGGCCCTTAAGATAAAATGTTTATTCTTGAATAAATCTTCCGTGAACATCACTTTGGTTTTTAACATTTGCTTTGTGTGTAACTTAATTCTTGCTCAAACTCAACAATGATTTGATATAAAGAATAATGAAATGTTACCCTATCACTGCCCCTATACTTTTGTATCTTCAAAAAGTCTTTTTACTAATTATGTATAAACGGTATGAATCCTTTTTTTCCTCAGTCACTTTTACATGACAAGGTGCTGGTATGGAATAAAAGAATATTGAGGTTTAAGTGCAAGACTGTACTAAGTGTATATACATTGTATAAACACTTAGTACAGTCTTGCACTGAACCCTCAGTACAGAAATATCTGAGAAATATTTCATCTTTTACTACAGATAAAAGCAAGGACAGTCTTAGTACAGTCATGCACTGAACCCTCGATATGGAAATAACTTAGAAATATTTTATCTATCTTTTTACTACAGATAAGCCATCACCCCCAGAAGGACCTCTGGAGGCGTCAGATATCCGTGGTGAAACTTTGACACTGACTTGGAAGCCTCCTAAAGATAATGGAGGAGAGAGGGTTAATAACTATATAGTGGAGAAGAAAAAGAAGGGATCTGGAAAATGGCAGAAGGTAATTTTATTTATAATAAATCAATTAACAGTAAACAAAATTTTAGATTTGTCAAATTTCTAAGAAAATACAATTTTAACTGATGTAATTTAAAAGTTAATAAAGAAGAAAAAAATTGGGATATTGCTTGTACCTAACAAGTTTATTTCTATAGAAAATCTTAAGACTTTTTTAAATGCTTTTCTATGTAAACAGACAATGTAGTAAAATAAATTAGATTTGTCTCCTATTGTGGTACCTCTCCTTAGAAAAATATAGAAATATTTGATTTGGACCACCCAAAAAACTAGTAATCTGATAAAAGGTAAATGGTTATTTCTATCATTACAGGTGAGCAGTTTCTTGTCGTCACCAAGTTGTGATGTACGTAATCTAGAGCCTGGTGAGGAATATGAGTTCCGTGTCATGGCAGAAAACTCTCATGGTGTCAGTGAACCATTGATGACCACAGAACCCATCCTAGCCAAACTACCATACAGTATGTTTCATTTTCATTATCTACCGTAATTATCCAAGTTCTTGGACACATCTGTTTACACAAACTTTGTAGACCTAGTTTGAACTGCTCAGTTTGATCAGTGTTTACAAGGTTTGTCTTTTTATAAGCCTAAATTTCATAAATTAACATTTCTAAATTGTTCAATTTTATTTGTGTCCATCAATATTTGTGTGGTCTGATTTGCTGAAAAGTTTTAATCCACAATGAAAACATTTTTGAGTACAGAGCTGTTTTGTAATCATCTGCCTAAAGTATTCCTTTAAGAGATCTGTTTTTAACTGACAAATCTTTACATTTTTGCTTCATGATTTTAAACTTTAAGATATGAAGACAGTATTTGTTGATTTTTATAGAGGTATGAAACTAAAAACCTTTTCACACTTATGAATGAATTCACCTAGTGTATCCATACAGTGTGACTGACTTTTTATTTTCATACCTCAATGAAATTAACAAATACTCTCTTCATCTCTTAATTCCACCCAAAGAATTTTTTTAACAATAATTATCTGACTTACATTTGTCTGAAATCTTATTATTACTTTGCAACTATAGCTTCATTTAATCTGTAGTTATAATGATTTTGAATTAAACTGACACATTTCTGTGTCTATGTTCTGTTTTGACACAAAATGACCCTTTTATTAGACAATATTTTATCTGTAATTTATATGTATAGATGCATCTGTTCATCAGACAAGCATGACTTGGGAACTTCTGCAATTAATCATTTACAACATAACTTACAAAATGTCAATTTGATCAGTTTAATTAATCCTCTAATACACAACAATTTCTTCTTTTCTCAATGGATCTTTTTTTCTCACTTTGAACATTGTCTCTATGTAGACCTACATAGAAAAATTATGTTTGGTAAGATGTTAATTAATTTCTGCATCTATTTACAGCTAAGCCAGGTGCCCCAGGCACTCCCAAATGTAAGGGTACCACAGAAGACAGTATCAGTCTGGCCTGGACTGCTCCCAAAAATGATGGTGGTAATCCAATTAGCGGATATGTTCTGGAGAAAAAGGAGAAAGGAGATGATAAATGGACAAAGTAAGTTTATTGCTATTTGTGTAAACATTATAATACAATCCTTTCTCATTTTAAGCTTTGCTGTTTTCAAAGAAAACCTTAGGTTTTGCTAAGGCCTATGTGTCATTGTCCTTGTCGTTGTCGTGCGGATCTTTGACATTTTGTGATATCTCTGGTTTTACTGAAGGCATTCACTTCAAATTTGGCACAAATTTTCAATATGAAAAGAGGAACCTTTACTATCTAGGGGATAAAAAGTGTGAAAGTTATGCCCCTTTTTAGGCATAACTTTTTATCCACTATCCAGCATTCAACAGCTGAGCGTCAGCACCCGTAAGTGGTACTCTTGTCAAAATTTAAGATTGGTCCAAATTAAAAGAAATTACTAGGGAAAGTGGTTGTAATTTGAAGAGAAACCAGTCTTTATGGTATGATGTAGAAAAAAAGGAGAAAAAGCCAGCTATTAATCACAAGTGAGCCTGTGCATAACATTTCCAACAATTTGAAATTTTCTAGCGGTACAAACATTTAGTAGCTTAGAAGTAGTACTGTAAATATAATGTTACCTGATGGCCTTCAGATACATTGAGACCTTTACTATCTACTGAACGCATAGGTATGACTCTGATAAGACTGTGGGGATGCATAGGCTGGTCAGAGTCTTTGCTTTGTGCAGATTTGAAATAGTTGAAAATCTCATGTACCAGCTCAAATATAAAAGTTATGTTATGTATGATTTCAGACCTAAACAAGAAAGGAAAAAATAATTATGATTGAACATTTCCTATGTATTTTACAATGTTATATCCACATCACAGGCTGGACAAGTGTTGCATGACTTGATGGATTATGCTTGGACCTAATGTAACAGAACTAGGGTCGTTACCATTGTGAATGTTGAATCTTAACCCTTTGCTGTTTTATCCCTGCTTTTTACGTGCCTGTGAATTTATGATTGAGAAAACATTGAGAAAAAAGAAGAAATTGCTTCTGACCTTTTTCCACACTATTTTCTACCCTACTGAATGGTTAGTTTTTCGAATTTAATCCACTTTTAATTTTCGTCTGCAAAACCTTTGAATTTGGACAGGTCCAAAATTTTGTAAAACAGGAAAGGGTTAAAGCAGAAAAAATAGTCTATTTCCATATTTTAGGTGCAGTTTTGCAGACATCATTGACAATGAGTTCACAGTGAAGGGTCTACAGGAAGGCAAGGATTACGAGTTCCGTGTTGCTGCTGTCAACAATGCCGGTGTCGGTGACTTTAGCGACTGTACAGAACCAATCAAAGCTCAGCCTCCACCAGGTTAGCAGAATTTATATGGCTTACTCATACAGTAAAACTTGTGTTAAGTGACCACTCAGGGGTCCATGTAAAAGCGGGCGCTTATGCAAATTATCATTGAATACAATTTTTCATGATAAAAATAAGAACTTTTTGATAGCATGAATAGATTGTCACTTAAATTATAATCAATCATATAATGTTGGAACCCACTGAAATGGTCTCATTTAGACGATTCTAACGTGTTTTAACAACATATGATTCATGCATAAACATTTTTTAGTTTCAGAATGTCAACTTTTTCAGAGATCTTGCTTACCATGAAGGGACTTAAATGATGGTCACTTAACAAAATTGGTCATTAGTAGAAGTGGTAGCTTGAGCAATATTGACTGTATACTTATAAATACATCTTCAGTTTTGTATAATAATAAACTTTTTTTGGTTTCTGGTTTCTAATACTGTGATACTTCTCAGTAGGAGAATGACTCTGAATGTCCTTTTGTTGCCATTATACCCTTTCTTGACTTGAAACTTTTCCAGTTTCTTGCAGCTAAGCAGAATATGCTGTTCTCATGTCCATGTACTACCACATTGCTATTTTACTAAAATTTGTCAGGTGTATAAAAAACCTAGAAAAATTGCATTAAAATCAAAAGGCAAAATCACTGGTAGTACCAACTGTGATTAAGAATTTATTTTGAAAAAAAGCTTACTAATTTTCAAACCTTTTAGATTTTTTATAATATAATTAAAAATAATAATAATAATTAAAATAATTTTCGGTGGTATAGACTAAGGTCAGACTGCACATATGTGCAGGCTGAAATTTGACTCTATACCTCCTGCCTATGCAGTAATAACGCGGTTTCAGCATGACAAAAAGTAACCATTCAAGAGGCAGTTTATTGTACAAGCTATTTGTTGTTTGTTTTCTGTTAGTAATGTAGTCTAGTCTATATATACACGCATGTATCTATTTTACAGTGGCACCTAAAGTTAGTCCTGAATACCTTCCTAGAGATATTGTGGCAAAGAGAGGAGATCCTTTCAAAATCAGCATTCCATACAATGGTCGACCAATCCCTACTGTCTCTTGGACAAATGTAAGTACAGCTTGCTGGAAACTTTGTGCCCAATTAATTGTGAATTATTATGAGAACAGGTGTGCCATTTGAATTATACATTGTATGTAATAGTAGATAGGTCAAAGGTTAATGACACAGTCGAAGGACGTTATTTTGTCTGAACAATGGGTTATCTTAATGGTGATATTTTAAAAGAAATTTTTAAGTTACTCATCACTATGAAAAAGAATTTCTTCTGAAATAATTGTAAATTAATTTAATTTGTTAAAATGTTTTAAATGGTGCCCCTTGCAAAGTTATTTTTCATAAGCTTGGGAGTTAAAATTGGAAAAAAAAATAACTAAGTATAATTTCTATTTTTCACTGTAAAAGAACAAGGGCAGACTTGAATCTTAAATGATAGCAGACATGACAACAGATGTCCTTGTACAAACATCCAAGTTCATGTAAAAATAAGGCAAAATCATTTTGAATCTTTCATCTGCAGAATGGAACCAATGTGCGTGAAGAACCTGGCCGTGTGACCTTCGAGAACACAACTGACAAGATTAATATTCACAACAAATCAGCAGAGAAGACAGATGCTGGCAAATACTCACTATTGATGAAAAATGACCAAGGATTTGATACTCTCACACTCAATGTTATAGTTGTTGGTAAGTATATTAGAAAAAAATAAAAGGGGAAAGAGAAGAAAAAAAGAGATACAAAAGGGTGAATAATAAGTACAGTACATAGTAGGCATAAGTCATGTTGAATGAGAAGCATGTGATTCAGATGAAATGTTTTTGGAAATACACAACTACATACACATTTAATTGAAGAAGTATTGTATGAGTTTTAAAAAAAATGTGAACTTAAAGCAAACATTCTTTTTAACGATGAATTTTTTCGTGGTCCTGATAGTTGTCTCTCAATACATGCTTACTGTAGTGCCCATTGAGTTTAATTCATGAGCTCAGTATCTTTAGAAAATAACTAGAAATAAGCTGATTGCTAAAATATTGAAGACAATAATGAAAAAAGCCTTTTAATTGCTCTATTGGACTAAATAAAATAAAGTTACTATTTCAATTCAGCCTGTGCGTTGGATTTCCAACAATTTCAAACATGTGCAAAGCAAACACTCTGACCAGCCTGTGCATCCACACCATCTGACCAGAGGCTTCACCTTGCACTTGGTAGATAGAAAAGGTCTCAAAGTGTCTGTAGACAATTAAGTATCTTTATGTTTGCAGTATGTGGCCCTCTACACAGCTAAATGTTTACACCTCCCAAACATTTCTAATTGTTGGAAATGTCACACACAGGCTCATTTAATTTTACCTTCAGATGCCCCAGATAAGCCAGAAGGTCCCATAGTTGTGAGTGAGGTCACCCCTGATGGATGTATGTTGAAGTGGAACCCACCCAAGGTAAAGTGAAACTTTCTGAACTTTTACATCACCACAAATTTTGAAATATTTGTATTTTCAATAAGATTGCACATATTACATACAACAAAAGATTGGAGAAAGGATAAAGTGAGATTCAGAGCTGTGTACTCATGATCTGGCAGAAATTACAGGACATTGGTTTGCATACAAGTCATGCCAATTGGTATGATGGTTTGTACTTTTTCAAGTCCTTGCCTTTAGAAACATGTAAGTAAGTTAGCTTTACAGCAATGTGATTGAAAGACTGTTAGAATTTCATTAAAAGCAAAAGCATGGTATTTTCAAATTCAAAATTATTTGTAACAGGTATTTCTTACAAAAAAGTAAGCTTGAATGATTTTTGATTAGCTCATGTGCACTGAGCAAGACATGGTTGTCTCTATAACTAATAGGTTTTTATGCCTTTATGAATGTGTCTTTCGGATTTTGTCTGGAGAATAACTTTTACATTTATGAATGGATTTTAAAATAATTTCACACTATTGTTCCTCACATGTAGAAGATATGTCATTTGACTGATTTATCTCAAAGGTAAAGGCCACAATAAAGATAAAAGTCAAATGCTTTTCTGCATTACTTTTTTCTACTTTTATGTGTGGATTTCAAAATAAATTGGCTAAGATGTTCCTCTCAATGTATAGAAGTACCATTTAAACTAGACTGTAGGTCAAAGGTCAAGGTTGCATTTCAAAGTCTAACATTTGTGGGTTCAACAAGTGTCATCCCTGGACGACCATTCCAGTGTATAAAATGATGGAAGTAGACCAAGCACTAATAAAAACGTTGTACATGGATTTTGATCTATTTTATTCAGAGTGATGGTGGCAGTCCAATTACTAATTATGTTGTTGAAAAGAAGGATGTGAAGACAGGTAACTGGTCACCATGCAGTAAATTTGTACGTGGAACTTCCTATGAGGTTCTCAACTTGGATGAGGGACATGAGTATATGTTCCGTGTGCGTGCTGAAAATGAATATGGCCAAAGTGAACCCATTGAAACAGAGAACTCTATTGTGGCAGCTTATCCATATAGTAAGTATATTAAAAAGTAACCATTTGATTTAACAACTATCTATGCTTCTTGAAACAAAACTTGAAGAACAAACAAAAAAACAACAATTATGATATTATTAGATTGCCAGGATTGTGCTCATAGGAAATCATGGGATAGTTTGATGTCTGGCATAGAATTTGTAGTTTATTTGTAGTTTTTTTGCAGAAAGACTTATAAGACTAACTCTCAAATTTAAAACTGAAAACATACAATTGAGAACTTTAACATGAATATTGCACATTGAATGCAAATTGAGTCTGTGCGCAAGATTTCCAACAATTTCAAATATGAGCAAAGAAAGGACTCTGACCAGCCTGTGCATTTGCACACTGTGACCAGAGTCTTCGCTATACCTTTAGTTGATAGATAAGGTCTCAAAGTATCTGTAGGTCATCAGGTAACTTTGTATTTACAGTATTTGGCTGTCAACGCTTCTTAATGTTTCAAATTGTTGGAAATGTCACGCACAGGCTTAATTATGATCTTTAATTATGAAGCTACAAATGATTCTTTTCACAAGTCAGTAGACCATAGACTAGAGCAGAGAGTACAATAAAGGTCAAAACTACTGTTATTGCCTCTGTAATAGGCATTTACAAAATGTTTTGCAAAGACCCCTTTGTTTTCTGATTCTCGAAGCAAGGGCATTACTACTATCATGCAAACTAAGCAAGAGGATAATGCAAAATGAATCCTCTGTTGAAAAATTTTGTTAATGAATGATCATAACATCGTAACTACAGGTTTTTTAAGCTGTAGTTTCGATATATTGATCATTCATCAATGTTGAAAAAATTAAAATTATCCTGGAGATGTATATTCCTGTCCTCCATGTTGTTATATCAATGGCTCTGTGTGAAACAGTTGTAACTCCCTATATACATATAGGGAGTTACAACTGTTTTTCACTGAGCCATTGATATGTAACATACAAACCTCAAACATAGGCTTGTGTCAAAGAATAACTATTTATGAGGCATTTCTTTAGTTTTTATCTTCTACTTTCTCAAAGTCATGATGCATTTCTCTAGCTTTATGCTACTGCCTTATCTAAGTCATGATGCATTTCTATAGCTTTTATCTTCTACCTTCTCTAAGTCATGATGCATTTCTCTAGCTTTTAGCTACTGCCTTCTCTAAGTCATGATACATTTCTCTAGCTTTTATCTGCTACGCTTTCTAAGTCATAATACATTTCTCTAGCTTTTATCTACTCCTTTCTCTAAGTCATGAAACATTTCTCTAGCTTTTATCTACTACTTTCTCTAGGTCATGATTCATTTTCTATAGCTTTTATCTACTACTTTCTCTAAGTCATGATACATTTCTCTAGCTTTTATCTACTACTTTCTCTTAGTCATGATACATTTTCTATAGCTTTTATCTACTACCTTCTCTAATATTTCAGCATCCCCTGACGCTCCCAGTGGTCTCAATGTTGATGATGTAGACCAAGATTCTGTTGCTCTGTCCTGGCAGAAACCCAAGAGTGACGGAGGAAAGAAGATCCAGGGTTATGTTGTGGAGTACAGGGAACCAGACAGTAGAAAATGGACAACTGCCAATGCAGTACCCTGTTCTGATACCAAGTTTAAAGGTAAATGGAGGATAACCATTTGTTTCAGTGTAAGATCGATTTATATTTCACTGGGTGAACAACAAAAGCAATATTTTTACAAGAGGCAGATACACAAGTGAAAATATAGCTTTTGATTTTGATAAAAACGAAATCGAAATTGATTTTACTCTAAAATTTAATGATTATTCTATATTTCTCTAATGCAAACAATAAGACAAAGGGTTTATATCGATAAATGTTCTAGTTCTAGTTAGGCAAATTTGTAAAATATTAACCAGTAACGCCTATTTTTGTTGATCCTTGGTTCGATTACTGGCTTCTTCCGATAATTGGACGAGACTTGAAATTAAGGGGTTCCTCTTTCCGACCTTTGTTGTTTAGCTGAATGCAAATTCCATCTGATTGGTTATCAAGTATAATCCCTTGTGCAGCAAACCCTGAATATAATGATATTGTAGGGATATAAGAAAATTCATGGATATAATTGTATTGTGAGAATACTATTATCACCCATGTATATTTCTTATATTTAATGTCTGTTTGAATTTTGAAATGTCTGTTATAATTTATCATAAGTTGCATGAAACATTATTATTATAGACAGAGCTTACTGGTTATATCAAATGATTAAGAAATAACATAACAAGTATTTTCCCTAATAGTTAATATCATATATATTATCAACATAGTTATACATTAAACATATATGTGAGTAAAATAACACAAACATACAATCAACATTCTCAAAATATACATAATCTTTAACATTTTTGGCCCTAGAGAGTCAACTCTTATGATCACAGCTTGATGCTATGCTGTGACTCATTATTTTACAGAATTTTGTGGCGTTTTTCTTCCATCTACATCAACCAACTTAGACAAGCTAGAACAGGGGTGTTCTACGGAAAAGCAGAGGATGGCGCCGAGCCATCTAAAGCCCGAGGGAGGCTTAGAGAGGTTGATTGCTGAAGGAGGGCAAGATCACTCCATAGCAACCGCCTTAAGAAGACTCAGAACAGGGATGTTCAAGTAAATGCAGGGGATGATATTGTCATCATAGTGTTAGTGTGGTTTTTAAGAGGTTGATTGCGTAAGGAGTGCCATTTTTGGCCCCTCCATATCAATCAATCAAGAAAAGACTTGGAAACAGGGATGTTCCCATTAGAATGCAGGGGATGGTATTGAACCATCTTAGCCAAAGAGTGGCTTAGAGAGGTTGATTGGTAAAGGAAGGGCAATACCCATTCTTTACAATCAACTGAGAAAAACAGTCGGAACAGGGATGTTCTTAATCAATGCAGGGGATGGTATATTGCCATCTAAAGCCAAAAAGTGGCACTCAGGGGTTGGTTGATGAAGTTGGGCACTGTGAAGCCCTAAACGGGTAGTAAATTTTTTTTATCAAAGATTGAACCGCAATAGAATTGACTTTGCAACTTTACAAAACTTGACTCTCTTACAATTGTGTTTTAATTGGCGAGTGGTAGGGGATGGTGGTGGTTAGCGTGCTAATTATCAAAGAACATAAATGCAACTGAAGACGTGGCGCGGGATGCTGCTGCAATCAGACAAAGAAATCACGTGACTTTAAGTGCATCGCTTCTTCACTGGACTGCAGCAACATTACATGCACTAGCATCATGATCAATATGAGGGTATTGAAAGGGAAGTGAAAATAATACAAGTAGATATACTAATAAGCATTAGAGGCTCCCAAAGGGTAAAGACAATCCTGCTGTACTTATAGAATGACTCAGAACTGATAGTAAAAGCAGTACTTAATATCATCGATATAAACCCAATCATGTGTATTCACTCATATTAACCATTTATATCGATAAATGTTCTAGTTCTAGTTAGGCAAATTTGTAAAATATTAACCAGTAACGCCTATTGTTGTTGATCCTTGGTTCGATTACCGGCTTCTTCCGATAATTGGACGAGACTTGAAATTAAGGGGTTCCTCTTTCCGACCTTTGTTGTTTAGCTGAATGCAAATTCCATCTGATTGGTTATCAAGTATAATCCCTTGTGCAGCAAACCCTGAATATAATGATATTGTAGGGATATAAGAAAATTCATGGATATAATTGTATTGTGAGAATACTATTATCACCCATGTATATTTCTTATATTTAATGTCTGTTTGAATTTTGAAATGTCTGTTATAATTTATCATAAGTTGCATGAAACATTATTATTATAGACAGAGCTTACTGGTTATATCAAATGATTAAGAAATAACATAACAAGTATTTTCCCTAATAGTTAATATCATATATATTATCAACATAGTTATACATTAAACATATATGTGAGTAAAATAACACAAACATACAATCAACATTCTCAAAATATACATAATCTTTAACATTTTTGGCCCTAGAGAGTCAACTCTTATGATCACAGCTTGATGCTATGCTGTGACTCATTATTTTACAGAATTTTGTGGCGTTTTTCTTCCATCTACATCAACCAACTTAGACAAGCTAGAACAGGGGTGTTCTACGGAAAAGCAGAGGATGGCGCCGAGCCATCTAAAGCCCGAGGGAGGCTTAGAGAGGTTGATTGCTGAAGGAGGGCAAGATCACTCCATAGCAACCGCCTTAAGAAGACTCAGAACAGGGATGTTCTAGTAAATGCAGGGGATGATATTGTCATCATAGTGTTAGTGTGGTTTTTAAGAGGTTGATTGCGTAAGGAGTGCCATTTTTGGCCCCTCCATATCAATCAATCAAGAAAAGACTTGGAAACAGGGATGTTCCCATTAGAATGCAGGGGATGGTATTGAACCATCTTAGCCAAAGAGTGGCTTAGAGAGGTTGATTGGTAAAGGAAGGGCAATACCCATTCTTTACAATCAACTGAGAAAAACAGTCGGAACAGGGATGTTCTTAATCAATGCAGGGGATGGTATATTGCCATCTAAAGCCAAAAAGTGGCACTCAGGGGTTGGTTGATGAAGTTGGGCACTGTGAAGCCCTAAACGGGTAGTAAATTTTTGGTATCAAAGATTGAACCGCCAAAAAAGGAAATTCAACAAAGTATAAGTTGAGTTGACGCCCCAGGAATATATATATAGAGACGGAAGTAAGAGAGCGTTATTAGGAGAGGAAAAGAATGAGGAAAAGAAAATTTGTAGGCAAAACAGCTAGTTAAATAGAGCTTGTTTTGTTAAAAATACGCAAACATATTAATTCTTAAATTTCAGTTGAAACCAATCTTTTAGAAAATTCAATTGCAAATCCTCAACTTAATTTAAAATATTTCTATTTGAATGAATGACATTCAACTTGATAGAAACAAAACCTTTAAACTATTTTGAAGCAATAGCACTAGCAAAATGAGTGTATGGTAAACTCCATAAGTTACAACAAATTGTGGGGGGGTAAAGAGATATCACGGCAGGTTGCATTCTGCTGAAGAACAGATCATTTAAATTGGTTGGAACCTCAATATTGCGACCTAGGGAGCTTACCATACTTCAACACTGTTTATTAAACATATATTGAAGTTACATCCACATGCTAAGATTTGACTAGTTTTTAGAGCTCAGTCTGCTTTGGGCTTGTTGTATGCTGACTTGAGAAGTACGTATATACCTACAATAGCTGTCAGAACTCCAACGACCCAATGTTTTGATCATGTGATCTTCTATGCCTCTTTGACCTGCACTGGTAGCTGCTCCGGTCGGTCTTAGATTCTTTCAGCCGTAGAGTACAGAAGTTAGAATAAAATTGAACATCACCAATGCAAAGATGTCGGTTGGGGTCAAATCTTTTCTTGTCCAAAACTGTAAATTCCCCACATCTGAGGAAGCCAAAGAAAGCTATTATAGATGTACACTTCATTACATGTCTAGTATTGACTGAAAAAATATTCTTATTTAAAACAGAAATTATTTTATGTAAAATATCTATTGTAATAGGTAAACGGGTTTTAATGTGAACATGTTGTAATTTTTTAATGGATTTAAGGATAAGTTCGAGTCTGGATAAAGGATTTTTGTGCAAAAAAAATTAATGATTATTCTATATTTCTCTAATGCAAACAATAAGACAAAGGGTTTAAATTTTATGATGAATTTTCAAAATGGACATCATTTTGCATGTGATTGCTATGCAACAATCCTAATGATGTCAATTTTTGGGCTCCAGAATAAGGTCAAATAGGTTAAAATAAACGAAAACTTGGTACAAATTTTTGAAAATTTCACTGGCAAAGTGGTAAGTTGATCAAATTTATGATAATCTACTGTTGCTTCTCGATAATCCATCAAAAGCATTAAAGAATAGTAACTATTCTCTGTACATTGATTGCAAAAATTGAAATTAATCTGATATACAGAAAATACTTATTCTACAGTTTTCTGATAGCCAAGCCTGATTAGGTTAGTTAGTAGCGTCGGAGTTCTCAATACTAGGGTCTCAAGTTTAATCTCTGGCTCAGCCAACTTTCATCTTATATTTGATTAAAGTCATTGTGACACACATCAGTTTTTTGTATTCCACCATCATTTGTCTCCCATTGTTAACTTTTATGCCTAACGAGATTGACAGCTGAAGGCTTGGATGTCCGAAATTGTGTGGTGTTGTATGGATTAAGGTAGTGGATCCGTGAAACTTAGGCAAAGTTTTGGAAGAAATGAACTTTAACAGTGTTAACCGAGGTTTCCTAATGCTTTTTATTAGGAAATCTTGGTCAACATTTTGAAAGATAATGAGTTCCAAAATGTTGTGGAACTATTATGGGTCCACTACTTTAAATATACTGTTTCTAGTAGTCAGAAGGGTAAGTAAATAATCCTTTGGTGTATTATCTCAATAATTACCTAAATATTCATATCTTGTAAAATTATCTTATTACAGTAACTGGTTTGGAGAAAGATAAAGACTACGAGTTCCGTGTTAGAGCTAAAAATGTAGCTGGATTGAGTGAACCAAGCTCATCTACACTACCTGTTACATGTAAACCAAAATACAGTGAGTATTAATTATTAAATGGTTCATGCCTTTTGAAAGTTTCAATAATAGTTCAATTACGCAAGAGTTGTCTGAATCTTTTTAGATGTGATATGCATCAAATTCATGGTGTTAAAAAAATAGCCTCAATTATATGGTAACCTGTATGATACTGTATAACTTGAACGTTTTGTAAGGACAAACTATTTGTAAATTTATTTGATTGTCTAAGAACAGAAAATTCTAAATAGAGGGGTCAGTGCAATACTATTGTAAGTGCCTATATATTTATAAACACTTACAATGGTGTTGCGCTGACCCCTTGAACATGCTCTTACATTCTTTTATATTCGAATAAGAATAACAAAGTTATTGTAAAAGTTTACTTGACCCAAACTTGAAATGGTAAAAAGTTATTTTAAAACAAAGAAAACTAGACTAATAGAATTTTTTGAGTTCATGCACATGTATGATGTGTGCCTAAAGTATCTAATATCCTGACGTATTTCAGCTAAACCTTATCCACCTGGTATACCAAGTGCTGTGAAGACTGGCAGAAACTTTGTAGAGCTGGAATGGGATAAACCACCTAAAGATGGGGGTAGCAAGATCACTGGTATGTCATGTTACATTTAATGTACATGACTTGTTAATTGTTTGTAAAAGTGTATAAAGTTAAACATGTATTGGTGACAATTTGCACAGGTAAATTTTAAATAATAGGAATTGGAACCACAGCCCGTATTACTAAACTTCTTACAAGAAAAGTAAGTCAAAATCACAAATTGTACTTGATGTTTTCATGCATTGTTGGATTCTGCCTTGCAATATCTCATTGGAATCATCCTTAAAAGACAATTCCAATGAGATGATCCATGTCAGAATTCCAAATTTAGTTACTACTGTAGAAGCAACTTTAATTTTTGACTTGCGCAAAAAATGATCGTAAGATGTTTAGTAAAACACTGGTCCAAGGATTGTAAAACCAATCATAGCATTTGCAAAAACATATATTCTGATTAGCTACAAGGCAACTCTGCATCTAATCAGAGCTTCTATTTTTGCTTGATGGATTTCAGTAATACTCCTGGTTCCAAATAAAAATTTTCAAACAGCTTTGTTTGTTTTGGACCTGATTAGATTCGGTTTATTGGCCTTCTTATAACAAAAGCTTGATTCTCCATTTAAATTTTCATTATTTTGTAAGTATTCTTTCTTCACACTTTTAGTCAAATACTATCCAACACTTAGTTGTAAATAAAATGTTAATAAATGAGCCTGTGTGTGACATTTCCAACAATTTGAAATGTTCATGAGGTGCAAGCACTGAGTAGCGTAGACAGCCACATGCTGTAAATATAAAGTTACCTGATGGTCTGCAGATACTTTGAGACCTTATCTATCTACCAAACAAATAATGAAGACTCTGTTCAGACTGTGCGGATGCACAGGCTGGTCAGTGTCTTTGCTTTGCACATATTTGAAATTGTTAGAAATCTCACACACAGGCTCAAATTTTTGTGGTTCTTGATTAACAGGAATCTATAGTAGTTATCTTGTTAAATTCAGCGTAGAAGTAGCTAGATTTGAAATTGACTGTAATTTACAATTACCTGACTTTATTCTACTCCAGGTTATGTAGTTGAGATGAAGCCAAAAGACGGTGATGTTTGGAAGAAATGCAATGACTATCCCTGTATAGACAACAGACTGTTGGTGGGTGACCTCGTGGAGAACTCGGAGATGGAGTTCCGTGTCATGGCGCAGAATGCTGCTGGGTTGTCAGAACCAAGTGGTGCTAGCTCTCCTATCAAGGTCAAGGAAAAGATTGGTCAGTATCTTTGTAGTTTTTGTAAATCTTCTCATGTTGAACAGAATATTCCTGCTTTTTCAAGAGGCATAGACAAAGATTAGGCTGCTAATATGTGATCTGATCTTAGTGTACACCACTTGATTTCCCTTATTAACCCTTTCCTGTTAAATTCCTGCTTTTTACGTGCCTGTGATTTAATGATTGAGAAAACATTGTGAAAAAAGAAGAAATTGCTTTTGACAAGCAATTTCTTCTTTTTCTTCACTATTTTCTACCCTACTGAATGGTTATTTTTCAAATTAAATCCACTTTAAATTTTTGTCTGCAAAACCTTTGAATTTAGACAGGTTCAAAATTTTGTAAAACAGGAAAGGGTTAAACCAGAAAAGTTTGAAAATTATATTCTAAAATTAAATACTTGCCCGCTATAAGTGCCTCCAGTGCTTTCAGCGCTTGATCTTTGTACAATTTTACCAGGGAATTTTATTCAGCATGACAAGGAATAAGTGTGAAATGTATGAGGGAAAAGGGACTTTTCAGAAACTTGCGGGCTATTGTCATGGCGTTGTGTCCGTCGTGTGTCCGTCCGTCTGTCTGTGCGTGCTTCCGGTCGAAAACTTTTCTTTAAAAATCTTCTCCTCAGAAACTACTGGATGAATTTCAACCAAACTTCACAGGATGATCCTTGGGTGACCCTCTTTCAAAGTTGTTCAAGAAATTTTGATCCAATGAAAAACATGGATTTAATGGGCGTGGCTAATTTCAAAATATGGTAAAAAGTGAGTTTTCTCAGATTCTTATTAACGGATACCAATTAAATTTTACATGAATGATCCTTGGGTGACCCTTCATCAGTCTACAAAAAATCATTGTGATTGGATGGAAAATATGCATTTTATGGGCGGAGGTCAATTCTCTATATGTTATATAGTGGAAACTTTGAAAAACATTTTCTCAAAATGTAAATGATGGATATCAACCAAATTTCACTGGAATGATCCTTGAGTGTCCCTTTATCAATCTACAAAAAATCATTGTGATCAAATGAAAAATATGCATTTTATGGGCGGAGGTCATTTCTCTATATGTTATAGAGTGGAAAATTTGAAAATCATTTTCTCAGAATGTTACTGATGGATATCAACCAAATTTAATTGAAATGATCCTTGAGTGACCCTTAATCAGTCTACAAAAAATCATTGTGATCGGATAGAAAATATGCATTTTATGGGCGGAGGTCAATTCTCTATATGTTTAATAGTGGAAAATTTGAAAATCATTTTCTCAGAATCTAATTTTTGGATATCAACCAAATTTCACTGGAATGATGTTTTGGTGACCCATTATCATGCAGTCAAAAATTATTTTGATTTGATCAAAAATATGTCTTTTAAGAGTGGAGGTCATTTCTCAATATGTTAAATAGTGGAAACTATGAAAATCATATTTTCAGAAAGTAACTGATGGATATCAATCAAACATTTTTGGTATGATCTTTGGGTGACCCATTATCATGCAGCCAAAAATTATTTTGATTTGATCAAAAATATGTCTTTTAAGAGCGGAGGTCATTTCTCTATTTGTTATATAGTTGAAACTCTGAAAATCATTTTCAACATCAGTAGAACCCCAAATATCTAAAAATCTAGTCAAAACATTTATTTGCTTTTTCAAGAATTTCAAGCCTGTGGAGCAACTCAAGCCATTCATGGCTTTCTAGTTTCAAACTTTTTCTATGTTTAAACAATTAAATTAGAAGTAAATTTCTGTAAAAGTTACTGCCTTATAAAGGAACAATTTAATGGAAGGGTTTAGCATATTTTCATTCCCGTATAACTTTGTACATACTTTTCTTTATAGTTGGTACCCGACCAGACTTTACAAAGAAATTAAGCAACACTAAGGCACCAGTGGGAGGAGAAGCAACTTTCACAGTTAAAGCTGATGGTAAACCACTTCCTGAAGCAACTTGGTAAGTCTTATAGACCATAATGCTAGTCATATTATGTTGCAAACTTTTCTTTCAGTATTGTTTTAATAATAATGAAACTTTACCTTACCATTATTCACCAAAAGTACTTTGGCAATTTACAATTTTGAAGACCAATTTCCCTTTTTAGCTCACCTGAGCACGAAGTGCTTGAGGTGAGCTTTTGTGGCCGAGTGATGTGCGTCGTGTGTCGTCAACAATTACCTTGTAGACACTCTAGAGGCCACATTTTTTTCCCGATCAACCTGAATTTTGGTCAGAATGATTGTCTTGATGAAATCTCTGACAAGTTTGAAATTGGGTCAAGTGGGGTCAAAAATGAGGTCACGGGGTCAAATTTTAGAAATACCTGGTAGACACTGTAGAGGCCACATTTTTTGCCTGATCAACCTGAAATTTGGTCAGAATGATTGTCTTAATAAAATCTCAGTCAAGTTCCATATTGGGTCAAGTGGGATCATAAATGAGGTCACAGGGTCAAATCTTAGAAAAACCTTGTAGACACTCTAGAAGCCATATTTTTTGCCCAATCAACCTGAAATTTAGTCAGAATGATCATCGTGATGAAATCGCAGACAACTTTGAAATTGGGTCAAGTGGGGTCAAAAATGAGGTCACGGGGTTAAATCTTGGAAAAACCTTGTCGACACTCTAGAAGCCATATTTTTTGACCAATCAAGCTGAAATTTAGTCAGAATGATCATCTTGATGAAATCTCGCACAAGTTCTATGTGGGTCAAATGGGGTCAAAAATGAGGTCACGGGGTCAAATCTTAGAAATACCTGGTAGACACTCTAGAAGCCATATTTTTTGCCCAATCAACCTGAAATTTGGTCAGAATGATCATATTGATGAAATCTCGCACAAGTTTGAAATTGGGTCAAGTGGGGTCAAAAATGAGGTCACAGGGTTAAATCTTAGAAAAACCTTGTAGACACTCTAGAAGCCATATTTTTTGCCGTATCAACCTAAAATTTGGTCAGAATGATCATCTTGATGAAATCTCGGACAAGTTTGAAATTGGGTCAAGTGGGGTCAAAGATGAGGTCACGGGGTCAAATCTTAGAAATACCTTGTAGACACTCTAGAAGCCATATTTTTTGCCTTATCAACCTGAAATTTGGTCAGAATGATCATCTTGATGAAATCCCGGTCAAGTTCAAAATTGGGTCAAGTGGGGTCAAAAATGAGGTCACAGGGTTAAATTTTAGAAAAACCTTGTAGACACTCTTGAAGCCATATTTTTTGCCTGATCAACCTGAAAATTGGTCAGAATGATTGTCTTGATGAAATCTAGGTCAGTCTTGATGAAATCTAGGTCAAGTTTGAATTTGGTTCAAGTGGGGTCAAAAATGAGGTCACGGGGTCAAATTTTAGAAATACCTGGTAGACACTGTAGAGGCCACATTTTTTGCCTGATCAACCTGAAATTTGGTCAGAATGATTGTCTTAATAAAATCTCAGTCAAGTTCCATATTGGTTCAAGTGGGATCATAAATGAGGTCACAGGGTCAAATCTTAGAAAAACCTTGTAGACACTCTAGAAGCCATATTTTTTGCCCAATCAACCTGAAATTTAGTCAGAATGATCATCTTGATGAAATCGCAGACAACTTCGAAATTGGGTCAAGTGGGGTCAAAAATGAGGTCACGGGGTTAAATCTTGGAAAAACCTTGTCGACACTCTAGAAGCCATATTTTTTGTCCAATCAACCTGAAATTTAGTCAGAATGATCATCTTGATGAAATCTCCCACAAGTTCGATGTGGGTCAAATGGGGTCAAAAATGAGGTCACGGGGTCAAATCTTAGAAATACCTGGTAGACACTCTAGAAGCCGTTTTTTGCCCAATCAACCTGAAATTTTGGTCAGAATGATCATTTTGATGAAATCTCGCACAAGTTTGAAATTGGGTCAAGTGGGGTCAAAAATGAGGTCAAGGGGTTAAATCTTAGAAAAACCTTGTAGACACTCTAGAAGCCATATTTTTTGCCGTATCAACCTAAAATTTGGTCAGAATGATCATCTAGATGAAATCTCGGACAAGTTTGAAATTGGGTCAAGTGGGGTCAAAAATGAGGTCACGGGGTCAAATCTTAGAAATACCTTGTAGACACTCTAGAAGCCATATTTTTTGCCTTATCAACCTGAAATATGGTCAGAATGCTCATCTTGATGAAATCTCGGTCAAGTTCAAAATTGGGTCAAGTGGGGTCAAAAATGAGGTCACAGGGTCAAATTTTAGAAAAACCCCTGTAGACACTCTTGAAGCCATATTTTTTGCCTGATCAACCTGAAAATTGGTCAGAATGATTGTCTTGATGAAATCTAGGTCAGTCTTGATGAAATCTAGGTCAAGTTTGAATTTGGTTCAAGTGGGGTCAAAAATGAGGTCACAGGGTCAAATATTAGAAAAACCTAATAGACACTCTAGAAGCCATATTTTTTGCCTTATCAACCTGAAAATTGACAGAATGATCATCTTAATGAAATCTAGGTCAAGTTTGAAATTGGGTCAAGTTGGGTCAAAAACTAGGTCCTGGGATCAAATCTTAGAAAAACCTTGTAAGCAGTTTAGAGGCATATTTTTTGCCCAATCAACCTGAAATTTGGTAAGAATTCTTCATTCTTTCTAAATCTACTATAAACAATTTTTGACAGTTCATTCAGGTGAGCGATTTAGGGCCACTATGGACCTCTTGTTTGAAGAAATATTCACATCTGAACTAGACAAATTTCTTATTTGTTCATATGTACAATGAATCTTAAACAGCTAACTCTGCTTTCAGATTTTATTTTATACTATAAAACTTCATAAAAACTATGATCACATATTGAAGTTTTGCAAGATGCAGTTTTGAGGTCTAGATTCCTTTATATTCGAGATTTATAGGGGGGTATTAGGCTGCTTTGCAACAGCCTAGGTTGAGAAAGAAACATACAGTATATATCTGCACTGAAGACAGGGTTGTTTTGAAAAATTGAAATACTGGAGCATTTCCATCACCAGCTCCTGACCTAAAATTTAAAGATACTTCCTTTGTTTTATCAGGTATAAGAATGGTGTACCACTGGGTAACACTGGACGATATCGCATCAAGCAGTCCGACGATACCTACACTCTCACATTAACAGATGTTGAACCATCAGACAGGGGCAAGATAACATGTGAATTGCGCAATAACCTGGGCACAGAATCATGTGACTGTAACCTGGAAGTCCTTTGTGAGTAATCTATTTCATATTTTATTTTTATGCCCCCGTATAGAGAGATCAGGGGGCATATTGTTTTACTCATGTCCATCTGTCTGTCCGTCCGTCTGTCCAAAAACTTAACCCGAAAACTTAACCTTTGCCTTTTCTCCAAAAGTATTTGACATACAAAGCTGTACACCAAAGTCAAGGTCATGTGACAAGGTCAAGGTCATGTGACAAGGTCAAGGTCATCTGTCAAGGTCAAACTTTAAAAAAAATGCTGTTCTGGGGGCATTCGTGTTTCACAAACACATCTTGTTTATGCTGTATGTCTTGCTGTATACCTTTTATTGATTCAGAAAGATTTATTTTATTAGAAAAGGCCTCTAATTTCATGCCCTATATCAAGATATTTAAAGCATTTTAATGTGTCTGTTTACTGGATTAAATTTTCTTTGGTATAGTTGGAAGAAGCAGAAATACAAGTTCAATGAGTATTTAAATTTATCACAAGATATCACTTAACCCTTGTTTTACTTAAATTTAAGGTATTGATTCAAACAAATTGCCATTTTTTTTACATTTTCATTCCCTGCTGTTTGGCAAATGGGATATAGTTATGGACTCTGTCCGTAATTCTGTCGTTGTTACATTCCATCACTAAACTTGTCCGGAGCATATCTCTTAAAGTATAAAAGCTATCAACTTGAAACTTTATAGGTAGATAGATCTTATAGAGGAGAAGTGCAGTGCATAAGAACTACAACTTTTGGTTGCATAATTTTGGAGTTATTGCCCTTTCATTAGGCTTCAGTTTACTATCAAGCTTTGATGCCGGTAGATGGCCATGTCCAAGATAGCCCCTGTAACAAATTGAATACAAGTTTTCCCACATCAGTTTCATTAGAGAGCAGGCAGAGAAGGCTAGTGAAGTGTGCAGGCTGATCTTAGTCTATTCTGTCTGCCAAAACTTTGAATGTGTTGTTAACACCATGAAAAAGGTTAATAACGATATATCAGGTCCATATAAAAGTCAATATTTATAGTCCTATTGAGATCTTTTACCATGAAAAAAATCTAATGGTGTGTGAAATTACTAAATTTTCTTTCAGAATTCTGATTACTTTTATGAAATGAATTTATTGTAAAAGTTCAATTTAATTTTCAGCACCCCCAAGTATTGGTAAGGATATACGTGACCAGAAGATAGAGGCAGGCGAACCATTTAAACTGAAGATTCCATTCGGTGGAGACGGACCATTTGAGGTTAAACTGAAGAAAAACAACAAAGATGTCCCCGACAATGACAGAGTTAAAATATCAGTGTTTGATGACTTCTGCACTATTGCCCTAAAAGGTAATTATAGTTACTTTCTGTTGGTATGTTAACATAACATAACATATTCTTTATTTGACCATCGTATGAAATAAGATACAGTATGGTAATTCACAAACAGAAAGACATAGAATTAATTTGATAATGATTGGATCGAAAAAGTTTATTATAAAAAATGCAGATACTTTAATAGAGGCATGATTTCTGTGATTCGAGTTAACTTGAATTAATTATGTTAATACAGTGTTAAATAGGCTGTAGGAATTAGTTTGGTGTCCAAATCATGATTTGTTAAAAATTATTTCTGATATTTTAGGTATTAGAACTGTTACTTATGCTTTAATGAAGAAAAATGACTTTACAAAATTTATTACACGAATAGTTACCATTTCTTTCAATGATTATTCTGGTGGCTTCAAGCAAAAACTGAATATATGTGTCTATATAATGATCAGTCAACATATATTCAGCATCTTCACTAAGTCAATGATTAGTGTGAATAAACATACCCTTGTCAGATTTTCTTTTCCATCAGCTTTAATTGAGAATCCACTATCTGTAAGCTCTAAAGTTTTGGCTATCAATACATGGCTAGAACAACCAGAGAACATACTGATGTTATACTCTATCTGTAATTGTAGAGGCCATGTTGGACGATACTGGAGCTTACAAACTAGAAGTTACAAATGAAAGTGGAGCAGCTACCTGTGCTTTCAAAATGAATGTTGTGGGTAAGTGGTCTTCTAGACTTAATACTGATTAACAAGATCATGTACAGTTTGGATTATTATCAAAATTAGATTCCAAATCCACATACTGTAAATGGGTGATATACCCTTGCTTAAACCTATGATAAAAGATGAAACAAAGTTATCCTTTAATTAGTGTGAATGGTAAGTCAGATTGATTAATTCATTTTTTACCTGGTCATGTTTATGGTCAAAACATTGTGAAATGGGAACAGCTTATCAGCAAACCCACTGATTTTTGTCCAGAATTAATATACAAAATTCAGTAACCATGCAATAAAGAATGATAAGCATGTAAAAATAAGTGAAAAATAGGATTAAAAATAATCCTATACAATGGGTTCGTTTTTTTCTGATTTTTCTACAATGTTTTTTTTCTCTATGATTTTATTTAGTTTTGTAAAAATCCTGATCGTATGACAATTTATTGTATATACTATATATTACCATAGGTAAGCCTGGTATGCCACAAGGACCCCTGAAAGTATCAGACATTACCAAGAGTACATGTCATCTGTCCTGGAAACCCCCAACAGAAGATGGGGGTCAGAAGATACTGGGATACTGTGTGGAGAGACAAGAAGTGGGCAAACCGTACTGGACTACTGTAGCCTCCAAATGCAAGGTAAGAGTGATTTATAGAGGATATTGAATGATTGGTCATTGAATACCCAATATATCAAACAAGTCATATTTTAACAGATATAAACAAGGCTGCATGGAGTTTTTATCTGTTTAAGATGACAAGTTTATGAATGTGTGCAAAAGAAATATCAAAAGATAGTAGTCAAAGAACAAACTATTATTCCATTTCTCTAATGAAAATTGAGTAAAAAAGAACACTTTAGGACAAATTTTCTTAATTCATGTCATTTTGCATGTGATTGGTATGCTACATTCATGATGATGTCACTTATTGAGCTCTGCTTAGCTGATGTCATGTAGGGTGAATGAAAGTGGGATAAAAGGTTTTTATTTTATTTTACTGGTTGGGCAGTGTGTTTATCAAAAAGATAATTGACTGTTATTTCTTGATTATCCACTAAAAAGTATTACAGAAAATTTGTTATATTTACAGGACACATCCATTGATGTTCAAGGTCTCTATGAGAACAAACAGTACTTGTTCCGTGTATCTGCCGTCAATGACACAGGAAACTCTGAACCTCTCACAGCAGAAAACCCCATAGTTGCTAAAATGCCATATGGTGAGGAAAACTTCATGCTAATTTAGCTTGTTGTATGATTAACATTTGTTTAATGTTTTTCATTCTGTGGCCAAATTACACTTCAGCCATTCATGTCATTTATTTATAGAAAGAGATCTCGGCCAGAGGCTATAAAAGTTTTCTCGGGCTCAGGCTCAATTTTCACAAAATTTTGAATTAAAATAAATGGATGAAAAAAAAAATGATATGAATAAGTTGTTATTTATAGCAACTTATTAATATCATCTTTTATGTTAATACATTAAAAGGAGTAATAAAACAGAATTACTTCTTTAATCTCAAATTGAGATTTGAGAAAATTTTGAATTGAGCCTATGAAAAGTTTTATAACCTCAGGCCCAGAACATATAACTCTTTGTATTTTAATCCTTGATTTGCTGAATAAAAAATAGCAAAATTGCATTGAAATCAAAGTGCTCAAAGTACTTTATGCACTAACTTCAATTGAGAGTTTGTTTTAAAATATTGTTGTTAAACTCCTCCTTTTCTCTGGTTATAAAAAGGCAAAATAAAATGGGGTGGACTAAGATTAGACTTTGCATATGTCATGCTGATCTTTGTCTAAAAATCCTTCCAGAGCAGGAATATTCCAGGGGCCTGTTTTACTAATCATCTTACAATTATTTTTTGCGTATGTCAAAATTTAAAATTGATTCTGCAGTAGTAACTTAATATGGAATTCTGTCATGCAATATCTCATTACAATTGTCTTCTATTAAGACGATTCCAATGAGTTATTGCAAGGCAAAAATCAAACAATGAATGAAAACACCAGGTACGATTTGTGATTTTGACTTACAATTAATATTTTTGTAAGAAGTTTAGTAAAACGGGCCCATGGTGCAGCAAGACAAGGGTCGCCCACTAGACAATATGGTGACATGTTTGCTAATTTGAATCATCTGGCTTTGAAAATTTTGTTTTCATCAATGCAGGCTTACAATTTGAATGCAAAAAAAAACAAATGAATATATTACAATAGAGACATAGTTAAAAAATATACATGTATATTGTTGTTAACTACTAATATGTTGTAAATAGTAATTTATTCAAATGGTATTCATGGCACATTTGCTGCTAACAGATTGTTTGCTCACATTCAAAAGATGAATGAAACAATTTTACCTGCCACTATTGCTAGTCTTTCATGAGTAGATTTAAGGTATTTGGCCCAATAGTAGTTCTGTAACGTTTCGAAAGTAATGAACAGTTTTACCTGAGTTTTCCTAATGATTTTCATGAAGAAAACCTCGGTCAAGGTTGTGAAAGATCATGAGTTCTGAAATGTTGCTGAACTATTACTGGTCCATTACCTTAAAAAAAGTTGTTACTAGAAATATAGTGTATGTTAAGAAATGAACTTTGATCTTAACCCTTGTAGAATATTCCTGCTTAGGCAGGAGCCATAGACAAACATCAGCCTGCACATATGTGCAGTCTGATGATAGTCTACACCACCTGTTTCTCACTTTCAAACCAGAATTGTCAATTGATTTAGTTTTTTCAAATAAAAACTGACCTACTGTTGGAACTTTCAGTGCTTTTGCCCTTTGATTTTGATGAAAACTTTTAGCCAAAATTCATTCAGCATGACAAGGGTTAAATACTTTTGTTTATGTATTTAGATGCTCCATCTGCTCCTGGCATCCCTGAAGTAGAAGAAGTGGGTGGAGATTTTGTCAGTCTGACCTGGGCCAAACCATCATCTGATGGCGGTGGTAAACTAAACGGATTCTGGATAGAAAAACGTGAACATGGCAAGGAAGACTGGACACGTGTAAATCAACAGATTTGCATCACAAACATTCTCAATATACCAAACCTGATTGAGGATAAGAGATATGAGTTCCGTGTGTTTGCTGAAAATGGAGCAGGTCTCAGTCCCCCATCTTCAGCGTCAAACAGCATCAAGATTAAAGATCCAAATGGTGGGACATCTATGTTTTATGCTTAAATGATTTTACAATGAACAGCCAAGAAGTCTGAATAAATTTATTACGATTTTGAATAGGATGATAAAGTTAATTCAGGTCATATGCTGATAAACTAGTACAGTTATACAAAAGTAAACTGTTCAGTACAAGTTTAATGAAGCAGTATTGATATCACAGGCAAGCAGTAAAAAATAAAATAATGAAAATATTGTATCAGATTATTCTAAACTTTAACAAGTATAAGGCTCATTAGTAAAAGTTATTTGTAATCAGCTATAACTAGTGTTATTTTGTTTTACAGCTGCCATCTTGCCTGAGTTCACATCTAGTTTAAGAAAGGCTCATGTTGCTGAGGGTAAAACAGCCAGATTTGAATGTGATATTACTGGTACACCCAAACCAGAAGTCACATGGTAGGCATTCGAAATTATTTTCACATAAAATGATCTACAATCAGAAATCTACTAATATGAGTCCATTTTGTAACAGAATAGACAGTGTTTATGCCAAGGACAATATTTTTAAACATCAACTGATTGATTGAATGGAGTTTTACGCCACTTTTAACATTGTTTCAGTTATATCGCAGAGGCTGGAGAACCTAACAATGGATTCCTAGTATTTCTCTCACCAGTACAACCATCACACCCTTTCCTAGCCTTTCCAGCTGCTATCTCACATAGGTCTATGATTACCAACCCATAGGTGGGAGACAGTCGGAAAGAATGAGTACCGCCATCGGGGATTGAGCCTGTGACCTCTGGATTGAAAGTCCGATGTGCTACCAACTGCGCTATGACGGCGGCTACATTTTAAACATCAAAGACAGTTTCTTTGTGAGTTATTGGTAATCTGTCTTTGCTTAATATCAAAAATTCCAATTTTGCTTTTTCTAGAAGATATTAGTTACAAAGTAATTGTACTTAAACATCCAATCAATCTAGTATGTTAGCCAGGAAAGTGTCTTGAATAGTATGAATTGTTGTGAACATTAACAAAACCCTGAATCATACACATTAAAAGCTTCTGTGTTTTTCAACAGGTTTAAAGGGAGTCGAGAGATCTATGAGAGTGACAAATATGCCATAACATGTGAAGGGGACACCTACACTCTCACCATCAAGGATGTTTACGGCGAGGACGCAGACGAGTATGTCTGCAGGGCCACAAATAAGGCTGGATCCAAAACTAGCAGGGCTGATCTGGAGATAAGCTGTAAGATATTCTCCATTTTACGTGCCTTTTCAACTAACTTACAAAGAAGATGCTTACACCCTTGCTCAAAAAGAAGAAATGACTTAATCAGTTAATGAGAAAGTATTTTAAGAAAGGAATATTTAACTGTTTTCTGTCAGTAAAATACATTCATTTCAATTGACTGCTACAAAAAAGGGGAACAGAAAAATTTTAACAAGTAATGTGTAAATTTAAAAAAAAAATAAGAAACGTGGAAAAATATTTTTTCTGTGTTACCCAGTCTTTTCCAAAATATGAATAATAAGTCTTTAAAGAAGGAAACAAACAAGGTTTTGTGTAGTAAAGGGTTAAAAAATATTTATGATATTGATTTCACAGCTCCACCAAAGATCAACGTTCCTCCTCGTTTCCGAGATGTTTCCACATTTGAGAAGGGAGAAGACATATCTATCAAGATTCCGTTCACTGGTAACCCTAAACCAACAGTGAAGTGGATACGAGATGGAAATGAAGTGTCGGGTCACAGATTTCACATGGAGGTAACAGAGAGACACGCCCTCCTCGTCATCAAGAGCTCAACAAAAGATGACGACGGACCGTGGAGAATACAACTCGATAATGATCTGGGAACAGACTCTGCTCTTATTAAGATACAAGTCAATGGTAAATACTTGTACATGTATAAATAGAGGATATTGAATGAGTGGTCATTGAATACTGAATTTATTAAACGAGTCATCTATAAACAGATAAAAACAAGGCTGCGCCGAGTTTTTGTCTGTTTTAGATGACGAGTTTAATAAATTCTGTATTTTATGAGCGCAAATTTTATATTCTGTTTATAATAAGACCCGAATTTAAGCGAAAAATCATCAAAATTCTGGAAATTCAACGTTTCAATTTTCTGCGAAACTTATAACACCTCTCAAAAATGACGTCACAAAATATAGATTATGACGTCATTTTCGCGGATACAAAATAGCATTGCTATTCGCTCTGAGCTCATTGGCATAGTTATACGACTAGTGTAATAACACCCGTGTAATATCAAAAATATTCAACGGGTTATTTCATCCGGCGACGGGGGTCATATTATAAACAATTTTCTTTTGAATAATATATCTTGAAATTATATACTTCTTAAAACAAGGTTGATTCCATTGTCCAAACTGGCTTTATTTGTAAGAGAAGTCATGATTTGAGTGAAGAGATCATTGATATATCATTCTGTCTTGGACACTTGAACTGGAACTTGAAATTCATGTCTCCAAAAGTATTTAAAAATTCAATGTCAATATTATGCATAAGATGTAAAGGGTATCAATAAATGTATGCCTTGGAAATGGTTATAAATCAATTTTTGATTTGAAAAATTAATATTTAATTTCATATTTCATTACTACTTATTGAAGACAATGCAGAGCTAGTTTGTTTTCTCAATATCAAATTTTCAGATTCTCATTTTCAGATTCTCATTTTGTAATTAAATAATATAAGTATTCATAAAGCAAAGCCTTAAGAGTCTCAGAGCTTAAGAATGAAGAATTTGCTTCAATAAATGTTTAAGTCTTATATTTACTATTTTCAGACCGCCCAGATCCACCAAGATTCCCTGTTGTTGAGAATATCCGTGATGACTCAGTTGTGTTGTCATGGAAACCTCCCCTCAGTGATGGTGGCAGTTTTGTTACAGAGTATGTGATTGAGAAGCTTGAATTACCCTCAACAGTCTGGAGTAGAGTAGGCACAAACAGGTAGGTCACTAGAAATAAGGCTGTAGAACTCAAATTAGTTGGAATTATTATAATATAAACTTTTTTGAGCCTGTGCATGACAATTCCAACAAATTGAAATGTTGGTGAGGTTTAAACAATTAGAGGGATAGACAGCCAAAAATTCTAAAAATAAAGTTACCTGATTGTCTACAGATACTTTCAGACCTTATCTATCTAATAAATGCATACAACTGTGCAGGTGCACAGGCTGGTAAGAGTCTTTGCTTTGCACAATTTTGAAACTGTTGGAAATCTCACGCACAGGCTCATTTTTCATCGAAACCTTTTGTTCAGCCCTGACCAAACCACTATCAGTATCGCCTTGGACTATCGGCTATGATGTTCTTGGTTTCAAGGGAAAGAATTTAATTCTGGAACTATTTTCTCATTCTTGGGCTTAAGTTATTAAGTTCCATTAGAAACTGTCACAGACTAGTGAAACATTCACTTTGTTGATTCTTTATATTATATGGCATTTTTATTATGCTCCCCGAAGGGAGAGCATATAGCCGCCGCTTCGTCTGTCCGTCCGTCCGTACGTCCGTAATTCCGTCCGTCCGTCCGTCCGTCCCCACCTATTTCTCCATAACCCTTGGGCCAAATCAAATGAAACTTACCATGTGAACTCCCTATGATATAGTGATGATGCATCTGTGACGGTTTTTGGATTTGAGGCCTCGTCACAGGAAAAGGGGACTTAAGGTAAAAAACACTTTTTCCCCAATTTCTCCTAGTCTAACAGTCAGAATTTAGTGAAATTTCATATTTGAGTAGCAAATCAGATGCCCTTTACTATAAACAATTTGAAATTAACGTAAAAAAAAATATATCATGGAAAAAGGGGGCTAAATGTTTGTTACCTTTACGTAAGCATGTAACATAATTATTCCGTCCGTCCGTCTGTCCGTCCCCACCTATTTCTCCATAACCCTTGGGCCAAATCAAATGAAACTTACCATGTGAACTTCTTATGATATAGTGTTGATGCATCTGTGACAGTTTTTGGATTATAGGCCTCGTCACAGGAAAAGGGGACTTAAGGTAAAAAACAGTTTTTCCCAAGTTTCTCCTAGTCTAACCGTCAGAATTTAGTGAAATTTCATATTTGAGTAGCAAATCAGAAGCCCTTTACCATAAACAATTTGAAATTAACGTAAAAAAAAAATATCATGGAAAAAGGGGGCTAAATGTTTGTTACCTTTACGCTAGCGCGTAAAATACAGTTATTCTTTCATTTCTGCTAGTCTTATGCTCAGAATTTAATGAAATTTCACATTTCAGTGGCAAATCAGATGCCAATTACCATAAACTATTTGAAATTTGTGTCTGAAAATATGTCATGCAAAAAGGGGGTTTAATGTTTGTTGACTTTATGTTTGCTGTATAAGATAACACCTTATTTAATCTAAGCAATCTATGCAATCTGACCACAGAGCATATCTCCTAAAGTATAATAGCTATCAACTTGAAATTTTATGGGTTGATAGATCTTATGGAGGAGAAGTGCACTGCACAATAACTACAACTCTTGCTTGCATAATTGCGGAGTTATTGCCCTTTGTTATTTTTGATACTTAGATTTTGTCTGGAGCATATCTCCTAAAGTATAACAGCTATCAACTTGAAATTTCATGGGTGGATAGATCTCATGGAGGAGAAGTGCAGGGTACAAGAACTGCAACTCTTGCTTGCATCATTTTGGAGTTATTGCCCTTTGTTATTTTTGATACTTAGATTATGTCTGGAGCATATCTCCTAAAGTATAATAGCTATCAACTTGAAATTCTATGGGTAGATAGATCTCATAGAGGAGAAGTGCAGTGTACAAGAACTGCAACTCTTGCTTGCATAATTGCGGAGTTATTGCCCTTTGTTATTTTTGATACTTAGATTTTGTCTGGAACATATCTCCTGAAGTATAATAGCTATCAACTTGAATCCATATGGGTGGATAGATCTCATGGAGGAGAAGTGCAATACACCAGAACTACAACTCTTGCTTGCATAATTTTGGAGTTATTGCCCTTTTTATTACTTAGATTTTATTGGAGGCAAATGTTTGACAGTACAAAATCTTTTATCTATTAGGCTTCAGTTTACCATCAAGCTTTCTTGGCGGGGGGATGTCCATGTCCAACATAGCTCTTGTTTTTGTGACAATGCCTTATTCGGGGAGCATAATCCGTCTCCGACGGCTCTTGTTTATATATCAAAAGGATCGATGGATTTGTTGCTTGTTTATGTAGAGAAATGAAGAATGGTAGTCACATTACAGTATGAAATTGTTTTATAACTTCATTCACTTTTCCTTTTCCTGATTAAGATCCATCATGTTGCAATGTCATGTACAATAATTTCAGACTCTGTGTACACAATGTAACTGGCCTATCAGCGGGCAAGCAGTACCAGTTCAGAATCATGGCTGAAAACTTCTATGGTCGCAGTGAACCTTGCGAAGCTACTGCTCCAATCACTACAGAAGAAATGAGTGAAAAGGAGAGAAAGAAGGAGGGTATGTACATATGTTGTTTACACAAATAAAATGTTGATGGATGAACAAGTTTTTCAACGTCATATAACAATGTTCAAAGGACTCAAAATGATACACTGATATATAGAGAATAACCTAATCTCAAAATATCAATTTTATCTGGTTGAGGTTGGGAGAATTTATGATGAGGCTTTGCCGAGATACAATTGATATTCTTAGACACTTACATGTTATTCTATTTTTTTTTTAACTTAATTATAACTAAACCTTAAAAAACACAGAAATTCAGATGAAAGTGTTTTCAATTTGTTTCTAAATTAGACTCTGTCTGATATCATGTTATGTTATTAGACAGGTGATATCAGGTCAATACAGGTTTCATTGCATGATAAATCCTATTATTATCAAAAATGCTTCTTATGAAAATAAGAACTGATACATTAAATTAACTTTAAATCTAATAGTAATCTATTATCTACGAAAACAATGATTCTAATATTTCGCATTTTTGTATTTTCAGATGAATTTGGTCGCAGGGTTAGAGGCAAATATGATGGACCAAAGATTGCTGACTATGATAAATTATGTAAGTATGATTTACAGATAGGTACCTTGTACTCTGACATGAAAGTTTGTCTGGGACACAAGGTATTATTGCATTTGGAACACCACTCGGCCAGTTTTCACGATCGACCTCAAATGTACATGGACACACTGTTTTGAAAATTTTGAGTGAAAGCATTTGATGCCACCAACACTTATCATTTAAGTCATTGATATGAAATCTTAGTTTCCTTTTTCAAATGTCTTCACATTCTTAAATAACGGCAGAAAATCTTTATTTTGAGAATGCTTGGTCTTTTACATCTCTGTTTTACTTTTAAAAATATAAATCCAAAGATCGCACCTCCGGTTGAAGCACTTGTTTTTCTTACACTGTTTCTGCCTAAGAAAATGCACCATGTTTTCACATCCCCATCCGCCTTACATACATCTAAGGTTTGTTGCAGTTTACGGAAATGGCCGAGGGGTGTTCCATATGGGTATCATTGTTGCTCACTGAGGACAAACACAAAGCTATCTATTGCAGATAAATTAAATTTCGTAAATTACATTTTTTGGCCCTGTATAATTTAATGTCCGTACAGCAGAGGTTTAACAGTTTGACTATTTCTTCTTGTAAAAGTGTATGTAATATTTTTGATTGTTGTTTTTTTTTACATTTTTTATATCAATGTGCCTGGATGTCATTGTCAAATTTGATATTCATCTATATGAAAAAAGCCCCTTACAATAGTACATATTGAGGGTTCAGTGCAAGACTGAACTAAGTGTATATACACTGTATATACACTTAGTACAGTATTGCTCTAAACCCTCTATATAAATAATTTTACTATGTGTGTAAGGCTGCAGTCATTACACAATCATTAATAATTCAATTTTTAGTTGTGTTAATCAAGATTTTTGCAATTTAAAATGGCTAAAACATTGTCATTATTCCCCAATACGTTTTGAGTTTGCAGCCAATTTAAAAGCTTCTACACAAAGTAGTCCCACATGAACTATGTTTTTTAGTTAATATATCTTCACACTTTGCTTCTTGACATTATATTATAAGAAACAAAAAAAGTATGTATTGATTTCATGGAGGCATGCCATTGAAACCCTATATACACTTGTGTTTGAATTTGCTTCACATATTCATACTTGTATAAAATCAACAAATTGTGTTGGACTCTAATTTATGTGTCCCCTGGTCAGAGTGCTGGCTTCTATGAATATTCTTTGACACTTTTTTACCTCACAAATTGGTGGATCCATTAACCTTAGTTAATTGCGTAGCTGAAGGTTCAAAAAGGATGCAGTACTGGAGTAAGAGTTGCCTGCGTTCAGGATGACTAAACAGTGCAAACTGTTTGCAAATTATACCCTGCTTTGCACACAAGTGCATGTGCAAGGCAGGGTATAATTTGCAAATAGTTTGTACCATATAAACATCCTAAATGAAGGCAGGAATACATGGTAATGTTCTCCATCTGTACAATATGAATAGAGTGGTCTTTGAACCCTGTTTATCCCTTTGCTGTTTAATCCCTGCTTTTTACGTGCCTGTGATTTTATGATTGAGAAAACATTGTGAAAAAAGAAGAAATTGCTTCTGACAAGCAATTTCTTCTTTTTCTACACTATTTTCTACCCTACTGAATGGTTATTTTTAGCTCACCTGAGCACATCGTGCTCAAGTGAGCTATTGTGATCACCTTTTGTCCGGCGTCCGGCCGGCGTCCGTCGTCCGTCAACAATTTCTTTAAATGACATCTCCTCCTAAACTACTTGGCCAATTTTAACCAAACTTGGCAGAAATGTTTCTTAGGTGATCCCCTTTAAGAATTGCTAAAAGAATTGAAATCGGTGAAAAACTCTGGTTGCTATGGCAACTAACGTTAAAAATTTAAGAAAATCTTTAAAATTCTTCTTCTTCTGAACAACCAGTCCTACAGCCTTGAAATTTGGCATGGATGATCAGGTCATAGACCTTAATAAAAATTGCTAAAATCATATCTGTTGGGCCACCAGGTGCGGAGAACCACGGGGGAGGGGGTAGTACTTTGGGTAAATTTTGTAATCTTTAACCTTCTTCTTCTTCTGAATAAGAAGCCCTACAGCCTTCAAATTTGGCATGAAGGATCAGCTCATAGACCTTAATAAAAATAGCTAAAATCATATCTGTTGGGCCACCAGGTGCGGAGCACCAGGGGGGAGGGGGTAGTCCTTTTGTGAAAATTTTGTAATCTTTAACCTTCATCTTCTTCTAAACCAGGAGCCTGACAGATTTGAATATTGGCATGGATGATCAGCATATGGACAATAATTGAATTAGTTAAAATCATATCTGTAGATTTACCAGGTGCAGAGCACCAGGGGGGAGAGGGTAGTACTTTTGTGAAAATTTTGTAATTTTTAACCTTCTTCTTCTTCTGAACAACAAGCCCTACAGACTTGAAATTTGGCATGGATGATCAGCTCATAGACCTTAATAAAAATAGCTAAAATCATGACTGTAATGCCACCAGGTGCGGAGCACCAGGGGGGAGGGGGAGTACTTTTGTGAAAATTTAGTAACTTTAACCTTCATCTTCTAAAGAACTAGGAGCCCTACAGACTTCAATATTGGTATGGATGATAAGCATATGGATCTAAAATCAAATAGCTAAAATCATGAATATAGGGTCACCAGATGCGGAGCATTAGGGGAGGGGGTAGTTCTTTGGATCAATTTTGTAATCTTTAACCTTATTCTTCTCCTGGATCAGAAACCCAACAGACTTGAAAATTGTCATTGGTGATCAATATATTGACCTTAATAAAAATAGCTAGAATAATGACTGTTGGGTCACCAGGTGCTGAGTGTCTTGGGGAGGGGGTAGTACTTTGGATCATTTTTGAAATCTTTTAACTTCTTCTAATGAACCAGGAGAGTCCTACAGACTTGAAAATTGGTATGGATGATCAGCATATGGACATTAATTGAATTAGCTAAAATCATGACTGTAGATTCACCAGGTGCAGAGCATCTTGGGGGAGGGGGGAGTGCTTGGTTGAGAATTTTGAATCCCTACAGCCTTTATATTTGACATGGATTGATCAACTCATTAAAGAAAACTTTAAAAGTCTCAGACTCAGCCTGTATATCTGGCATAGATTAGCTGATCACAGACCTTTTATGAAAAAGCTTAGATAAATAATGACCAGGGGAGGAGCAGAGGGGGGGAAGGATTATTTCAAATGTTATCTGATTGAATAAGTGAAAATCTCCTTTTCTGTAGTTGCATGGACATACCCAGGGTTTTAGTGTTACATCAACAAAATGGGGTCCCAAGGACTCAATAATAAGGCTCATAGGGGTCCTTGCTTAAGCTTTGAGTGTCCATGTTTAAAAATGTGGACTATTTTCTTTTGGGCTATCATCAAATATTTGGGTAAATATAAATTTCCTCTGGATTAAGCTACTCAAGGTATTGTGTGTGTATATATATATATATATATATCTTTATAAATGAACTTTTTAATATCAAATTCAGAGAAGAATTGAAGACTGTTTTAAAACAGTCTTCAACTCATCTCTGAAGTTGGTCCCACAAGGGTCCTTAGGACTTGCATCATGAAGTTTTGAGAGTCCTTGCCACTTATTTAAGGGTCTCAGACTCGTAAAACCTGCGTCCCTTAAAACCCTGCATACCCTAAGGTAATGAAGCTTTTTTCTCAGGTGAGCGCACCCAGAGCCAACGGCCCTCTTGTTCAAATTAAAACCACTTTTAATTTTCGTCTGCAAAACCTTTGAATTTGGACAGGCCCAAAATTTTATAAAACAGGACAGGAAACCAATAAATCAAAAGAAATTTACTGTGGCATGCATATCAATTGTTTGTCAACATACTTACAGACTATGACCTATGGGCCAAGTATGTTCCTCAACCAGTTGAAGTAAAACAAGAAAGTGTTTATGATTACTATGATATCCTTGAGGAACTGGGAAGGTATGTACAGTTTGTGTCCTATTAAGGTAGTGGACCCATAATAGTTCTTCAACCTTTTGGAAGACATGAACTTTAATAGTGTTAACAAAGGTTTACTAATGATTTCATCAGGAAACCTCGGTTAACATGGTGAAAGATGATGAGTTCTGAAATGTCAGGCAACTATTATCAGTCCACTATCTGAAGGCTGTCCTCCCTTATCAAGTAGCCTCCCTTTATTTCTGTACACTAAATTTCCCTTTATTTGGCTAGTTTTGTGAGTCTTTTCACTAAGTTAAGGTCTACTTCCTTTAAATCATCATTCAAATCATTGCTTAGAAGTGGTTTCCTTAAAATTAACATACAAAGAGATTTCAAAATGATAGATATTTTGGCATCAGAAATAGGATCTAAAAAATAAATGCTGATTTGATAAAGTCCCTATCTAAGTTTTTACTAGCTAGGTTTTACAAGCTCTGAGGAGCATTTATTAGTAGGTGTATGATCCAATAGATCTTTGTCGTTATGACTTTAAGCTAAATAAGGATGACATATGTCTGGTGTTCTTTTGACACAAGATTTTTGAGTGCTCAAAATAGTTCTCTGCTTATGCCATTTCTTGAATATTACCCGATAGTTTTCACCTGGAAAGGAGAACAAGATCTTGTTTATAAATGGATTAAAATGGATATTTTGATATGTATATTTCAATTTCAGTGGTGCATTTGGTGTGGTACATCGATGTGTAGAGAAGGCTACAGGTCGCGTATTTGTGGCCAAGTTCATCAACACTCCCTACCCCCTAGATAAACACACAGTAAAGAATGAAATCAACATAATGAATCAGCTACATCACCCCAAACTCCTCACACTTAGAGACGCTTTTGAAGATAAACATGAAATGGTGCTCATATTAGAATTGTAAGTTTATTATGAAGTATGTGGGTCCCATATTGGAAAAATGTTGTTTGAGGTTCAAAATTATAGAAAATTCTTCCTTTAGTACTTACAAAACAATTGGCCAAGTTGATACTGCAATAGGTTGTAAATTGGTGCGTCAAGAGAATAATCTCTCACTGTACGAATTTTAATCTGACAGTTGGCAAAAGCCATTGAGACATGTTTTTGCCTCCCACTGATGGGCGTTTGAAATAAGAGTATGCTTAAGTGAGATGAGCAACTTATGGCTCCGGTAAAAGTTTCTACTTATACTGATCTGAGAAATGGTAGAGATCCTTATTTTTTCCCAACAGCTACAATGAAGCTGAAATTCTGTTGGTTGTCAAACCCCATACAATTAAATCTTGAAGAATGCTGTTTTCAGTTAATTTACAAAATCACATAGTAAACAAGAACAGTGTTAATTAAGCCTAAATACATACCCATGATCTGCATTACTTTAACTAACAAATCTGTAATGATCAAATAATTTAATTTACTTTGATTTTAACAAAACTTCTTTAGAATTTTATAGAAATGTATAAGAAATATAAATATGCTCCAATGTATTTCAGTTTATCTGGAGGGGAGCTGTTTGATAGAATAGCAGCAGAAGACTATAAGATGTCAGAGGCAGAAGTCATCAATTATATGATACAAGTCTGCCAGGCATTACAACATATGCATGAAAACAGCATTGTCCATTTGGATATTAAGGTATGTCTTCCTCCATTTTATGCAGAAGTACAGATAGGAAGGGGTAAAAACCAGTCTAAAATCTTTATTCCTTAAATGAAACCATATGTTGTTGGTACTCATTTGAATTGTCTTATTGAGACAATTCCAATGAGTACAAACAACATACGGTTTAAGCAATAATTATTGAAATATGTTGACCTTAAATAAAAGATACTCCCCCTCCCCCCATCTGTAGCTCTGTTGAGCCTGATGTTTTTCTATGCAAATTCATGATATTGCTATAGCCTGTATGTCATTTTTGGAATTGTGGCTGTGCTTAGTGTTTGACATTTTGTTATATCTTTCTGAGGACATTTGCTTGAAACTTAAATTGTATGTTTACAATGAAAAGAGCAACCTAAATTATTAAGGCTGATATCTCTAAATGCATTTTAGTCTATCCAGTTTGCCAAGGAAAAAAAGTTGTCACTTTGACTGGTTATAGTGTGTGCATGGTTGTATGTCTTTAAATCTGTCTGAAATTACTCGTACTGTTTCTCAAAGTAGATCTCAAAATATCATGGCACAATTATTCTCCTTTATGAGAAGACATAGTCTTTGAAAAAAAAAATCTGATTGTTCAAAGTTCAAGGTCACAACTCAAGGTCAAACTTCTGCTTGCTTGAGCATATTTTGTACAATTATGAATAGATTTCAAAAATCCTTTTAATTATGCTCCATCAAATGTAGAAATGGTATTTGATATAAATTTTCAAAGAGCTCCAAGATTATATGTCAAGGTCAAATTTTTGAGTACGGAGGTGCATTTCATATTTTTAAGAATTTTAGGATTTCTTAAGATTTTTTATCAGGATATCTGTCATAGAATAATAACTAAATATCATGAGATTTCTCAACTAGTAATCTTAAGAAATCTTAAAGTTCTGAAAAATATAAAAAAAAAACACACCATAGGTTTTTCTAGCTTTACACCATTTGTTTTTGAACAACTACAACTAATGTAATTTTTATATTACCCCAATTGATAAGATTGGGGGAATATTGTTAGATCTTTATCCGTCTGTCTTACTAAACCAAAAAATCTACATTGCCAATTACTCCAAGTCTATTCAAGATACAATGTTCATATTTGGCATGATCATAGAACTGAATGATACACATCTGCTGGCACCAAGGTCAAAATTTCCTGTTTTGGGTCTGTTCATATCTCAAACCACATCTTGTTACAACTTACAACTGATTACATCCAGTAAGACAAGTATTCTCTTTTAATTTCCAGCCCGAGAATGTTATGTGTGAAACCAAAAAGAGCAACAATGTCAAACTTATTGACTTTGGATTGGCTACAAAACTAAATCCAGACGAGACGGTGAAGGTGACAACGGCCACAGCGGAATTTGCTGCTCCAGAAGTGGCCGATCATGAACCTGTTGGTTTTTACACGGACATGTGGGCTGTTGGTGTCCTCGCTTATGTACTGTAAGTGTTAGCCTATATCATGCTTGATAAAAAACATGCTGAAATAGCTTAAAAATCAATATGCTAAAAGCACTGGATGCACTAATTATGAGTCAATATTTATTTTGAAAGAATCATTCTAAAATGTTCTTGGTTCAAAATAGAAAATCTAGTGATAAAAAACCAAACTGTATGTATTGGTAACCTACCAAGCAAAATCCCTTTCGTTTGGTCAGCCCCAAACTATTATAAATGTCGATGAATGAATGGGCATTTACAAAAAGTTTTCCTAGCCAATAAGATTTGGCTGTTCCAAATTCAAAGAGGTGGCAGATGATTATTTAAATGTTGGCATTTAATCAGTGATAATAGCCATACTCATAATTAATGGTTGTAAAAATTATGTTGCAAGCTATTTTACCCTTTTACACTATATCCATAATTTCACATTAAAAAGGGCAACTTGTTTGTTGTTAGTAGATACAAAGTTTTATCGAACACAGTACCATTATTTATACAATGATTGAGCTGCCATCATAGCGCAGTTGGTAGCGTGTCGGACTGTCAATATAGAGGTTCTGGGTTTGATCCCCGACGGCAGGTTGATAATCATAGACCTATGTGAGATAGCAGGTGGAAGCTAGGAAAGGATGTGTGGTTGTACTGGTGAGAAAAATACCAGGAAACCATTGTTAGGTGCTCCAGCCGCAGCGATGTAACTGAAAAAATGTTGAAAGCGGCTTTAAGCTCCATTCAATCAATCAATCGATACAATAATTGAATAAAAGTTATTATTTTTTAAATACCCTTGTAAAGCCCTTTAATTTCCATTCTTTCTTGCAGACTGAGTGGTTTGTCACCATTTGCCGGCGAGGATGACATAGAAACCCTCCAGAACGTCAAATCGGGAGAGTGGGATTTCGATGCCGATGCCTTCTCTAATGTTTCGGAGGAAGGCAAAGACTTTATCAAAAAACTCCTCATCAAACTACCGCAGTAAGTTTTCTTCCATTTTGTACAGTTTATTAATTTTGTTTGAGATATTTTAATTTAGAGGAGGTTGGCTTGTTAAATATTAATAATTTTCGTATTCCCCTCTATCTATTGATCAGAGACGTCTTGATTTATCTGTGTCTGTCTTTATGCAAAAGACATTAACCTATGTAGAGCTGGGACAAGTAGAAATTTTGTATCCCAGTAGCCAATATCTTGTTACCGCTGAGTACTCGAGTACCCAATGCTTTCTGTCCATATATTTATTTTATCAACTAAATACAAAGGCGGATCGTGAATTTCTGTAAAGGAGGTTTGAACATACAAATTCTGCCATGGTTTTAAGGAATACAGGTCAATTGCAAGTCTTTGACTCAAAAAACTATCTGATGTAAGTCTGTAAGACCATCTGGAAATAATCTTTAGCAAAGAAGAAGACTGTCTATTCTGAATATTTATCCCCAAATGTACATAGTCCTTATACAATAGTCAGGATCTGGGTAGGAAATGTTACCCCACCGATACTCGGGTACTCAAGTACTCGTCCCTGCTCTTAACCTATGTTATACAAACTTTACATATTCCTTGAATTTCAACACTATTTGAGTTACATTGGTCATAGTTGTTTTGATGATTCTTCTCATTAATACTCATAATCAAATGTAGAGGTCACTTGACAAAGTCAAGGTCAATTGTCAAGGTCAAACTCTAACAACTCTACAGTTACCTATTGTAGAAAGCAATTTTATGGTGGTGTAAATTTTGACAATGGCACTCTTGTTCACCATATCAATACAAGTTGTTAAAAGTTACGCAGTATGACTGCTCTGTATCATTTGGTTGTTTATGCAATTCTGGTCTTTTCTTACTTTAGATATTGAAATTACCATATTATATAAAAGTACATCAATTTACAATAGTTTAATTACTTATGGAACTATTTCTAGGTCCCGAATGACAGTTCACCAGTGTCTTGAGCATGCCTGGTTAAAGGGAGACCACTCTAACAGAACCACGAGAATTCCATCAAGTCGTTACGATAAAATTAGAGCCAAAATAAGAGCCAAATATGTAAGTATCATCTCAATATGATTAATTAGAGCCAAATATGTAAGTATCATCTCAATATGATTAATTAGAGCCAAATATGTAAGTATCATCTCAATATGATTAATTAGAGCCAAATATGTAAGTATCATCTCAATATGATTAATTAGAGCCAAATATATAAGTATCATCTCAATATGATTAATTAGAGCCAAATATGTAAGTATCATCTCAAAATGATTATACTAGAGCCAAAATAAGAGTTTGATATGTAAATATTCAGTCAATACAATAAAATTAGATCTGAAATTAGAGCCAAATACATGAATAAGACTTGAAATTGACAGATCACAGCTATCATTCAAAAATTGATTGACCAATCAAAACACTCATTTATAATGACATGAATGTGGAACTCTATCATTATTTGCTATTTTGTTTGGAACATTTTGTGTTGTAATAATGATATTATTTTATACACTAGTTTTCAGCGGCACAGCCGCCTTCATCAGGTGAATCTACTTATTAATCTACATTTTCTTCCGTTAACGCCCAGGTTTTGACTGTTAATGTATGCCTTTAATGGTCTGAAATCTTATATTTTATGCAATAATATCAATTAAGAGATGAAGAAAATATTTATCAATTTATTATGGAATATTATGCAAGAATGAAATTTAAAACCTAATCACATGGTATGAATACACTTTCAGTGTGATTAGATTGTTAGTTTCATTCCTCTATAAAAATAATGAAAACTCTCTTCATATCTTATGATTTAATAATCTGAAGTGAAAATGTTAAAATTTTTGCATAAGAAGATTGAGTCTAGGACTATTTTGTGTGCAAGATTACAAAATAGCTGAATACTTAAAATTTTTTTCATTGGGGAATAAAACTAAATTTGCATCCAACCAGAATTCATGGATATTGCTGGCCTTATCTAAAAGGGTTTAAATTGTCTTATGATATCTAGCCAGGATAAATGATGATTTATTCTGGTTGAAATCACACTGCCATCCTTGGCTTTTGATTCCATGATATAATTTTTCAGCCAAGGTTAATAATTGTCACTTAAACTTGCACAAAGCCTTATAACTGATATCAACATTGTGAGCTGATGGAGTTAAAGGACCCTTGAAGGCTAGTAGCCTGAAATGAACTTTTCACCCTGAATGCATTCTGTTTATGTAATTTGAATGTTCTTGACAGGTGTTGGTTAAAACAATTGTACTTTTCATCTTTTATGGTAACTAGAATATTGAGAAATGCCAAACACAGCTTTATATCACAAGGAAGTCAATTAAATATTATTTTTTTTCCTTATGATGCATTGGATAGTTGTAATCATATTTGACAAGTCAGGGTGTGGAATACTCTACATATCTGACTCACTTTTTCCTTATTCTATGTACCTATGAACCAAGATAATGTATCAAGAAAAATTATTAAGATTTGGCCATTTCAACCAGTTTTACCCACAATGATTAAGTCAAAAGTAGGCAGTATAAGCTATGCCACCCTTCGAAGAAGAAGAGGTATATTGCTTTGCACTTGTTGGTCGGTCAGTCCATCTATAGACCATTCTTGTACGGAGAATATCTCGGAAAGTATAATAGCTATGGTTATGAAATTTCATGGGTGGATAGATCACATTAAGGGAAAGTGAAGTGCATAAGAACCCTAACTCTACCTTGCTTTTTTTGAGTTATTGCCTTTTATTGATTTTCATACTTGAACTTTGTCCAGAGCATATCTCAGAAAGTATAAAAGCTATTGTCATGAAACTTCATGGGTGGATAGATAACATTAAGGATAAGTGATGTGCATTAGAAACATAACTCTTACTTGCTTAATTTTTGGGTTATTGCCCTTTGTTTATTTTCATACTTGAAGTTTGTTTGGAGCATATCTCAGAAAGTATGATAGCTACAATCATGAAACTTCATGGGTGGATAGATAACACCAAGGGGAAGTGCAGTGCATAAGATTCCTGACTCAACCATTCTAATTTTTTGAGTTATTGCTCGTTGTTGATTTTCATACTTGAGAAATCATTAGCATGAAAGGGTTTATGAGGTTTTTTTATCCCCTCTCACAAATGAGAGCTAGCTACAAATATCAAGGCTGTCTGACAAGTTCAAGATCGACTGTCTAACTTCTGTAAAATTTGCAGGTTTTAGGCATTAGCATTTCACAAAATCCTCTTATTAGCTTTCAGGGCCCGAGGTTATAAAACTTTTCTCATTCTCAATTCAAAATGTTCTCAAATTTCAATTTGAGATTAAAGCCGTAATTCTGTTTTAATACTCAATTTAAGGTATTCACATAACAGATAATATAATAATAATTTGTTATAAATTACAACCTATTAATATTATGTTCTATTTTCATACATTTATTTTGACTTAAAATTTGAGAAAATTGTCAGTTAAGCCTGAGAAAAGTTTTATAAACTCGGGCCCAGAAGCCAATGCTAAGATAATCTAGCAAAAAACACAATAGCACCAAAATTTATGCTTAAACTTGCAGGCTGATTGGCCCATCCCCATGCCAGCTATTGGTAGAATTGCTAACTTCAGCTCCCTTAGAAAACACAGGCCAAAGGAATATATGATTTATGATGCATATTTCGGTAAGTAATCAATCTGTCTTTTTGCATGTTATTTAGATTTTTGAACCCTTTCCTTTATCTTTATGTACAAGTGGTGTTTTAATGCCTCGGCATCCATAATAAGGGTATATTGTTTATGGATGTTTGTCTGCCTGTCTGTCTCACTGCATCAACTTTACATGTGAACTGAACATTTTCCCATTTTTCAACACTAGTAAATGTTACAATGCACATATTTCACATAAAGGTTCCTCTCGTCAAACTGCATCTTTTATGGTCTCAGTCATCAGAGAAGGTCTAAACAATATATCTAATAACAAAAATGAAGGAAAAGTAGAAATTGCTTGCAACAAGTAATTTCTTTTCTTCCACAATATTTCTATAACAGGATTTTTTTCCCAATTGCTCCCAATCTACATTTTTTGCTACCTTTTTGAATTAGGACCTGTCTAAAAATTTTGAGATTCAGTAAAAAGTTTTCCATATCTAGTTAACTCATTTATAAAATAACTTTCATCAATGCCAAGGTTGTAAATTTTATACATTACTACATTGATGATATCTGTTTGAATGGGAGAAAAATAAACTTGTTTCATTTTGACAAAAACGGTTTTAAATGTCGCATTACTGGTCATTTAAAAGTCATAGTTAGACACTTTGTCAGCAAATTCTTCAACTTATTAAAGACTGCTAGTTACTCATAACCTTCATTGAACATTGCATCAATTATTCCTTTTTTTGGCAAGGGGCTTTAAGGTGCATTCAACTACGATATATAAACTATTTCAGATCGTAGAGAAGCCATTCCAAGATTTGTTAGAAAACCAAGAACCTGTACCATCACTGAAGGACAGATTGCTAAATTTGATTGTAAAATTATTGCTGCCTCACCCCCTGTTGTTACATGGTAAGTTGGACATAATTCATGGAGGAAAATTGTTTGTTTTAGTGTTTTCTTTTATTGAACAACAAAGGTATATTTTCAGACATTAAGGTATAAGAAGTAAACATATAGATTTCTTATCTATAAATGAATGATGAATCAGCCTTACATGTAAATCCTTGATAATGCAAAACATTGCATATTTAACTTGATACATCTATTATAACACAAAGTCTTCACAAGACTTTCCTAAGTTCTAAAAAAAGCAAGAGCAAGCACTATTAATGAAAGCAAGATTTTTAAATTAGAGTTTTTTTAGTGTTTACACTAGATTTATCTACATCAAACTAAGACAAATTTACATTGATAGACATAGAGTTTTTTGAATGAGTGTTCATAGAATATCCATTTTATTACATGAGTCAACTATAAACAGATAAAAACAAAGCTGTGCTGAGTTTCTTCTGCTTATAGATGACAAGTTTAATGAATTCAATATTCCATGAGCACATATTTGATATTGTATTTATAATATAACCCAAATCTTGGTGATAAAATGAGAAAATTATAGTGTTTATTGACATGTTATTCTGCAAAACATATAACACCGCTATAGAAATTGATGTCAGCAAATCAATTGTGACATCATTTTTCCAACGAATATATAATGCTGATCTGTTCTTTGCTTAGTTATTCCACTAGTGTAATAACACCCATGTTATATAAAAAATATTCCATGGCATAGTGTAATACATCTTTGAATTTCTTAGAGATAAAGCTCCTAGGAACAAACAAATATATCTAGTTAATACTCAAATGAGAGAACTAAAATCTTGTTGAAACTCTAAATATAGCTTAGTTTCGATTTAAGTCTTGGCAAGACATTGTATTCATAGTTGAAAAATTGATGTCTCTTTTTGCAGGTTCTTTGACAATGTACAATTAACCCAGAGTGTGAAATATATGCAGAAATATCGCGGTAAAGAATATGAACTGAAGATTAGTCGTGTTAAAATGGAGGACAAGGGAGAGTATATTGTTAAAGCTGAAAACTCATTCGGAAAACGTGAAGAACTTGGTCTCCTTAAAGTAGAACGTAAGCTTATATTTTTGTTTGAGCACCATGTAGACTCATTTAACATGTCGTGTCCAATGAGATGATAATGGACATTTTTCCATAAAATACGTATTTAGCTAGGTTCAAAGTACACTTTGATCTATAATATAAGGTTTTTGGTATCAAGTCTCTTATAATTATTCTGCACAGGTGCCCCCTTCTCTCATAATATGCCATATATAAGATATATAGAATCTGTCATGAGATTTTGCTTGAAACAAGCTGATCTCAATCATCTCTAGAATGGAAAGTTATTACCTTAATGAATTTTCCCTTTTAAAAAAGGTTAAGGTCTACTTGTCTAACTTAAAAAAAACAAGTAACAGATTCTTTTTCAGACACATAGATAACAATTTTTTGCATTAGACACATTTTCCACTCACATAGCCAAAGAAATACTATATGTTAAGGTGACATGATAAATTAAGTTAAAAAGGAATGATACACATGGTTTGGACAGAGATATATCTAATGGCTTTTCATTTTCATAAACTTAGTAAACTATTTGAAAATTCAATTTATCAATTTGTTCTTCAGCTGCCCCAGAGAAACCAAGTTACAGCCGAGAGACAACACCTTCTAGAAGGTCGAGGCCACCGTCAGAGCTGCGTGAGTTTGAGAAGCCGGTAGTTGATAAATCTCCTGACTTCTCATTTGACCTTCGACCCCGCATAATCCAAGCAGGATCAGAGTTCAAACTTATCACAGTTGTTATGGCTCATCCTGTACCAAAAGTAAGTACCGTATTTCCTCTAATAATAGGGCCCTCCCTAATAGAAGCTCCCCTACATTTTTTACTAAAATGCCTAAATTTTAGGAACTTTCTGAGACTTCTTCTCAGATTTGAGAAAATTCACCTGAAATTAAAGGGAAAAGGGCCAAAAAGACATCAATTTTAAATGATTTTTTTTAAAATCAGAAAATGCATGCTAATGCTGGGCTCCCTGACCATGTTATGTATATTTGCCAGAAGCATTTATTAGGAAAAATATGGTAGAAATGGCGATATGTTGATAAAAAAGGTGATAGACATAGGAGATATTTGATTATGAAAATGTTGCAGTGAAAGATTGAATTATATTTCATTGAATGAACAACAAAAGCTTTATATTTTCTCAAGTTTCAGAGCCAGGAGTGAGAATATATCGTTTGTTGTTCACAAAGTGAATAATGATTGATTTACTAAAAAACCCTCAATTATTGTATTTCTTTAATACAAAAATGAGACAAAATGTGAAAATTTTTGGATACATTTTGTATAAAGCACGTCTTTTTGCATGTGATTGCTTTGCAACATTCATGGTGATGTCACTTATTGGGCTTAGTTGACTTCAGATAGGTAAAAATGAATGAAATAGGATATAAATTGAAAATTTCACTGGTAAGTCAGTGAGTTTATCAAAATGATAATCTATTGTTATTTCTCAATAAACCACTTATAAGCAGGGATGTCTAAATACGAATTTTTTCCACTTGTCCACGGACAAGTAAAAAAGAAATAAAAGAAATGATGATAATAAAAGAAAATGGCCATTTATTTGAAACAAATTTTGAATTAAACAGACAATGGATTAAATTGAGGGTTTAGTACAAAACTTATAACTGCCTATAAATATAAAGGCACTTATGTTAGTCTTGCTCTGACCCCTGAAAATCAATTTCCTTGGTGTATAGGCGCTTGACTCATGACCTGGAGGTCTGTGGTTTAGCCCAAATGTTGCCTAGATGTGTTTTTGGGCAAAACACATGTAAACCAGCCCGAGTTCCTCCAGCTGTAGAATTGGGTTGCAGTGGGTTTAAACCACTGCCTCTCTCTCAGGGATGTGAAAACATCAGGATTGAGTATTAGAGAGTAGCTCTATAAGCTTAACCCTTTGCTGTTCTATGCCTGCTTTTTATGTGCCTGTGATTTTATGATTGAGAAAACATTGTGAAAAAAGCAGAAATTGCTTCTGACAAGCAATTTCTTCTTTTTCCACACTATTTTCTACCCAACTGAATGGTTATTTTTTAAATTAAATCCACTTTAAATTTTAGTCTGCAAAACCTTTGAATTTGGACAGGTCCAAAATTTTGTAAAACAGGAAAGGGTTAAGCTTTTGTTGTAAGTGAACTAAAATAAATTTGTATAAACTCAACCCCTCAAAATGAAATGTTTGTGTTGTATTACAGGTACAATGGTACAAAGATGGTAGGGAGATATCATCCAATGAACACATCACAATCATGTACTCTCATGGCGTTTGCTCACTAGAAATTCTGAGTGCTCGTGTGGAAGATACTGGTGTCTATAGATGTCTGGCCGTCAACGATCTTGGTGAACATGAAACTAGTAGTAAAGTTATAGTTGAAGGTATGTGGGACCTTTATTCAGTAAGATAATAAGTTCTTTACTTTCATGCCCCTGCATTGATAGATTGATTGGGGGCTAGTGATACTGGCAAAAATTTTACGGCCTGTGTCTATTTGTTTGCTAGAACTAAACCCTCAAAACTAAACATCTTCCTCTTACTTCCACTTGGTGGCTCAGTGCAAAACAGTTGTAACTGCCGATAAAAACATGCAAGCAGTTACAACTGTTTTATACTGAGACATCAAACTGTATTTGATTTACAATGCTCATATTCATAAATGGCGTGAAGATTCATCATGGTCATCCAACAAGGTCAATTATAATGTCAAAATTATAAAAAAAAGATAATTTCTTATTATTGGTTTTTATTACTGAAAAAAGTAATTATAATAGTCCATCAAAAACTGTGCATCATTTTGGAATAATTAGATTCATCCACTAAAATACATATCATCCCTCAAGGCTGTGCCATTTGTCAATCACTAATTACCCCAGAATTATAGATTTGTAATTCAAACTTAAACTGAACTAAATACTTATGCTCTATACATTTCAGATCGTGTGAGTGATTTCCGTAAGAGGAAGGGCTCTTTGTCTACGGGATCTTCCTACTCGTCGTCCTCATATTCATCATCGACCCTCGGTAGCGGGGGTTACAGCAGTAGCAGTAGCTATTCATCAGGTTACACATCACGCTCAGCTCGTAGAACAGCTCGTTCAGATATGGACTCATCCTCATCGTTTTTGAGTTCTAGTGTGAGCAAAAGCTCACGCTCATCCAGAAAGTTTGTTGAAGAGAGCTCAGTGACGACCCGAAGTTCACGCCGTAGTGAGTCTCTCTCTTAATACATAGTAAACCACTATTAGTGAATGTTGTATGTAGAAAACTCTCTCCGCTTACACCACAAATCAAACACTAACAACTCTGCAATATAACTGTATGATGCAAATAAACTCTTCTTACTTTTATAACAAACTACTGAATGAGTGCCATGGTAGCTGTGTAATTCGGTATTGTGATGTATAGCGAATGATTCTAAATATAGGACGATGAGAATGCGACACTAGCTTAACTACGCCCTGTACTCTGCTACGACATGGGAATGCTGTATTGTAACAATTAGGAATATATCGCGGGAGAGTTATTCTCAACGATAATGGTCTTTTCGTGTTTGGAGGTTGTCTGCGGAAGAAGGCCATACACTGAGGTTGGCCATGATAATACTGTTAGACAAGAATACGACAGCTGTTAGGTGTTAACCCATTACTTCAAAATCCTACTGCATGATTGCCTAAGCTAACCAAGGATATTGATAGGAAAATATTTAAAAAAAAAGAAATTGCTTATAAAAAGCAATTTCTTCTTGTCTTTAAATATTTTTCTGCCCTATCTTACATTTATTTTTCAGATACATAGATATTCTGAAATGCCATTTGCAAAATCTACAATTTGGGCCAGTCTAAAATTTGTCTTGTAATGGGTTACAGTCTATGTCTTGCTAAAAATGCATGTGTATATATATACTAAGTGGATGACAAATGTACATAATTGATGAATGAATGAAGAGAAAATTGTATCCCCGTATTTGTCGAACAAATGACTTATCGGACATGATTATGAATGTCAGAGAGTCGTACAAGACAGTTATTTAATGGACATTTTACAAAATTGCCTGAAAATATAACTTATGTGAGCTGCATTAGTGTATTTAAAGGTATAAATGCCTAAAAGTGTAATGTGGCTCGAACACAATCAATATTCTAAAATTTTACAATATTTTGAATTTCTATATTGTCAACATTGAAGAGTTACTAATATCTATATAGTATTTTTTTTCAAAATCATTGATTGTGTTTATGCCCCTTAAGTTTAATAGTGTTTGTATCTAAAGATTTATGTTTAAAGGTTGGAGTATCTATGTTGTTGATTTAATTGTCTGTGATATAAATTGTCTGTCCTTGAGCTTTTTTTTCGGATTGAAGAATTTAATTGATGGAATTGTAATTCTTGTACGCAGTAAACAAGATATCAGATTTACATTGTTAATTTCGAAATTGATATTTGCCTAGAGAAAACCTATGAATTGGAACTGCGTCAAAAATATGAGTCAAAATAACGAGAGGTTGCGACGCAGTATCAATGTACTTGTATATCAGAGCTGCAGATTAAGGGAGGATTTTCAATTTTAAAATCCACATAATTTTAGTAAAACTCTGTTGTTGGTACTCACTGGAGTTGTCTTATTGGGACAATTCTATTGAGTGCCCACAACATAGGGTTTCAATGAGAAATGGTTGATTAAGGTTGTAATCATTCTCTCACATCTAGAGCTCTGTATACAGAAGAAGATTGTTGTTGTTATTTCATATATATACAAATCTAGTCAGAGATTTATTCCTGATCCCTCAATGATCCCAGTTCTTATGGGCGAGGGATAGTGAGAATAAGTCATCTATGTGCATTAAAAACTTTGGTTCTCTTATTTATTATTATTTATTTTTAGTTTGCGGTGTTAAACGCTTTGTTTTTGCAATAAATTCACCTATTACCTTTGAAAAACTTGTTTTCTTTTCTCTTCCAATTTTCTTTTGTAATCAATTTTCTTTCCAATAAACATGAGTTATTGCTCTAAGCTGGAAAAAAGAAACGGCAGACATAGATTAGGGCAATCTTATTGTACCATGGATATGAAATCTCTGATTGCAAACATGCAACTAAAAAAAATTGATACCCCTTTTCTTGTGTAGATGGATAATGTTATAGCCATAATATTATTGAACCTGTGCATGAGATTTCCACAATTTCAAATATATGCAAAGCAAAGACTATGACCAGCCTGTGCATCCGCACTGTCTGACTAGGGTCTTCACTATGCATTTCGTAGATAGAAAAGGTCTCAAAGTATCTGTAGACCATCAGGTAACTTTATATTCAAAGTAGGCTGTCTACGCTACTCAATGTTTGCACCTCACCAACATTTCAAATTGTTGGAAATGTCACGCACAGGCTCAATTTTCAAGTCTTGGCTTTAACAGTTTTGCAGTGTTTCAGCCAATTTTTTATGCCTGACATCAATAAGATTAAGTCATTGTTTTACCTATGTTCATCAATCTGTATGTTGATCTACATGTCTGTTGGTCTGTCTGCCTGTCTACAAACACTTATACAAAAAAGATAGTGTTGCTAATTACCTCTAGCCATTTCAATGTTCATATTTGTCATGATGATTAATCTTAATGATTCACGTCTACTGGTACCAAGGTCAAGGTCAGATGACAAGGTCAAGGATATCAATAAATGCTTTTATCGGATTTTGCCTAAAATTCGTAGGAAGGGGTGTGCAACTGAAATGAAAAGAGCATAAAAATGCATGAAAAAAACTGACACCCATCCCATTTAAGACAAGGTCTAGATTCCAAACTCATTGCCCCATTCAAAGAAATCCAAACACTGGCTTAAAGGCCCTGAAATCTCTGATGCAACTTAATTTAAATCTGCGGAAGATCCAGAATTTCAGGAGGGGGTTTCGTGTAGGACTACAGCATTTGGGTAATAAGTGCCATAGTATTAAAATCTATATAGATAGCATTACCATAGGAACAATCACTCAATTTTTATACATCTGAAATGTTTTATTGGTAGAGTTTGAGTTCCAAGATCCTGTGAGGTTAATACCACAAGGGGGGTTTGCTTTCCTTGTGTTACAAAATTTTGAAAGAGTTTTTCCACAAAAATGTAGTTATTAAGATACAAAGGGGGTTCGTTTAGACCCTCAAATCCCCCTCTGGATCAGTCCCTGTAAATCCTCAAAGCATTCCATAGACTAGTCTTAATTTTGGAATCTGATAGGGTAGTCAGGACACTCAAACTCATCTGACGAGCATCAACTGAATTGTATCAAAGGGGGGTAATTTGAAAAAAATGGATGATTTTTAATTACTTCCCTTTGACTTTTTTTAATGAATTACACATTCATTCGATTCCATTCTGAAAATCATACCACAATTAGTCGCCTTTTCAATTCACGATATTTATACCCCAAACTAGGAAGTAGATGGGGTGTGTTGATTTCACCATGTCTGTCCATCTGTCCTTTCCATTTGTAGGCTCCTCTGTTGCCAGACTCTCTTGTCAAATGGTAGAAATGGTGAATCATGAAACTTCAAACAATTGTTGCCCATGGCCCTTGGAAGTGCTCTATTGTTCATGGGTCATGAATGTCAAAGGTCTCGTTCACAATTTCATTTTATAAGAAAAAAAAAACAAACACATTTCCAGAATTCCGATAAAGCCCTGGTGGGAGGTATTTGTCGGCTTTGCAACAGATCTAGTCTTAAATATAATTCTCCGCGTTACACCGTATAGCGGAGAATTGCTGTCTCAATCAGTGCGACCAAAACCGGTTACGTAGGTTTGGTCTGTGTGTTCTATTTATAGACGAATAGTGTAGGCCTATACGTGGTCACTTCTAGCGAGACTTTTTAACAGGCAACATCGTAATTTCATTCAAATTCAATTTTCGGAGAGAACGAGAATCATAATTCAAAGAATATATATATTTATAGATGGAATTCAAAATGATAGATTTAATAATTCATGTAAAATAACTTCAAGGAGTGTTGGCGTAGGTCCGCGCGCTAGATATTCTAGGAATAGTCTGAGATTCATACCAATCACTGGTTCTTGAGTCGAGCATGTTGCGGACACACGTTTCCTCCAAAGCGGGGTTGTTCGTGGACGGCCAGTATTCTTAAGATGAATACAGTTGTTTAGGCAGTAGCGGATTTTGGGGTATAGCGGATAGGTTGTTATCTGACGTATAAACAACATTAGCATCCCAAAATTGGATTCAATTGTAAGAATACAGATTTTACTACAATTTGGTACCACACAATATAGATTTTGTTTGGTAATAGAAACAAATACTTCGATAATTTCGTTAACTATCCGCTACTGCCTGAACAACTGTATCTAATACATTCAGTGAACCTAAACAGTTCGCTGGGGTAGGGATCAGAGCGTAAATTGTTAGTTGATTTTTATCAAATATTTTGTTTGTAAATACATGTAGGTATTTGTATTACCCGCTGTTGCCCTAATTATACGCATCTCGCATACGCAAAACAGGGTTGTTGTTTTGGTTTTGTCTGTGAGGGTATTGATACCTGTAATGTATTCATGCATAGTTAGACCTTGCATTGTCTTATTGATATCATAGTAAGCATGTGGTACAGAATTTACTTCAATGGATTATATTATATCCACCATTGTCATAGTATTAACATGGCAGAAATGTTAATCAAGGTTCTGCTGAATTTAAATTCAATTCAAATGAATTGCCATTTTTGCAGACTTTCCAACGAATTTTGCTCAAGTTTTCCGAAAAATAATGAAGTAGAAATCAAACAGTATATGCTTTGACAAGACTGCACATCTGTGCAGACTGATCTTAGTCTATACTGTCTGCAAAAGACTTTTTGCACAGCAGCAATGTGTTGTCAATAGCACAATTATTGTTTCAGTCCGCTTTGCATCAGTCCTATTCAAATTGCACCAACTTTTCATTGTTGCCTGTACCCTCTATCAATTTGGACCAGCCTTATACATTAAAAATAGGGGCCCGTTTTACTAAACATCTTACGATATTTTTTTGCCTGAGTAAAAAATTAAAGTTGTTGCCACAGAAGTAACTAAATAAGGAATCCTGCCATGTATCATCTCATTGAATTCGTCTTTAGTAGACGATTTCAATGAGATATTGTAAGGTAAAATCTAACAATGAAAACACCAGGTACGATTTGTGATTTTGACTTACGATTATTTTTTTCGTAAGAAGTTTATTAAAAATGGCCCCAGGTCCTGAAGCAGCTGGTATTTGGTGTGAAACTTTCCAGCGATATGCCCAAGGGTAAAGTTCGACCAAAATTGGACATTTAGCCGGAATCCAGTCCTAACACTGGTTTTCAAAGCCATAAAATGGACGAAAATAATTGGGCCAAACCTTGTCTGTTTTGCTCTCCCTGCAATCAACTAGGAAAATATTGTCACGTGAAGGGCAGACTAATACAACGCGGTATTCCCACAGTTAAAGAGACCGCGAAGACAAGAAAATCTGTTGATAGAATAAGGACCCTATATGCACCCTTGTATATAGGGACCTTGATGGAATAGTACGTAGATTTTATCAAAGATAAGCTTTTGTGATCACCTTTTGTCCGTCCTGCCTCGGAAGTCGTCAACAATTATTTAACATCTTCTTAACGGTAACCAATGGACGAATTTGAACCAAACTTGGCAGAAATTGTCCTTGAGTGACCCTTCTCAAAGTTGTTTTTGAAATTTTGATTGACCCCGAAATATGGGCTTGGCAGTGTGTGGCAGTTTCTGACCCTTAAATGTTTAAACAGCTTCTCCTCAGTAACGATTGGGTGGATTTCAACAAAACTTGACAGAAATGTTCCTTGGGTGACCCTTCTCTAACTTATTCATGAAATTTTGATTCCAAAATGTAGGCGTGGCAGGGCGGGGCAGTTTTTTACCCTTAACTTTTTAACATCTCCTCAGTTGCTATTGGGTGGATTTCAACCAATCTTTGCAGAAATATTACTTGAGCTACCCTTCTCAAAATTGTTCGTGAAGTTCTTATTGATCCCCAAATACGGGCGTTGCAAGGCGGGGCAATTTTGACCCTTAAATCTTTAACGTCTTCTCTTCAGTAAGCAATAGGCGGATTTACCTAACTTGGCAGAAATCTTTCTTTGGTGACCCTTCTCAAAATTTGTTCGTGAAATGCTGATTGATCCCAATATGTTGGTTTGGCAGGGCGGAGCAGATTTTAGCTCCACTGGCTGAAAGCGTACGGTCGTAAACCTTTTCTTTAAAAATCTACTCCTCAGAAACTACTGACTGAATTTCAACAAAACTTCACATGAATGATCCTTGGGTGACCCTCTTTCAATTTTTTTCAAGAAATTTCGAAAAAGTGAGTTTTCTCAGATTCTAATCGATGGATACGAATTAAATTTTACATGAATGATCCTTGGATGAACCTTTATCAATCTTCAAAAAATAATTCTGATCGCATGGAAAATGTGTCTTTTATGGGCGGAGGTCATTTCTCTGTATGTTATATAGTGGAAACTTTGAAAATCATTTTAAACATCGGTGTGGCCAAAATATCTAAAAATCTGGTCAAAACTTTGATTTGCTATTGCAAGAATTTCTAGTCTGTGGAGCAACTCAAGCCATTCATGGCTTTCTAGTTTTTACCCCTAACCTTTTACGTCTTCTCTTTAGTAATCAATTGGCAGATTTCTACCAAACAGGGCAGAAATGTTCCTTTAGTGACCCTCCTCAAAAATTGGTCGTGAAATTTTGATTGACCCCGAAAAATGGACATGGTAGGGCGGGGCATGTAATGACCCTGATATCTTTAAATATCTTCTTCTCAGTAAGCAATGGACAGAGTTCAACCAAACTTGGCAGAATTGTTCCTTGGGCGACCCTTCTCAAAAGTTGTATGTGAAATTTTATTGCCCCCCAAAAATAGGGAGTGGCAGGGTGGATCCTTATTTTACTTCCAAACTGTGAACAACAACACCTCCTAATCCTATGTTAAAGACTATTTTAAATGAAACTTTGCCAGAATGTATCTTGGGTGACCTTTTTCATAAAATGTTTGTGACATTCTTATTGGATTATAAATGTGGGCATGGCAGGGTGGGGCCTCTTTTCGCTTTGAATTATTGGATAACATCTCAACAACTAGGCACATTTCAATGAAATTTTACTTGAATATTACTTTGGTGAGATCCACTGGACAAATACAATTCAGGTGAGTGGTTTAGGGCCATTCTGACCCTCTTGTTATCTGATAGTACAAAAATTAATGATGTATGTTTCTTCTTTGAATTCAGCAGCTTTTTCTGTTCTAAGCGTTACAAACCTTAGATACCGTGCTAATCCTGAGAATTCCGACAGATGGTCCGAAAACAGTGCTGACTCAGATCCAGTTTAGCCAGTCTCCATTATTTCATTTCACTAAACATCCTTAGCACGCATTCGTAAACTTGTTTTAATTCCACTCTCCAAGATTTTTTCGACTTTTTTGTGTCCAAAATACTGGAGTAATTACGGTACATGTTCTTTGATACTCTTAGCACGATTACGGAATGAAAATGTCATTAAAAGCGGATTGGTGCCGGTCAAATAGCCTTATTGTGAAGATAGCAATAATAAACTGACGTATATTGGACGAAATTAGTTCATTGTATAGATTTAATGAGTACGATGACAAATAGGATTTAGTGAAATGTTGGTTCGATTCTTGAACTAAAGGTCAATTTATCCTCGTAAAATAATTATGAGAGAGATTCTGTAATCAGTCGGTCTGTTGGTCTCTCCACCCACCTGTTTACAAAACTATGGCATTATTACTTGGTTCTGAGAGGTAGAGTGTTGGCTTCGAGATCAACAGGTGCTGATTCAAATGCCCATCTGGACAGCGACTTTACACCAATTTTGGGCAATCTCTTAGGAAAAGAAACGATATTGGTCAAATTTGAACTTGTTTCCCGAATCGCTGTAGAATAAATGATTTAAAACCAAATGCATATAATATTGTGTTGATAAGTCCCATTCTCTTGTTACTTCATAAAGGGTAGTTAATTTGTCGATAAATCTGAAAAAACCCATACTCATTCCACGCAACTTTTACCAGAGTATATGCTTCAGAATTGCTACATTGTGTACCAGCTATTATTTATAACAAGAAGAGCTACATCCACATGGGTGACCGACGAGTTTGTCTTATTCTTGAGGAACATGGATTCTAAATTCACTCTTCGTTTCAGTATAAGTCGGTCAAAGCCAGTATTAGGACCATTCCTTTACAAAATGTGAAAAGTTTTCGACCCACTTAAAAAAGTCTGGCAAATATTGGCTTTCCCTTTATTCTCTCTTTTTTTCGCAAAGAACTTTAAACAAAACCTTTTTTCTTATGTCCTAATATTGACAATTACTTTCAGTGCAGCACAGATCAGTTCATTCTTTGCACACTGTTTAAAAGTGTTTTAAGTTACACAATAAAAGGTAAAAACTGCACCAATATTGATGTCCGATTTGAAATTAAGGAAATTCTGATTTGAGAATAAGAAAAAATTTTTTCTCTGGCCCAGATCGAATGTAAATTCGCGCTTTCTGAGATAAGATACCTCACTTTTGTATTTTAGCAATGAACATTGGTATTACTTCTCTCTATATATTTGGTAAAACCTAACACCGTTCCGGGTGTAAATTTTCCCTTTACAAGAGTGCATAATCATGTATTTCACCAATGAAACTGTGTAAATTCAGAGAAACTTTTCTCTTACAATCTTGAAACATCATCCCAATTTGAGTGTAAACTTTTCCCTAATATACAGTGTATAATTCTAGTTTACAACAGTTTATCCCATTTGCAATACTATACGCTAAATTTAGGGAGACGATACTCTTTTGGTATTGAAACATCATACATTTTGGGGTGTAAACTGCCTTTTCAGTAGATTGCAATAGTTTACACAATTAGTGTTATTATATGTTTAGTTCAGTGAGGCTATACATTTTCGGTAGTAAAACCATAAACCATTGTTGGTGTTAACTTTCCGTTTAAACTAGATAACAATATTTTACAACATTAGTGTTACTAATGTTACTAAACATTGATAAAAGAGGGACTCTTCTCGCTCACCTTTAACCCACATTTTAGTTGTTAACTTTACTTAAGTCACAACATAGTACAGGGTGTTTCATAAAATCTGTATTTATTCTAAATCATCTTGGTTCCGACATTACTTTTCAGTGTACTTTTGTGAAAATTCACCAGTATAGCAAACAGAATTAAATTTTGATTGACATATGATTTGTTGTAGTGCCTTCGATAGTGTCAACCCACCATTACGTCAATTCTAGGTAAGAATGACGTCAGGCGTTAACTCAATTATCAATTCATTTCGTGTTTGGGCATACAGATTGCATATTCCTCTGTCTTCCATATCACCCAGGAAAGAACACCATATCGTTGTTGAAAGTTTTAAAAAAAGGTCAAATAGGCTCGATCATACAATAGTGTCAGTGGAGCGACAATAGTGTCAAACATTGCTAATAAGCCTTGAGAAAGATTAAATTACTCAAAATTGAAAACCATTCTAAAAAAGCCACGGGGTTTTGAATATTAATTCTATCTTGCTGAAACATATAATGTAATAGTTAACTCACATTTTCCTAAAAAAAAATATCAGATACTAGTAGCATTTACGGAGTAAGATTTCAACACGTTCACGCGTGCGCAAATACTTCGAGTTTTTTTACCTTTCCGATTTGGGCGGTTTTCAAAATATATTGTATACAGTCATTCACCATCAAATTAGACCTTAAGAGGATTATAAGAGAGCGAAAAAGACACTATATTTTCCAGGAGACACGATGAATGATTTGATAATTCAAGATATGGACGTGACGTCTTTATCTATACTATGCATAGAATTGACGTCCTTCGAAAATCTCGAAAAAGATTGACGTCAAAAAAGAATGGGCACGATCATTGTCACAACAACAAGTCTTATAATATGACCTACGTCGCCGGAGTGAAATAATCCCGTTGAATATTTTTGATGTTACAAGGGTGTTATTACACTAGTGGAATAACTATGCAAATGAGCTCAGAACGAAAAGTAACGCTATTTTTGTAACTGCAAAAGTGACGTCATAATCTTTTTTTTGTGACGTCATTTTTGAACGGCGTTATAAGTTTCGCGGAAAATTGAAACGTTGAATTTCAAGAATTTTGACGGTTTTTCGCTAAAATTCGGGTTATATTATAAACAGAATATAAAATTTGTGGTCATAAAATACAGAATTTATTAAACATGTCATCTAAAACAGATAAAAACTCGGCGTAGCTTCGTTTTTATCTGTTTATAGATGACTCGTTTAATAAATTCAGTATTCAATGACCACTCATTCCATATCCTCTATATATACCACTTGATGTGCGAAACAGTTATGTCAACACCATAATGATCAGAATAAGGAACAGATATTATGAAACATCCTGTATTTATTGTGTGGTGTCCTTGGCCGAGTGGTTTAAAGCGTCGGCTTCCCTTCCAAGACACCCTGAGTTCCATACTCGAGAGCAGCTATCGATCTCGGTTCTATCAATGAGCCACATATTCGACGCGAGTACACGTTCATTGGCAAGGGAGCAGAATCGAGAGGAATTTTAAAATATCAGTTGTAAGAACTTGTTTATCGTAAATGTAAAATGAATAGATTGTATCCCATATTATACACAATTGGTGTTACAATACGCTGATGAAATTAGAGAACTTACTCTAACAGTGTCAATCTTCAGTACAGTTAACAACGTTGTGAAATTGACAAGGTGAATTACTTATGAATGATTTAAGAATGATATTGGATGAATATGTGGAGCAAGTTTTGAGTGGATTTAATGGGAGGTAATCCTATATTGCAAATTTTTTTCAGGATGAACAAAATTAGCGATATAGATTACCTCCCTTTAACAAAAAATGCATACAAATTCTTTACATCGCCTCCTATTTCTTAATAACCTATGAGATAGTAACAATTTGAATTATGTCAGTGAAATCGCGATTTTTCTTCATCAAAATTTATTTTGAATGACGTTGTTGATTCTATATTTTCAATGGGTTTGAGCATTTTTGAATGGTTTGAGTGAGTGTTTGGAACGAATGAATGGAGCGCTGAGTGAGCGATTTAGAATGGTTTTGATTGAGGTAAATGTCAATTTCACAATGTAACTAACTGTATAAAGTATATTTTGTGAAAACACTCCGCAACCACCAGCCTCCATAATGGTCAGGGTAAGTAAGCGTCCATTTAAACATTCCTTGTGACGTATGCATTGATGCATAGTTTTCAGAAAATCGATATCGACAGAAGGTTAGGATTTGAAGGAAAACGGATATCGTTGGAAAGTAAAAGTTGGAAAAGGAAACTAAATGGGGTATGCCCATGCCATACCGCGTTGGCTCAACTCTCGCTCACATCATTTTCTTTCTTTCTTTTGATTTTTTTTTCTTTTTTAGTTTACTAATACAAATTCAATCCTTCTAAATCCAACAAGAAATAATATTTGGAAGAAATCAATATTGGTACAACCAATAAGGATGGCTAAGATTGATGTGAAGATAGGCAAAATTGATCAGTGTGAATATACACGAAAGTTGGTGATAGGATGCATTTGCTGCCACGAATATTGATGTAACGTTCCCCTTTGTAGAACAGTGTTAATTTAGAATAGAAATATGTATAACTTACATTTATTTCGTGTAACTTTTCTCAAAGTCAATTGAAAGTAAAGATACACCGGCATTGATAGCAGCACATCTTCACGAGTCAAGGGGTATAGAATCGATAGCTTCTTCTCGTAAGATAAGTAAAACGTTCGTAACCCTTGGCTCGACAAGATGTTGTCCCAAGTTGTTGGTGTAAGATGCTGAATTATTTTCAAAGTGCATGGGACAGTTTCAGCAGACAGTTAACAAAATCCTACGATAAATTTTCTATTTCAATATCAGTTATAAATATGTGACCCTTCACGCGAAAAGGGGCCAACCGGAAATTCTGTAGAATGAATTATTGAAAATGAGATTTGATCCAGAATAGGTGAACCAGAAGTCGCATTTCAAAAATTCTTTCACTGGACGGTAGAATAAACATTCTAGATTCAGGAAATAAGCACGGTGCAAAAAGTTTCGACCCTAGTCAGTCTGCGCAGTCCGCGCAGTCTGACAAGGGTCGACACTTTACGCACTTCCTAGATGGTCCCTTTTCGCGTGACGGGTCACATATATAAATTGATTATTCACATATTGGTTTTCATAGATGAAGTAAAGCCGTATTTTACCGAGGCTTTAGAACCCGCCAAGTTGACGGTCGGGGATAGACTGGTACTTCGTTGTAATGTGACTGGAACACCTGATCCTGATGTCACTTGGAGGATCAATGGACAGGTAATTTAGGATGTATACTGTTGGTACTCCTAAAAACTTGTGGATGAAGGAATTCCGTCTCTTAAATAGTGATAAAGATGCTTTTTCAGCTGAGCCCAATGAGCAACGTCACCATGAACGTTACAACAAGAATGGCAATCTCATTCAAACTGACGCGCTTTAAGAAAATTTATCACAATATTTTCTTATTTTATTTCATTCTTCATTGAAGAAATAGAGTAATCGTTTTTCGCCATTCGTGAAAGTAAAGCTTCTATTGATCACTCGATGAAATATAAATTGATCTTACACTGAAACAAATAACCACCCTCTATTACTTACACGAACCTTCTAATCTATATGTAATAAGATCAAAAGCACGTTTTGTCAAATAAAGCACCGAGAAAATACTAATTTCAAATTAAAATGTAGGAGATTTAACTTTTGTTAAACGACGTTGGTAAAATCTATGGAGAAAAAGCCTTAGTAAATTTCTTGCTGAATCATAATGTTATATCAGGAAGGAGAAACGGATCAAAGGTATATACCTATCCGACAAATTCTAGAGTGCAAAACATTTTTAACTTCCTGGCGGTATTTAAAACTTCCCGGAAGTTCCAGAGTACACACTTTCTTTTTGAACAGAGTATAGCCTACGCGTTTCTACTTCAGTTACTACAGAATAATGATAGAATCACAATACGGAACAGGTCTGGTTTGTGTTCATTGACTATACCGGACGTAATAAAGGCGGACACTGGGGTTTATACTTGTACAGCCACGAATACGGCGGGAGAGACGGAGATCAGCACTGATATTCTTGTCAAAGGTACAGTTAAGAACGTCGTGAAATTGACAAGGTGAATGGTTTCTGAATGATGTAGGAATGAAATTGAATGAGTTTCAAGTTTCAAGTTTTATTTGATTATTCCAGAAGGCCATAAGACCCATGTGGCATACAAATACATAATATAGCAACAGTGAACATGGATTTTATAAAAATGCAACACATAAATAGCGTTTCAATTACTTTTGACAGAGCCGATTAACCCTTATTATGTTAAATCAAACATCCGTTTCAAATAAATTGCAAATATTCGTGACTCTTCGACCACCCTAGCTAAAACTTTTCACTCTTTGAGTACAAAGCAGACAAAGTAGGCCAAGATCCGATCCCACGCATGTGTGGAAACATCTTGGTCCATATTGACTGCCAAGGCATGTATATGTAGTGAACAGTATGATAGAGGTAATAGTGTTTCTTCAAAGAAAATCGTTTAGACCAGAGCTTTGAAATAAGGCGAAGTGCACATCCATTGAAGCCCATACACACTCTGTATATGCACTTACAATAGCCATGCACCAACCAAAATATAATAAAAGATTTAAAGAAGCATGATTCTAATTTCCCCTCTATATTGTCTCCCTTGTACGAAACGAAAATACAAGAAATAAGACAAAGGGGTTGCATTAATGATATATGTTTGAGTTTGGTATTGATGCGGAATACTATTAATAATTCAGTTAAAAATATATATCAATGACGTAGAATGAATAAATTTGTTAACATTTTTATAATGTAGAATTGGATATTGAGAAAAAACTAAAAGACATATTCGAACGCATTTATACATTGAGTATGATACATTAGCCCACTTGTTACCAATGCACATAACAATGTTATTGAATTAGGGTGTACAAAAGATTGAACATTTAATTATTTGAGAATAATAGTGTATCTCTAATTTCAAAAGCCTTGGTAATGAATGAACTGAGGTTAATAAGAAGTTTTTTATTGTCGGACGTCATAAGTAGAATAAGCTTATGCATATTTGGTCTTTCTCTGTAATACCGGTTCAAATACAGTTTTCTAATTTCTGAGTAAAGTGGGCATTCCATTATAAAATGAAATTCGTCCTCTAAAACGTTACAATTTAAACATTTGCGCTCATCTATAGGTAAAGATAAAGGTTTAGACCACCTTCCGGTTTCGATTGCTAGCCTATGAGATGACATACGTAGCCGGGAAATAGCTTCGTGGAATTTGCAAACCTTAACAATGTCTAAATACGGCTGGAAACGAAAGTTGCAAAAAGATCGGTAAAAAAGAGCTCTACTTGAATCGTTGATTCGGCTATTCCAATCTTGAATAAATTGGTCTTTAACTCTTTGCTTAACAACTGAAAGAAATGCCTTTACATCTCCAACCCCCTGTGTATGCCATGCTTCACCAAATCCTAGAGTAAATAGGGAATTTCTCAATAGAGAGCACCAGTTTATTATATTTCCGTTACGCTCAATGTCAGATTTTGAAAGAAGATATACTTGTTTAATATACTTTGTTTCACTTGATTGTACGACCTTTAACCAATATCTTATTATATTTAGGATCCTGAGCTTTTGAATGGGTAATCTATTCAATTCTCCATAAACAAAGTCATTTTGCGTAGATTTTTTCACATTGAGAATTTTTTTACAAAATTTAGTATGGATGCGCTCTACGGCCAAACCACTGTTAAAACCCCACACCTCGCTGCCATTGTTCAAAATTGGCGTTATAAGTTTATCAAAAAGATCAAGTCTATGGCTTACGTCAAGAGACGTAAATTTACATAGATGTTTTTTCATGCTGTAAATAGCCTTTAATGCTTGACCAGACAATGTTTTTTGTGCTTCTGAGAAAGAACCCCTAGAGGTGAAAACAAGTCCAAGGTATGTAAATTTATTCACAATTTCTAAACTTTCTGCAGAATTGGCGAAAACAACAATATCATCTGCATAAAGTATCAAAAATAGTTTTAAAGAACAAATATCAATGCCTTCAATTCCATTTTTTATAAAGGTATCTTCAATATCATTTAAAAGCATTGCAAATAGAAAGGGAGATAGACATTCACCCTGTCTAACACCTAGCCCTCATTCAAAGGTTTTACCTATATTATTTTGATGTTTAACTTTTGACTTCACAGATGAGTACATAGACCTCAATATATTAAGTACCTTGCCACGGAGACCTAGTTTAATTAATTTATACCATAGGTTATCTCTTGTCACATAGTCGAATGCTTTACTAAAATCGATAAAAGCACAGAATAATTTTTTTCCTCGGTTGATCATATGATTTATAAGCCCGTGTAATACAAAAATGTTATCTGTTGTACTCATATTTGCCCTAAACCCCGCCTGTGCTTCAATGTAAACATTATAATTTTCTGCCCAAGTGTTTAACCTATTATTAATAGTCCGAGTAAATAGTTTTCCAAATGTACTTAACAATGTGATGCCTCTATAGTTATTGACATCATTAGTAGGGCCTTTTTTGTGTAGCGGTAAGACATAACCTTCAGTCCAACATTCTGGAAAATACCCGACTTCAAATATTTTATTGAAAATATTCACTATATAAGGCTGTAAAATATCTTTACCATGGATAAAGAATTCATTAATTAAATGGTCTGGACCACCACATTTTGACGATTTTAACTGGTTTATTGCTTTGTTAACCTCATTCTGTGAGAATGGAGCATTAAGTTCCTCAAACATAATATCAAACTCATCATTTTCATAACGTTCTAAAAAGTATAAAACGTCTTCATCCGGGTTGAAAAAAGGATCATTTGGATTATTGACTGATTTGAAATACTGTTCAAAATCATTCAGGGGTACCGTGGATCCTTTTATACCAGCAGATTGTTTTAGCATTTTCCAATACAATTTGGCATTATTATATCTGGCTTTTACAAGTTCTGACGTTTTAACCATGTCGTATTCAAATTTGCATCTTCTAACACATGATTTATATTCAGACCTAGCTTTTGTCATATTCTCACGATTAGTACATGATTTATCATTTCTGTACATATTCAGAGATTTATAAAAAAAACTCGTCTCTTAACATCACATTCATCATTAAACCAAGATTTGTGTTCAAATGTTTCGATTTCTGAAATTATTTTTACATTGCGTTTAAACACTGGGGATACAGTTTTCTCAATAATTTGACAAAAATCATCTATGCAACTGTCAATATCAGTCTTATTTTGTGAATAGCTTACATTTTCATCTAGTCTATTTAATAGAGATATACATCCATCAGATGAAAGTTTATCCGTATACCTATCTTTATATTCTTGACGCCATTTATATACATAGGTTTCCTTTGGATTATTCGAACCATTTAATCTATTAATCTCTGATTTTTTCTCAAAAACTAAAGTAAAGTTAATCAACCAATGATCGATAAAATGTTCGGTTCTTCTACAGCGAATTCATTCACAAACTTTACTAAATTTGGCGTACAAATAACGTAATCAACTTAGCTACACCCCCGGCTACCAACATAAGTATATCGTCCTACATTTTTGTCATCACCTATACGACCATTCAAAATGCGCATTCCAGTTTGTTTACAGAGATCTAGTAAGAAGTTTCCATTGCTATTTTTAGGACGTCCAGCGTCTTGAGACAATCGTTCGTTAAAATAGTCTGCAGTATATTCATCTGGTAAACATTCTAGATATTCATTATCATCCAAGACAAAGTCTGCACAATTTGAAGTATGAGCATTCATATCACCACACAAAATCATATGCATATTATTATCATATTTTGAGTCAATTGATAATATATTGTCTAGTAGCCTGTCAAATGTATGCGTTTCAACTACATCATTACGACAACTGTTTTCCGGTAAAACATAACAAAGACATTCATATAAATCCGACACTAAACCAAGTTTAGTCCCTGCAACTCTCACACAGATGATATCATCTTGATTTTTAAATACTAAAGAATTATCAGAAACAAAGTCATTTCGAACATAAATTACAATTCCTCCTGAGGACCGTTTACTACCTATTTTAATTTTGTCCCTATTCAAAACAAAATGTGTGAAATTTTGAACATCTAAACATGAAATTTCATTCGACCAAGTTTCAGTAAGTAAAACTATATCATGTGATTTAAAAACCGTGTTCAATTCTGAAGATTCTAATTTGTTTATTCTCTTTGAGATAAGACCTTGGACGTTTAAGAGAGCACATCGCAGCTTGACCTTCTCTGGATTTACAGTCTATTTTTCATCTGATTGGAGAGAGTGAGTGGAGCGAGTTTTGAGTGGATTTTATGGGGGGGGTTAATCCTATATTGCGGATTACCTCCCTTTAACAAAAAAAAAAAAACATACAAGTTCTTTACAGAGCCTCATATTTCTTCAAGAACCTTTTAGACGATAACAATTTGAATTATGTCAGTGAAATCGCGAATTTTCTCTATCAAAATTTATTTTGAATGGCGTTGGTTCTATATTTTTCAATGGGTTTGAGCGTTTTTGAATGTTATGGGTGAGTGTTTGGAATGAATGAATGGAGCGCTGAGTGAGCGATTTAAAATGATTTGATTGAGGTGAATGTCAATTTCACGATGAAGGCTAAATAACTGTAATCCCAACCATTATGACGCAAAGCTATAATACAGGGGGTAAATTGAACTAAACATCTTGATTGATATTAAAAAGAAAAAAAGAAGAAAGAAAAAAAAGCTAATTTTGTAGGTCATAGAGTTTCGTTGAGAAATAACTTATTATTATACTCGCGTTAGCCCCCTCTTACATAGACTTATGTATTGTTACGCAATGTATATAAGTCTCCGCATTACAAACTAAATAGTCGGTTTAATTGCCGTCATGGTAACATCACAAAGACAAATTTGAATATATTTCGTTACGTGGCAGCGTTATTTCATTTACGAATATTTGTGTTTCTGCAATGGCAATAAAATCGCGGTTGCAGTGCCGAAAATGCAACAAAAATAAAACATACAGGAAAATCAAACGAGATTCTGTTACAGGTTATTGCTAATCTACTTTCGTATAGAAAACAGAAATTTATAAAGTTTCATACAAAACAAAAGTTTCCTCAACTTTTAATTGTGTGTAGCAGAATTAGATAGGTACTTCGAGTCTCCATGTTTTTTTACTCCTTACGAAAAAAAATATCGTAATTTAAAATCACAAATCTTATTTGTTGTTTTCATACATTGTAAGTTTCTGCTTACAATATCTCGTGGGAATCGTCTATAAAAGACGATTCCTATGAGATGTTGCATGGCAGAATTTCCTATTTAGTTACTACTACAGTAGCAACATTAATTTTTGACTTAGGCAAAAAGTGATCGTAAGATGTTAAGTAAAACAGGTTCCTGGTCCAATTACCATTTCTACTGATGCCTCAAATCAGCACATATATTACATAGAAGCTATGATTTGACAAATATTTACCTTATTAATTAACGTGTATCCTCAAGCTGTCAGTACCACTTGCAAAGCAGGATTCGATTTTTAAACATTCGCGATCATGTTCTCGTTCTGAATTCAGGGCTTCACAAATTTCTTTCTTCTTTTCGCGTGTTTCAGAAAAAGAATCGACTGCGCCAGCTGTTTTACGATTCACTCGCCATCCCCAGGGTTTGTCGCTCGTTGACGGGGATTCGGCTGTCCTGCAATGTTCAATAGAGAATACATTGAATGGTAAGCTCTTTTTTTTTTAGATATTGTGATATCGTCTTATTGTATTTCGAAAACGGTCATCCTGATTGGTTGAAAGTACTTTTTATCATGCAGGGAAGCCTGTTATGACCAAATATCAGTTAGCAACAAAAAGAAATTAACATTCATCACAATCAAGACCATGCTAAATCGCTCACTCAGCGCTCCATTCATTCATTCCAGACACTCACTCAAATCATTCAAAAACGCAAAAAAAAACTAATAAAGATAAGATCAACAACTATATACATTCAAATAAATATAGCTAGTAAAAAGGCACGATTTCACAGACTTCATTGAAATTCTAAGCGTCTTATTGGTACTTGAAGGAAGAGGAAGCTTATCATAGAACCTTGATGCATATTTTATTAAAGGGAGGTAACAAATGTCGCTAAATTTGTTCACATTGAACAGAATTAGCGATAAATAAGCGATATTAGATTACCTCCGTTTAACGACCTTCAAAACTCATACCATACGCTCATTCGATTTCATTCCAAAATCTTTCCTGGGGCCAGTTTCATCAAAACATTTAGGACATAGTTTTGTCTTACTGATGACTTTTGAAACAGTTACAACAACAATCACTTTACATAAGTATTGATATATAGGTAATACGAGATTTTTGAACTAATCATGTGGTAAGTCATAGGTAAGACAAAAATACGTCTTAAATCTTTTGATGAAACAGGCCCCTGAATCATTCACCTTGTCGGAATTAAGTGGAAGTCGTTCGGGATAAGATCATATATAGTTAACAACTTCGTAAAATTGACAAGGTGAATGATTTTAAATAAAATTGAATGAGTGCGATAAGTGAAATTAATGGGAGTTAAAACAATATCGCAAATTGTGTTCTGGATGAACAAAATTGGTGATGTTCATTACCTCCCTTTAAAAATGGAGTTGTTTGAGCCGGAAACCAGCCCTGCGTTCAGGCTGAAAAGATGTTGCAAACCGTTTTCAAATTGTAATCCGCTTTGCACGCAAGTGCACGTACAAAGCGGGTTATAACTTGAACCGTTTTGTCATCCTGAACACAGGGCTGGTTTCAGACAAAAAAAAAAAACGGGACCCGTTCGAGCCAAAAATAAGTTTGTCCTTCCCTGTATTGATGAAACAAGTAAGCAACAAAAGAAACAAAGGAGAAACTTTCCAGGATCCATGATTGAAAACTTTTTCGAAACGCCTAAGAAATGATACCCCGCACGAACCTATTCCTCTCCCCCCTTAGATAAAGTATGTTTACATTTTACTTAAATTATCTGTAGGTCTTCGCTAAACAATCAGAGGCTTCAAAATTTACGCCAGCCAATGAAAAAAAATGAATGTGTGGAAACTTTGATCAAATTCGAAGCGTTTCGAGTGATAAGAGTGAGATGTGAAAATACGATGACTGGAGCGCTGTTTTGATCAGTGTTGGTTTCAAATGCTCTTCATTGTACAGTTAATAACATCACGAATTTGACATTCTTCTCAATCAAAGCCGCTCAAAAGCGCTCACTCCATTCATTAGTTACAATCGCTCACTCAAACCCTTCAAAAACGCTCCAAAATAAAAAAAAAATTAAGATCAACAACTAAATTCAAAATAAATAGAGCTAGCAAAAAAGCGCTATTTCACTGATATAATCGAAATTATAAGCGTCTGATATGTTTTTGAAGAAATAGGAAGCTATTTATAGAACTTGTATGCATTTTTTTTTCAAGGAAGATATTAATTATAGCTAATATTGTTCATCCTTAGCAAAAATTGCGATATTGGATTACCTCCCTTTAATTTCACCCAAAACTCGCCCTACACACTCATTCAATTCCATTCCAGAATCAACCCCAAATCATTCATCTTGTCACTTTCACGATGTTGTTAACTATATGAATCATTCTTTTTTTTTTACCAGAGAGCCCAGAAGTTTTGTGGTATAAAGATTCTGAGATGGTTCATGATTCGGAAGACTTTAAATATGAGACGGACGGACAGACGTACAGACTAGTCATAGCCGAGGTGTTCCCAGAGGACAGCGGTGTATACAGGGTCGACGTGTCTAACGCCGCCGGAACGATCTCTAGCTACTGTACCATACACGTAGAAGGTAATCCTTACGCTGTAAACATTTGAAATGATTTCCGATGGATTGTTGACACTTTCGTCGGTTTTCATTTATGTTTTCTTCATACAATTAACAATATCGTGAAATTGACATAGTGAATGATTTTGGAATGATTTTGATATGAAATTGAATGAGTGTGTGGAGCGAGTTTTGAGTGAAATTCAAGGGGGGTAATCAAATGTGGCTAATTTTGTTCTGGCTGAACAAAATAAGCGATACTTATTACCTCCCTTTAATAAAATATAGATACAAATTCAATAAAAAGCTTCATATTTCCACAAGAACCACCAGACGCTTAAGATTTCAATTTGTCAGTGAAATCGCCATTTTTATATTGCTTAAATTATTTTGTCTAAAGTTATTGTTCTTATCTTTTAGTGATTTTTAAGCGTTTTTGAATGGATTAGATGAGTGTATGGAATGATTGAATCGAGCGCTGAGTTAGCGATTATAATGGTCTTGATTGAGATTAGTAATAATTTCACGATGTAACTAACTGTACTTTACCGAGATTTCACGTCGGGTTATAACTTGATAATTTAACAACTATACCAGTGAAATGATCATAGATTCAAACCCTTTATTCGCTCATTTCAAATGACTGGACATCATTCAAGCGGGACTTTATGACCAACCACCAATGTTAATTTCGAAATGAGGAAAGTCCATAGTTCCATTCGAATTTCATAACATTTTTCAAAATAAATCCTAGGTTATTTTTTTTTTTTCTTTTGCTGTCTACCAAGTGTATAAACTATAGGAATAAAATTAAATAAAAAAAAAAAAATAAATTAATTCATAAAGTTATACCAGCGGGTACTTCTGTTTCAAGTAACAGATTAGAAGTTGATTTAACTTAAAAAAATACCATAATAATTTAAGAAGGGGAATTGATTGATTGATTGAATGGAGTTTAACGCCGCTTTCAACATTATTTCAGTTATATCGCGGCGGCTGGAGCACCTAACAATGGATCCCTGGTATTTCTCTCACCAGTACAACCATCGCATTCTTTCCTAGCCTCCAGCTGCTATCTCACATAGGTCTACGATTATCAACCCATTGGTGAGAGACAAATAGTCGGAAAGAATGAGTGCCGCCGTCGGGGATCGAACCCGTTAAGAAGGGGAAAGCGTGAACGCAAATTAAAAATAACCTATGGTAATATAAGGGTATGGAACAGAAGAAAAAAAGGAAAAAAAATGTTTGTCTTAAAAAATCAGAGGAAATTTTTTTGTAAAATTCATTGATATAAGATAGTTTTAATATAAACTCATAGCATTCCTTCACTTGCATATTTTGGTAAACTCTAAATCGAGTACAAAAGCAAGCTTTATAACTCAAGTCATTTATTATATATCTTGCTTTACAGTGCCTGACGAAGAACCTACCGGACCCGTTTTTGAAGTCTTACCTAAATCCCAGGTGGTCGAAGAAGGAGCTAAAGCAGAAATCACTTGCAAACTGGATACGCTTGATAGAGGTATATCATCGGATTATCTAAACGTTTAAAGTTAATGCGTGGCATTTCTAATAAATTGACTTCTGCGCGAGGTGCATAAATTGAGCCAGTCTAGACGGCCACAAAGTGCAATTAGAGGAATATCTGGCCGTCTAGAGATACTTCTAGACGTTATTTATCTACACTCCGCAAAGTCACGGCGATGAATCACGTAACTCATTTTTTTTCAAATTTTTCCAATAATTCTGTAAATACTCGACGGATTTGGGGAGAAATTAAAGCAAAGAAGTCGGCGACAAGCCAGGGATTTGCTGGACGCGTTAGAATTTTTAACAATCTTATGATAAAAATTTTTTTACTTGGTCGTCAATAACTTTTTTTAGCAGCAGAATTTTTAAATATTTGTTTCATTCAGCACATTCCTGACATTTTCCAACCTTCTCTGCTTCAAGTCGAATTCAAAACGGTCACGTAAAAACAGAATTATAGACGATTTTCTGAAATTGGTGTCTCAAGTAATTCTCCACGGCGAAAGTGAAGACTTTGAAATTTGACTCATTTTACAATACTGCTTCCATAAAATCCTTTCTTATAAAATAGTTTAAACATTTTATAAAACAGTCTAAACTTTTCATTTTGGCAAAAGTGCCCTTTTTCGAGCCAGAAAAAATGAATTTTCATACATTTACATTTTTTCCCGTTTCATTTGTCCGAAAATTTTAGGATCATATCCTTAAAAAATATTTATATTATTGTTACTACAGTAATAAATCTTGATTCAACCTTAAATGCTTAATTATTCTTGAAAACCTTCCATATCCAGCAAAAATTGTATTCATTTGAATATTTTTGCAGTAATTTGGATGCAAAACGACCTGGAGATGACAAACTCTGGCAGATTTAAAATTCAGACGGACGGACGTACAAGCTCTCTTCTGATACCGACTGTAATTTTGACTGATGCTGGAAAATACAAAGTTCGGGCATTTAATTTAAGAGGTAAATCGTTTTGTTATTTTGAGAATCTCAAGATATTTCTAACCGCGGACACAATTTGAAAAACAAAACAAAACAAAACAAAAAAAAACATCAACAAAAGCACTCACAGAATAAAAAACAACAACAACATTTGTTTGTTTTTGGTCCTAATGCCACTTTCATCTTGATTTCAGTTATATCGACTAGTGCACTTCTATAAAGGATTTCTATAAAGGATGTTTGATATCGGCCTAGAAATCGAGCAATTAGTCCCATAGTATCCCTATCTATACAGATAGGGATACTATGGAACTAATTGCTCAAACTCTGTCCCAAATATATATTTTATTGGTGGAATTTCAAGTTCCTGTGATTCTAACGCTACAAAAAGAGGATTATTTTCCTCATGTTGCAAAGTTTTGATAAAAAAATGTCCAATTCAATGAAATAATTTAGATACAGAGGGGTTTCGTTCGACCCCCGTAATACCTTGGATCCGCCACTATTGTTTCTCATTATGAAAATCAAATATTTATTAAATATTAGATGAAACTTGGCCGGGCCAGGCGTCCAGCCTACGATCCCAGGGTTGAAGTCAAACGAGTTACCAATTGTGTTAACCAGGCTTTGCGTTCATGTTAAGAAACGGTGAAAAATGTTTGCCGATTCACTCCAACTTTGTACGCAACTGCACGTGCAAAGAAAAGAGGGGTATACTTGGCAGGCAGTTTGCACATCCCCAATTGATCATGTAAAATACCGTTAACTTGGAATAGTTCCAAATTTATACGAAGTCCCAATTGGTATTTGAAATTTTTTCTCTTTACCTACGTAAATCGCTGTAACCTGTTCTGTGTTCAGAATGACAAAACAGTGAAAACTGTTTGCAAGTTGTACCCCAATTTTCACATGTACTTACGAACAAAGAGGGATATCATTTGCAAATAGTTTGCACTATTTTCATTCTGAACACATGGATGGTCCATTTGTTTTTCTATCAGCGCTTTGTTCAACATTTTAATATCCAAGGTTGGCGTCAAAATGGTTTAAAGAATTTCCGTAACTACTTACCCAGTACATGTTCTTTCACGTTCTTTCATGATTAAAAAAATGTTTGTGTGAAAAATACTGCTTGTCTAAAGAAAATATCAAATAGTTTTTCATTCTGTATTTTTATAGGTCAATCCGATTGGACGTTTACATTGAGTGTGAATGCGAGTTGTTCACCTACTGGAGACATCGATGTTCAGAAACTGATCACTAATATCAGCAAAGAAACTACAGATAACTAAAAAAAAGTCCATAGTTGTTCACCTTCTGGAAAAATCTGTGTACAAAAACTGATTACTACTATCAGCAAAGAAACTTCAGATAACTAAATAAAAGTCCATAGTTGTTCACCTACTGGAAAAATCTGTGTACAAAAACTGATTACTACTATCAGCAAAGAAACTACACATAACTAATAAAAAGTCCATAGTTGTTCACCTATCTGGAAAAATCTGTGTACAAAAACTGATTACTACTATCAGCAGAGAAACTACAGATAACTAATAAAAAGCCTATTATTCACTTTTTGAAAGAATATGTTCAGAAACTTTTAACTGTGACTAGGTTTTGAGTTTAATACGTCAATGAAATCGAAATGATAATGTAAATGTTTCAAATGTGAGACAGAATCCTTATGGTTCTATTTTGTGCACAAACTTATACAATTCCTGCGCTGTTTTCATCGAAGAGTAAAAACCATTTTAGGACCAATCAAAATGCACAGTCTTAATGCACTTATTTACAATTGAATGATTATGGAATAAGATGTCCATCTGCAGTTGATATGAGCGATAAGCGATCTGCTTTTTGTTTATTTTTAACTGCTTGTAAATCACTATTTTCATGGGGAAATTCAAATGGCAGCCCGGGAGTCGCGAAAGATGATGTAAGAATCTAAAATTGAATGTAACATGCATGCGCAGAAAGGACCTTCATTTATACGGAGTTACTCACTTCGCATTTACCACTACAATAATTAATTAACCATGAAATATCGTTACCCCTTTAAGAAATGTGATAAACTCGTGCAAAATACTATATAAAACAAGAAAAAAGTATTTTTCGCTAAAAGTAAAAGAGGACATTTGTTTTATGTAATCGAATTGTTATGCACTATTTTCGAAGCCATTTTGGAACCCAAGTATAGTCCGTTTGACTTCTATATGGACCAACATTTCGCCGAAAATCTCAGAAATTAATTGATGAAACGAATATTTTTCTTGAGATATCATATTTTCCAGCTTATACCATGACGAAATTTGTTTTTCAGAATTTTTGAATGTAAAATAATGATTTTGTCCGTCCGTCTACATGTTAACTTCGAGCCTTTCATACCTACTTTTGACTGTATTAAACGGAACAGCGAATTTTATAACCAAAAATAGTACTAATTTGCATAGGGGCCGAGTCAAAAGTTTCAGATTTTAAGGCAATTGTTTTAGTATAAAATCGAGTATTTCAATAAAATTAAGTTTGTCGAAGATTTTTGCTACCGTTGGATATCAAATCTGAGCATATTCTCTCTTTCTTCAGAAACCGTTTGACCAGATAATTGATTATTGTTTATATTAATTCTGAAATGAACCCTATATTTACATGTTAAGACCAATCAAAAAGCATTATTAAACGAAGTAGTTGGGAATTTCACGAGGAAAACTTGATGAGAAGGCGAGTTTACAACGGTAAAAATCACGAGCTATTCAAGTTTAAGATGGCATGACCGTCGATATGCTAATTAGCATGTCCAAATAAGGAATAATAGACATTTCATCTGTCAAATGTTTAGTATAAAACCACGTGTTTTTACTATATATGTTTTTAATTTCTTACTACTAAACAGCCATCATCGAGCCTCGTGTTTAAGAGCGGAAAATGCGAAAATATTCACATGAACTAGATATACAAAATCATTATTTTGAAATCATTTTATTTTCAAAAAATATTTTTTGGAATGGTATAAAGCTGAATTTAAGATTTTACTACTTAGAAATCCTTCATTCAAACGCAATTTTATGTAATTGATGAAAAGGTTGGTCCATATAGAAGTCAAACGGACTATAACACCGGCCTGACCCAGGATCAGAAGCGTCGAGGTTGAAAGGTTAAAATGACATCACTAGTGTCGAAACCGAGATAGTTCTAATGGAAACCCGGTTAACTCGGGTCGAAATCGAGTCCGATATGAACTTACTCCATGAGAGACACTTAGGAGGTGTGGGGGTGTTCGGTTGGTACAACTAACGGTCTGTCATAAAATATACTGAGTTCCATAAGAAACTGTGCACTTTCACTTTTTGCATTTTTCTTAAAAGTCAGAGGAAATTTGTGGAGTAAATTTGATACCGTACTTTAGTCAAAACATCTACAATCTAAAGTCAAATCAGATTTGGATAAAGTATCGCATGCTGCATACGCGCATGTAGAACTTAAATTGTTGAGATTTGACCTCCTTGCAACTTTTTCTTTGGTAGGAGCTTTGTGTTGCATATTAAACTTTTAAAAACCATTCCAAGCCATTTCAAAACAAATGTTTTAATTATTATGCAGACGTTACGTATACGTCAACGTTAAACCTTGCAACGTTAATAGGCCAGTAACATTTTCGTTGAATGATGCTATGGCGTTCTATGACATCTCAATTTGCTTATTAAAGGTCTTACAAAATGATGACCCCAATTTATATTGGAACATGAATGCTCAATAAATTCTTATGTCGTTCTAAATCTGAGAAGGTTTGAGTTTGTTCAACGACGTTTATTGGTAGTCAAACTACGCTGTAGCTTCATGCACTATTGTATTGAAGATATGATTTTATGCTTAGGAAAGCCACAACGATTCAACTGAATGCACTTTCAGACCAATTTTAGTCTAACACGTGATACACATGCAAAACATACAAAATCAAATGTCTCAATTTAGCAGAGAATTTTTGCTCATCGCGCGATTTTATTTTTCAACTGTCGTTTGCACATACTCATAGGGATAGTAATGCGACGTTTCATAACGATAAATTGTGTAACTTCAAAGATACTCAAAATTCAAAAGTGCACACTTTCTTTTGGAACTAAGTATAGATCTGTTGCCATAATGAGTCACTCGATAAAGACTGGTCTCTTCGTATTTTCACAATATTCAGATTAGGAAAATATGTACATATTATAAATGATACTTTATAATGACTGATGGCCGCTGACTGTTTATCTGCCAATGTTGCGTTTTATTGCTTATTGTATTTAAACAAGTGATATTTAATTGTCTACGATGTACATTTTCATTGAAATTAAAGCGCTTATTAAGAAAACGTTGTCAGTATCATTATTGAGAGTTGCCCACACTTTTCATAACAAATTTGCGACGGCTTAAGCCATTGCAAGTGGATAGAAATTTAGCGTGGTCGAAGAAAGCGCTTAAGACAGGTTTTAGTTTATGAAGTTTCATTCATTTTTAACTCGCCTGATCACAACGTGATCAAGAGGAACTACTAGGATCACCCTTCGTCCGTCGTCCGTCGTCAACAATTTAAAACTTCTTCTTCTCCTAAAACCACTCGGCCGATCTGAATGAAATTTTGCAGGAATGTTCCTTGAGTCGGCCTGGCAGGGCGTAGAACCTTTGCACGATGAAATTTCTGGATGACGTATCCTCCTTAACCGCCAGGCCGATTTCAATGAAATATTGTCAGTATGTTACTTTGCTGACCCCTTCAAAAATAGTTCGCGAAGTTTTGATTGGCTCATTAATATGAGCGTGGCATTTTTTCACTTTGAAGGCTTTTAACAACATCTCCTGCTAAACTTGTCCGATATTATTGAAAGTTTTTCCGTTTGTTCCTTGGTTGACCCTCTTTGAAAATATTTCGCGAAATTCTGATTGGTCCATAAATATGGGCGTGACAGGGTGTGGCATTTTTCACTCTGAAATATTTGAACGACATCTTCTTCTTAACCACTTGGTCGAATTTAATAAAAATTTTTACCAGAATGTTCCCTTGGAGAGCCTTTCTAAAATTGCGTGCAAAGTTCTTATTAGTCCATAAATATAGGCGTGGCAGGGCTGGCATTCTTATTACGAAATCCTTGATAGGTCTCCTCCTGACCTCCTGAGCTGAGTTCAATGAAACTTTTCCGCAATGTTCCCTTGGTAATCTTTTCCATGAACTTATGATTAGCCTCTCCATTTTCCACTTTGAAACCATGACTTGCATTAGACTTATTTAAAATCAAACATTACCAGAATATTACTTTGCCGACGTTTGGGAGCAACTAAATTGCCAGCAATTTCTTCATTTCCCACTCTATTCTTAGCTCTGCTGAGCACAACGTGCCAAGTCCGTCGTCCGTCGTGCGTCCTGCGTCGTCCGTCATCCGCCATGTGTCGTCCGTCGTCAACAATCTTAAAAACTTCTTCTTGAACCACTGGGCCGATTTCAATGAAACTTTGCCAGAATGTTCCTTGGGTGACCCTCTTTAAAAATTGTTCGCTAAATTCTGATTGACCCATAAATATAGTCGTGGCAGGGTGTGGCATTTTTTCACTTTGAACGACATCTCCTCCTGAACCACTAGGCCGATTTCAATGAAACTTTACCAGAATGTTTCTTTGGTGACCCTTCTTAAAATTGTTCGAGAAATTTTGATTGACCCATGGGTGTGGCAGGGTGGGGCTTATTTTGAGTCCTTAATCTTTGAATGACATCTCCTCCTGAATCACTGGGCCGATTTAAAATGAAACTTTACCAGAATGTTCTTTTGGTGACTCTTATCCTAAAATTTTAATTGGCCTATAAATACAGGCGTGGCAAGGTGGGGCTTATTTTGATCCAAAAACTTTAGAACAACATCTTCTCTTGAACCACTCGGCCGCTTTCAATGAAACTTTACCAGAATGTTCCTTTGGCGACCCTCTTGAAAATTAGTTTGCAAAATTTTGATTGGCCCACAAATATGGGCATGGTAGGGGGGGGGGGGGGGGGGGGGGGTTGAGTCGCCTCAGTAAAAAATGGATGGACAGGGACTATTTTCACTTTAAATTCTTGGAGTAACATCTTCTCTTCAACAAACAGGCAAATGAGATTAAAACTTTGTTAGAAAATTACCTGGATGGGTTCCACGGGACCAATAAAATTCAGATGAGCAGTTTAGGGCCACTTTGGCCCTCTTGTTTATATTTGTCCTTATTCAGAGGCGTCAAAAAGGAGGGTTGATGCTGGAACTCGCTTATAAATGTAATGATAAAATGAAATTTAATCACAGAAGATATTTCTTAAACCTATTATTGTAATAAAGGTTCACATATAGGATGTATAGCCACCAATGTGACAAAAATCGGATTATGAAACAATCGCCTTTGAGTTTTATGACCTTATGAAGCCTTTAATACTGGGATCCTGGTATTTTTTATTACCATGTCATCTCAAGCGTTTATGCAGGTGCTCATTTCAACTTATTCATATTAGACAAATGGTATATCAAAATTCTTGAATAGTGTAAGACTATTTGTCGTTGCGGGGATTAAATCCATGACTAAGAATGGAACGCTTTCAAACTACCGATTAATCCTTTGCCGTTTAATCCCTGCTTTTTACATGTCTGTGATTTTATGATTGAGAAAACATTGTGAAAAAGAAGAAATTGCTTCTGACAAGCAATTTCTTTTTTATCCACACTATTCTCTACCTAACTGAATGGTTATTTTTCAAATTAAATGCACTTTAAATTTTCGTCTGCAAAGCCTTTGAACTTGGACAGGTCCAACAGGAAAGGGTTAAAAATGGTTTCTAATGAGTCGGGTGGTTGCCAATTTCATAATGATCTTGACGGTAACTTTCCCAAAAGGTTTATGTTGTAAAACTTGTTATTCAGCTTTATATAAATTCGCATAATTTATGCGTGATAATGACTTTGTTCTCGACACTACAACATTTTTTTTATATTTTTGTTGATTTAGAAGCATGCGTTTTTGACCTCCAATTTTTTTCTTGATAAACTAACACCATGTAATTCTATTTTGCTAATAAATGCACACTCATGCGTTTTGCAGTATACGACAAATCGAATGGAACACTTTAACTACCATTGGGGTCGTTTCAGAATAGCTGTTCCATCGCTAAAACATGGAAGATGACAATTATACATGGCTTTATATGCCGATGCCGTTGACTACCAATGTATTTTGACTATAAAACAAGACTACAAATGTACGTTGAAGTTAACACGAGACATCAATTATGGCGACGATAAAACAAGACTACGATTAAACGATGACGCTTAAACGAGACTTAGAATAATGATGACAATGATGAGAGACTACGATTGAACAATGAAGCTTAAACGAAACTGAGAATGTATGGTGACTATTACGCGAGACTACGATTAAACGATGAGGCTTAAACGAGACTAAAGATGTATGATGACGGCAATACGAGACTACGATTGAACGATGACGCTTAAACGAGACTACGAATGTATGATTACGATAGTACAAGACTACGATTGAATGATGACGCTTAAACGAGACTAATGATCTATGATGACGTTAATACAAGACTACGATTGAACGACGACGCTTAAACGAGACTACGAATGTATGGTGTCGATAATACAAGACTACGATTGAACGGTGACGATGATACGAGATTACGATTGAACGATGAAGCTTAAAGACAAAGAATGTATGTTGACGATTATACAAGACTACGACTGAACAACTACGAAATCGCGAGAAGAGGACTGTATTATAACGATAACACGAGAGAAGAGTACGGTTAAAAACATCGTGAAATTGATATTCATTCCGATCACAATCATTCTTAATCATTCACTCAGCGTTCCATTCATTAATTCCAAACACTCATTCAAATCGATCATAAACGCTCAAAAATCATTAGAAAAAAAAAAAATAAAAATCGTTCAAGACTTTCAACAATAAGTTCAAATCGATCTATTTATTCTACGATTTTATTATCTGGCGTAGACTTTCAAGTGTCTGATTGGACCTTGAAGACGTACAAACAGAAAAATACGTATATTTTATAAAAGGGAGGTAATTAATTTAGCTTATTTTGTTCACCTTGAACAAAATTAGCAATATTGGATTACCTCCCATAAAATTCACTCATTACTCGCTCCACACACTCATTCAATTTCATTCCGAAATTATTCCAAAAACATTCACCTTGTCAATTTCACGCTGTTCTTAACTGTACTCGAGACTATGAATGTTCGATGACGATAATGTGAGGCTACGATTGTAAGATGAAAGTTACCCGAGAATACGACTAGCAGATGACGATAACACGGGATTACGAATGTATGATGACGATAACACGAGGCTACGGGTGTTCATTGAGAATAAAACGAGACTGCGAATATACAATGACGACAACCCAATTTATGATCCGTGTAGAGAATACGAAACTCGAGCTTTTGCATGTACGATAGTTATGACACGATCTCACTCTCGGTCTTATTGAATTATTTCGCCACGGTCTTAAGAGAATTCCACACTTTTCGCCAAGAGAAGGGATATTTTCTGATACACATATTCCCCCCCCCCCCTCCAAAAAAAAAAACAAAAACAAAACAAAAAAAAAAAAGAGACCATTAACCTCTGGATACAAGACCCAGACGCAGTTTTTACTCGTTATGATACCGATCATCGTATAACAGGTTTGTAACGCATACATTATTATAATGTACTAATAAATATACGTATACTGAGATGAAAATAAAATCAATCCTATGACAGTTAACAACATCGTAAAATGATTTAGGAATGGTTTTGGAATGGAGTTGAATGAGTGTGTAGAGCGAGTTTTGAGTGAAATTAAAGGTAGGTAATTCAATGTCCCTACTTATGTTCATCCTTAGCGATATTTAGTAACCCCCCCCCCTCCCTTGGAAAAAAAGATGCATACAAGTTGTATAAATAGCTTCTTATTTTTTTAAGAAACATATCAGACGCTTATAATTTCAATTAGATCTATATCAGTAAATCTTTTTCGTTATATTTATTTTGAATTAAGTTGTTGGTCTTATCTTTTTAATGATTTTGGAGCGTTTTTGAAATGTTCGAGAGAGTGATTAGATTGAATGAATGGGGCGCTGGGTGAGTTTTGATTGATATCACTTTGTGGATAATTGTATCATCTTAGCAATTTTATGCATAACCGTAAACTGTGTTTACATGGTTGCAATCTTCGAGGAAAGTGATCATTTATATCGATACATATGGATATACTTCTATATACTTTCTTTAGTTACATGAAAATCGTGATAACCGGAGTTTATTTATACACCATTTCTTTATCCATGAGTATAGTTTGTCTCCTTAAAAAATCGCTTAACTTCATAATTTCATTTCATATTTCAATGTGGTTAGGGTAAGTACATCTACAATATTATTCAATAAATTGGTATTTGTATATTGACCTAAAAGGCGACCTATATGCGGTAAGGGACCATCTTGGTTGTACTAAAGTTAGTTACATCGTGAAATTGACATTCATCTCAATCAAAACCATTTTTAATCGCTCACTCGGCGCTCCAATTATTCATTCGAAACACTTCAAAATATGTATAGCTAGAACATCGCGATTTGACAATAAGCATCTGATTGGTTATTAAAGCAATTGGAAGCTATTTATAGATCATATATGCAATTTTTATTAAAGGGTGGTAATTAATATCTCTAATTTTGTTTTGTCCCTTTGATTTCACTCAAAATTCCGCGCATCATTCAATATCATTTCAAAATAATTTCCCTTGTCAATTTTACGATGTCCTTATCTGAAAAACACCATCCTTGATCAAACTGCACGAGTTGATCTGGAACGAAGCTTTTCGTAAAATCAGGTTTCCGAGGCTTGAATTTTCATCTATATATACTACTCAAAGTTTGCTAAGCACCAAACTTTTTCACTATCCTACAGGAGCTGATTTATACAAAAAAAACAACATTCGTGATAGTATTTTAAATTGTACAATAATGTATTACCAAGATATCTAATGTATACATTACCAAATTTGACACGTAATTTTCTAGCGAAACTCGTGCAAATTGAGGAACCAATGTTTCTCACCTGTCCTTTCTCATTTTTTACATGTACAGGTTTCGTGTAGATGCTTAGTTTCTGTTTTTCAGTAATTTAATGGCTTTTAAGTCGTTACTCATGGCTAATTCAAATGTCATAAGACATTTATCTGTCGAACAATTGTGGCTTGCTGTAGGTATGGTGGAGCAAGAGGCTTCCCACCGAAATGTTGGTATGGTACTGGGGGTATACCATACTGTTGTAACCAGAGCTTGCGCAACATACTAACAGTATGGTACATCTGTTAGGAGGCATGGTGGAGGTAGGAGTAGAGCTACCTCCGTCGCAGAAGACCGTTTTTGGTAATTCAAGCCCGAAGGCACAGGTTTGCTACGGCAACGCAGCTACGTCCCGACCTTCAAAACGCCTCGGGAGTGCGAGTTTCGACTCAAACTATACGAACATGGCTGCAAGAGCACAACCTGAGGTCAAGAAGAACATGTATTCGTATTCCGCTGTCCAGTGTTCTTTGTCGGCGTCGGTTAACATGGGCATTGGACCACGTAGGCTGGCGCATAAGACGCTGGCGCCTCGTGCTATTCGCGGATGAGTCCAGGTATTGCTTGGACTACAAGCTAGGGTGTGGAGAAGGCCGGGGGAAAGGTTTCGCGCAGCAAATATTGCTTAGCAAGATCGTTATGATTGTGGGTCCATCATGGTTTAGGGTGACACCAGCTGGGATGGGCGGACTGATCTTGTTATTTTAGAAAGACGTACTCTGGCAGCTCATAGGTACATTGATGAAATCCTCAATACCCAAGTAAAATTTTACTCTGGTGCTATTTGGGATGGATTAATTTTAATGGACGATAGTGCCCGTCCACACACGGCCCGTATAGTCCAAGAGTATCCGCAAGAAGAGAGCATTCCACGTCTAGACTGGCCGGCTCGCTCAACGAACTTAAATCCGATAGAGCATATGTGGAATGAGCTACAGGTCCGAGAACGAAATGCAATTGAATGAGCACCATTTCTGGTCGAATTCGATTTTTTTTCAATGTTCACGGAAACAGATCAATTTCTAGGGTCTCCCTGTTTGGTCTGCATTTAAAGTCTTCTTAACATTATAAACCTTTATTTTCTTCTTAAAATTGGATAAACTGATAACAATCGACCATTTTGCAACATTCTTATAATCAAATTTCATTTTTCCTGAAATTATACTATAAAAAAGTTACAACATCGTGAATTTCTCAACTTGAAAAGTATTTTAATGTTTCGGGAATGAAATTATATTTGTGAGAGGGGCGAGTTTTGAATTAATTCAAAGAAAGGTAAAACCTACCAATCGTTAGATTCTGCCTTGTAAAGACGATTCCAGTGAGACGATTCATGGCAGAATTTCATATTTACATAAAACTGTATAAGCAAATTCAGTTTTTGACTTACGCAAAAAATGATCATGAGATACTCAGCAAAAAAGGCCCTAGGGATGGACACTGAATACTTTTTGCTAACATCCTGCAGGATCTATTGATTCTTACTCTTACATGTCCTCTCTAGTAAAGACCAGCCATGCGTTCAAGATGACAAAACGATGCAAACTGTTTGCAAATATTGGCCCGCTTTGCACATACACTTGTTTGCACAAGTGGATATTAATTGCAAATAAATTGCACCTTTGTCATCCTGAACGTAAGACAGGTTCTCCATGGAAACTTTATTATTTTTCTTGGGGCATTAAACAATAAGTCTGTTGTAATTCATTGATTGATTGATAGAATGTTTAACTCCGCTTTCAAAAAATTTTCGCGGCTGCTGGCGCACCAAACAATGGTTTCCTGGTATTTCTCTCACCAGTACAACCACCACATCCTTTCCTAGCCCCCAGCTGCTATCTCACATAGGTCTACGATTATCAACCCATTGGTGAGAGACAAATAGTCGGAAAGAGTGAGTGCCGTCGTCAGGGATCGAACCCAGGACCTCTTAATTGACAGTCCTTCGCACTACCAACTGCGCTATGACGGTGGCTCAAGTCTGTTGTAAAGAACATTGTGATTAAAGAAAAACATGCTTGTTACAATGAATAATGAAACTCTTGAATTCTATTTTTAAACTGCTAGGTTTAGATAGCATGTTTGCCAATGATCACAGGCCTGAAGTCAGTGAAGGACACTTGTTAAATGAATTATTGAGAGAAAGCCATGCTAAATTCTACAATAATTTGGAGAACATGGATAAACAAAAATGTACTTTCTTGTATAATTGCAATCTGTATGTAAACAAAGGATTCCGGAAATAGAATATCAAATTGATTAGAGCAACAGTGTAATGTAATTGGTATTTCTGTTCCCTACATGAAACTGTAAATAACGTTATTCGTTCTAAACATTTTCCTATTTAACAGTTCTTGTTTAACAATTCCCATTCGCTCAAATCGCTTTCACTTCAACCAGCACTAACATTTTTCTAATTATCGTGAGCTTTTATTTAAAGGTTTTCGCAACACTCTATTTCTTCACTTTTTTTTAATATGAATGAACTTAACTATCCAGCAGGATTACATTTGGCAAAAAAAATTTGAATTTAGTTTTATTTAGATCATACGTATACCGCCACATGTTTTGCCCACTTGTGACAACGAACACGTCTGTTTTCTCTAGATTACAGTTAACAACATCGTATAATTGACAAGGTGAATGATTATGGAATGATTTAGAAATGAAATTGAATGAGTGTGTGAAGCGAGTTTTGAGTGAATTTAATAGGAGGTAATCCAATATTGCAAATTTTGTTCAGGATGAACAAAATTTGCAATACTTGATTACCTCCCTTTAATAAAATATGCATTCAAGTTCTTTATATAGCTCCCGTTTTCTTCAAGAACCTATTAGACGCTTACAATTTCAATTAGATAAGTGAAATCCCGATTTTTCCCCAGCTATTTTTATTTTGAACGAAGTTGTTGTTATATGTTTTTCAATGAGTTTGGAGTGTTTTCGATCGATTTGAGTGAGTGGTTGGAATGAATGAATGGAGCGCTGAGTGAGCGATGTAGAATGGTTTTGATCGAGTTGAATGTCAATTTCACGATGTAATTAACTGTATTCACCATATAAAGGAACTTTGCCAACTGCATTTCATACTATTCGAGTCCTTAAGTTGAACATATATGAGGGAAACACTAATTCCTGTAAAATGAAATCACTAATTAATTTGTTTTTGCTAGATCCTGATTTCACCGAAAATGCCGAGTTCCTCAGTAAAGGCGAGAAAACAAAGAAAGAGCGGGCTCCTAGTAAGTAAGAAGTGATAATTTGAACGAAATCATTTTTGACTATGGATATTAGAGTTCGAGTTCAACCGAAGGTAATACATGGACTGTATTCTTTTGCAATTCAGACAAACAGAAAATGAACCGTTTGATTTATCACTTTCATTGAATTATCATCAATATAATAATTGATACACGTAGGGCTAATTTGTGTCGCTTGTTAACATATGCGTTTATCTTCGAATCTTTACGACATTTCAGCTGATGAATTTAAAATATTTCAATGGATATTGTACACGTGAAACAAACGTAAAATTTTAAGAAAAAGAAATCGTTAAAATTCTTTTAAAATTAAAAATTATTTAATTTTCTTTTCTTTAATGTTTTTCGGTGGATTTTTGAGAAATTACGGTAGATTAACATTTGATAAATTCTCCACCTAACAAGTAAAATTATGTAAAACATATTATCTTATAACTTTACAAATATCCGCATGATAACAACCCATATGATATTTTTTTTTTTTGATATTACATGGATATTTTTAGAACAATGACAAAATGCGGTTATTTCTAGAAACTTGCATTTCTGTCAGAAAACACCGGCGAAAACAAGGCAAATGTTATACGTACTTAGTGTATCGTATGAAAAAAAAATAATATCTGATTCGGTTGTGGGAAGGGATAATTGAGCCTCGACAATTATCATATCCTAGATATTTTTTTCTTTCAAACAAAACCTTTAGTACGTATTAAAATCATTAACTTCGTTCATTTCACCCAATTTGACGTTATCAAAGCGGATGCAAAAAGAGAAGTTATCATGAATGTTGCTTCGCAATCACGTGCAAAATGACACGCTTTAAGAAAATTTGTCCTGAAGTGCTATCATTTTGCCTCATTTTTGCATTAAAGAAATAGAATAATCGTTTATTTTACGAGTAAGATCGATTAATATTTCATTTCGTGAAGAACAAAAGCAATATTTTCACTCGTGACTTCGCTTCATATGAAAATACAGCTTTTATTGTTAACTCAGTGTAATCTAAATAGAAATTTATGTCATACTGTCCTGGCTTAGTTTTTATCACTGAACAACAAAGATATTAATCGGTGTTGGATCTGCTTAAGATAAGTCAATAATAGATACGATTAGGAAACAAACTAAACCATTACCTGTGATAAGGATAACCAAACGCTTGCAAACTGGTGGAATTGTGCCCCGCTTTGCACATGTGAGTGCAAAGCGGGGCATAAATTCCAATAGTTTCCAAAGTTTTGTTTTCCCGAAAGCTTGGCTAGTTAGGACTACATGTACATTGTTTGCTAGAACTACATGGACATATTTTTTCGTAGACTTTCTTTTCAAGTTCTTCTTGATCCGATTTCTTTAAATATTCTTTACGGAATACCCAGTGTGTTCCCATTACACGTAACGGACCACAATGATTCATTATAACAGGCGCTGGCTGGCGAGACCGCTAGGATGGCACAAAACATGATGGTCCTTGACCAGACCGAGAAGTCGCTGGAACGGGAAATCGCCAGAGAGGAGAGGGGCAAGCCAAGAACCAAATTAGCTAGGTACAGAATACATCACCGTATCTTCATAAACAAAATTGTTTTACTAGCTTTTGCTAAAATCTTCCGATGAGTAGACATACTAAAGACACTTACGGTAATACCGCGGATTCGTAAATAATGCGTCATTTGGGAAATCTCTTGACGTAAATGACGTAACGGCAAAAGTTGGCGGTCGCAACTGTAAAAAATGACGTCCGTTTATATATAACGAAAAATGGATGATTTTAAAGTAAACTACGACGAAAAGCGATGAAAATAGTTTTTATTCAGTCACTCATTTGTAAAATATACAACAGTATGCAATCTAGTGAAAGAAAAAAAAAAAATACATTTTTCAGAAATATGATTTATATCACCTTCAATATACAATCAATTTGTGAGAGTTATTGAAAGCAAAATCCGAACCGAAACGAAACTCAATTTGATTCTAATTAAAACCGTTAAAGTTTCCAACCAAACAATGCTGTTAAAACTTATTAAGGATAGAAATAATACTTTTACGCAAGATTTTGTCTGGTTCTGTGAACGAAAAACTATTTTGGACAATACTTATAAATTGACCTGACGTTCAAAAGTCGAAAAACGCGTTAGTGGGACAATTTTAAGACGACATTACGATCTATATTACCGTTAGTTAAAGAGATACCGGCGAATGCTCTTATATTTGCGGAATATATTCTAGATGTATTTTGAATATGAAGTTAAATTAAGAATATTTTGATGTTTTGTACAAAGAATTGTGCATCAAAAATTTCACCGGTATTTTTTTGACGTTTTGCGCAAAGTGGGACAATTTTAAGACTGAGATAACTCAATAATAAACTCATTAGATCAAGCCGAATTTTGACAAAAAAGTCATGGCATAAATTCCAGTTCAGATGTATTTCAAATACAACTTATTATTAATTTAGTCCACAGAAAAACCGAATTAATGCCATTTAAAAAAAAAATTATTAAAAAAATGATGTTTTTTAGCAATCTGACGCTACTGACGTTTTCCTTTCGTCGTTGCCATCTATTGTTTGTACAATCAAATAGGCGGAAGACTTACACAATAATCCATTTGGCGTAATTCATGTAGCATGTCGAATTTTCGTGCATCTAGCGCCATTATTCGCCATTATCTTATTCTTTAAGATATTACAATTTTAGTGAAACGATCTAGTCTTTTTTGTTACATCTGACGGCGTCATTTTTGGTGTATATTTTTGGCTCTTTTGACTTTAATAATATTTTTCTTTGGTATCAAATCAATTTCAGATAAATAAGAATAATCCACTCTCAAAGATCTTTTTTTGATACTAAAGTTTTATGTGTGATTGCATATTAGTAGCAAATATAATTATCTCAAAGGTTTGCGTATCGCCTATTTTGACGTTACCGGCAACTTTTGTAATACATTCGCGTTATCGGATGTCTAATATGGCCGTCTTTTTCGATTAACCGCGACATAATCATTTTGCTTCACAATATTACCATAAATTTCACCGAGCTCAAATTATTTCTCACCCATTCATCACCTTTACAGTAAAAAACTTTAAAATTGCGGGTTTGATAACGGGGCTATTTTTTTATGTCGAAAAAACATATCAGTCAAATAACCAATGATAATACAGAGCCTTGTTGCTGTTAAGTGACGACGCTGAGTTATGTGTACGCAATGATAAACAAGAGGACCAAAGTGACCCTAAATTGCAAATCTGAGTTAACTTTCTAGGATATAATCAAATCAATATTTTTTGTCTAACAACTAATAATCAGTATTTGCCTAATTTACAAGTTGATTGAGCCAAAAACATGGCATCCAATGTAACCGAATTCAAACTCATTTTTGACCCCACTTGACCAAATTATTAAATTAATAGAGATTTTACCAAGATAACTATTCTGACCAATTTTGAGGCTGATGGAGCCAACAATATGGCCTCTAAAATGTCTACAAGTTTTTTTTTTTAATATTTGAACTCATGACCTCATTTTTGATCTCACTTGATCAATTTTGAACTTGACCAAACTTTATTATTTCCGTCATTTTAACCAATTTTCAGGTTGATTGAACCAAATATTTGACCTTTAGAGGGTCTAAATATTTTTCTAAGATTTGACCTCGTGACCTAGTTTTTAACCCCAATCTTAACCAAATTAAAAAATTAACAGAAATTTCATCAGGGCAATCAATCTGACCAAATTTCAGGTCGATTGTACAAAAATACTGCCTCAAGAATTTCTACAAGGTTTTCTAACATTTGACTTCGTGAACTAAATTTTGACCCCGCTTAACCCAATTTCAAACTTAGACGAAGATTTCACCAAAAACAATAACTCTGACAAATTTTTAGGTTGATTGAGCAAAAATATGGCTTCTAGAGTGTCTACAAGGTTTTTCTAAGGTTTGACCTCGTGACCTAGTTTTTGACCCCTCATTACCCTATTTCAAACATGGCTGAGATTTCATCAAGACAAATAATCTGACAAATTTGAGGTTAATTGAGCAAAATACAAGACATCTAGAGTTTCTACAAGAGTTTTCTAATATTTGACCTCGTGACCTAGTTTTTTTTATCCCACTTGATCCAATTTGAACATGTTCGAGATTTTATCAAGACAACCGGTCAGGCCATTTTTTTAGGTTGATTGAGCTAAAATATGGCCTCTAGATTATTCTTTCCAAGATTTGACGTCATGATCTTGTTTTTGACCCCACTTGACCACAGAGTATATGTTAAAAATGACAAATGAAAGGTCGTCTTTAAGAATTTTTTTATTTCAGTATACAGACAAAATCATGAAATTTGAACCGTTTATCTAGCGTAACTGATTGATTGGGTAATTAACGATTCCAGCGCGTGCAGCACTTTGATAAATCTAACAATGTTTCAGAGCACGACAAATGGGGGAGTATATCCTACATTCCAAATACGTCCTATTGGCCATCGTAATTCTGAATTGTGTTGACTGTTTACTGGTTCTGGGTGAATTGATGCTGGATATTAAGTACGTCACAGGTAGGTAAAATGATGCTTAAGCATTTACAGCTAATGGAATTGACGGTTCATCCTTTCTAGATTCATTCTAAATCGTTCAACCAACGCAAAATTCGCTTCCATTATTCCTATCACTCGATCAGATCGTACATAGCCCTTCAAAATCACTTAAAGCTTCATCAGATTTCTCAACATAACTCAAATCATTCAATAATTTCACATTATTGTTTATCATTTATATCTATATACACCAAGCTGTAAGAGTGGGTAGCAGTGCTTCGAACCCATTGCCTCTCTCTCAATGTATAGGATAAGATATGGAATGAGTTAGGACCAATATGAAATTGAGAGTCATTTCACCCTTTATTGTGTTATCCTTGAGTGAAAAAAACCCTTAAGATTAGGAAGGCATCACAGTATCGCTTATTTGGCCATAGCTACACAAAATATACTTCTCAACACGGTTTTCTTAAAAACAAGTTAAAATCTATATATGTTATTTTTCATGTGAATATAATCCTGATGTGCTTACGCTCAGCTGCAGGTGTTGGATAAAGCAAAAGATCTAATTTAAAAAGGGGACATTATTCTAATAAAAATTCTTGAGAGTTTTCCCCTTGATATTTTGAAAGGTTCTTGGGATGTTAAACCTACTTTCAAAGTTTCAAAAAGATATCTTCAATAACAAGAGATATGGCCAAGGTTAAAGTTTGGTAGGCTGACAGCAACGTCAGTGAACACGCTTACGCAAACGACGTCAATACTTAACTAAAAAATAGTAGATAAAACATTGATAGAAGATGGAAAACATTATTTAAAAAAAAGATAATAAATGAATAAAATTCTAGGGAAACAAAATATATTTTTTTTTCAGTTTTTCTACTTAGCAAAATTGAGTATGTATCATTATACGCACGTGGACGTGCAAAGCGGGGTATAATTTGCAAACAGTTTGCGCCGTTTTGTCATCCTGCACGCAGGGCAGGCCTATAATTTGATATACATTTTAACGAAATTCGAAAACAAGGCATTTGCTGAAATTGAAATTCGCTTTTTGATTATTTTTCAAATTCTTAAACAACATGACTGTATCGAAAGATAAAATGGCCATACTCTTATTTGAGAAATATCGGTTACAAAAATAGTGATAGTGGTCGATCCTTAACTGCGAGCGCAAACGAGAGTGCTCCCTTTTAGAGTTACGGTTCACATATTCATCTGATTTTTTGTTCGTGAAACCAAAACATTTGAGAATTATTGCAGACGACTCAATACAGTTTGGTGCGAATGAAAACTGTAAAACAATGCTTTTGGGATAAGAAGCAATTGTTACATTTCTCACTTTAATTTAACGATGTGAATTCTATGTCTCGTAGTATTGCATACATGCTGCACTTGCCCGTATAAGAATCTGTAACCCAGACGAGAAAACTTTAAACTGAACTGAAGGAAGTGGACCCATAATAGTTCCGCAACGTTTCGGGAGTCACTAACTTTAACATTGTTATCCGAGGTTTCCTATTGATTTTCATTAGGAAACCTCGGTTTACACTGTAAAAGTTTATGAGTTTGGAAAAGTTGCGGAACTATTACGGGTCCACTACCTTAAGGTAGCCCATTCTTACTGAAAAATGTTGATGTCGGTATAACTCTTGATTTCTCGGATATTTGAATGTCTTTTTCCTTTCGAATTAGAGGAGAATATCTTCATCACCGAGAAAAAAAGACGAAACATTTTATCAGTCTTGCGTTCAAGATGAAAATGTTCGTGAACATGAAACTACGCTTTCATTCATTGTGCTTGTGACATATTAGGCAAAAATGGCGAAAATGTCGACCCCATCCAGTCTGTGCAGGCTGACTTGAGTCGAAACGTTTCGCGTTTAGTTCAGTTTCTGGTTAACTTCTACTGGAACCAATCTATTTTTGGAATATTTATGTCACGGTGTTAGCAGAAGTTCCTTAAGTGTGTGACGGGTCACAGTTTGCACCCAGTCTCTCCTTTTTCCCCAAAAGAAAAAGTGTTGCTTTGTCATTATCATTATCATTTATAATTACAAATTTCAAGTTCGCAATTTTAAAGAGGTTCTTGGGGGCCGCTTGGTAGTTCGTAATACAAGTTTCAAGCTGGAAATTTTGAGATGTTGTCTTTGAGTTGACTTAAAGGCAGTGGAACCGTAATAGTTCTGCAACATTTCGGAACTCGTGAACTTTTACAATATTGAACGAGGTTTCCTAATGAAAATCATTAGGAAACCTCGGTTAACACTGTATAAAGTTCATTATTTCCAAGACGTTGCGGAACTATAACGGGTCCACTACCTTAATACAAGTATCATACTAACAACTTTCTTTTAGATCTTCTAACAAAGGAGTATGATCGTTCTGAAGATTTCATCAGCTCTATGAAAGCGCTATACCCCGTACAGTTAAGTTCCATAGGGGGATCAGACATCGAAGGTCTTGAGGACGAACTACTCCAAGCACATATAACCTGGGACGATCCTGTAGCCGGTCATCATCGTCGTAAACGCGCAGATGAAGTAGGGGGAGATAACTCTACCAACCACACAGAACACGGCAACGATGACCATAAACACAGTCTAGAAGTGGACATTGCCCATGGTCTACATAAAGCTAGTATTTCAATTCTCGGAATTCTAGTCGTAGAGGTAATGTCTGACCTTGAACTTGCTATTTCTATTCCTTATTTTTTTCATGCAAATTTACCTATAACTCTTGAATTCATCATCCATTTCCCTTATTTAGCTATTATTTGTCCCTTAGTAACAAATGATAATAATAATAATTATAGCGCCTTTTTTCTACAAATTAAAAGAATAATAAAGATAAAAAATGAAAAGCTCAAAAATTGTATAAAGAACATTAACTGTGTATATAATATGCATTACCCACTTTAAGAAAAAGTGCATTCGTCATCTCTTTCTTCTGACAGTGTTTCTTCCTAGAATTCTCATGGGGATCGTTTGTTTGTTTTTTAAGACGAAAACAAAAGTGTACTTCTTTTAATAGTGAAGAGGTAAAATATAATTCTTACGAGCGACAAAACTTTGCGGAAATGAGGTGTTTCAAGGAAGGTGTTTTTATGACTGACTTTATAGGTATTTTGAGAAATATAAAACTTGAAATAGTAAACAACATTGTTTTTTATAAGTTCAAGAATTAAGCTGACCGGCAAACTAAAGTTTCCAGAATGAAAGACCGATAGACTTAATTTGGCATTCATTTCCATAGGAATGCCAAAAATACTGTAGGATAATGAACGTTCTTGTTTGTTTTTATCTAAGCGCCACTTTGTTCATTACTTCAGTTATATAACTGAGACTAGTGCACCCGTAGCTTCCTACCGATGTTCACACAACCACAAACGAACCATTTTACCCGCGTCATCAAATTATCAACTTAATTGCTCAGCGCGAAACAGTTGTAACTGTCTATAAAGTTATTAAGTAATCAAACTGCTCACCCCTTTTAAGCGCAGTACTGCTCGAACGCTCAATAAGTGGGAGACAAAACAGCGCGTGATCCAGGTTGTCTGTATGTTGTGTGTTGAGGAGCGGGGAGTGGTGGTGGGGATGGGGTGGGGGGATGGGGGCGGTACCCACTCGAAAATTGATCAATAAATACGCAGAGTTAGATACTTTACGGATATTCTGTTATCGCATATCTAATTAAATCTGAATAACAATATTCTATATCGATATGAGAAATGAATGATTTAATTCGTAAAAAACTTGATTTAGTTATTATACTAACTCTAGTAAGAGAGCAGCCCCGAAACCAAAATTTGAAAACCAAGATTTGATTTTTTTTCCTTAGATTTCCTTGTATGTCATATAATAAAATAGCGACTGACAAATATTTTTTCAGTCTCAAATATCATGTGAAAAATCCAATTGTAATAAATCGTTCAACGCAATTTTCTCGTCGAAATCTTATTTCTAATTCATTTTTTTCCTTCTCAATACTTTTCTGTGAAAAGCTTTAAGTGTGATTTGTTATTTCAAATCCACTTCTAATAAATCTGATTATCTGAGATAATGGCTCCGTAGTTTGAAAGAGCAATTCTCACAAGGAGCGTTACGTTTGAAAAAAAAAAATAATAATAACCCCCCCCCCCCCAAAAAAAAAAAAAAAAAAAAAAGAACTAAAAACATGTGATTATATTATCCACATACCATTTGACATTTTGACTCATAAGCATATAAAATGCTCGCCGTTTAGAATTTTTCATTGAAAATCCATTTACGAACTCATGAAAGTATGCAATTTCAAATTCTCGATAAAATTTATTCAGTTACACTACGTAAAAGATTTGGCCATACGATTATTGAACAACCCTCGTAAAATATATCTTTTATAACGTAATTCGGGTTAAACTCTATGTATTTTCGGGCGTTTCTGAGTACAGTTAACAACATCGTAAAATTAACAAGATGAATGATTTTGGAATGATTTAGTAATGAAATTTAATGAGTGTGTGGAGCGAGTTTTGAGTGAATTTAATGGCAGGTAATCCTATATCGCAAATTTTGTTCAGGATGAACAAAATTAGCGATATTGCTTACCCCCCTTTAATAAAATATGCATACAGGTTCTATAGATAGTCTCCTATTTCTTCAAGAATCTATAAAACGCTAAAAAAAATTATTATATCAGTGAAATCGCGATTTGTCTCTATCAAACTTTATTTTGAATAACGTTGTTGATTCTATATTTAAAATGGGTTTGAGCGTTTTTGAATGGTTTGAGTGGGTGTTTGCGATGAATGCACGGACCGCTGAGTGAATGATTTAGAATGGTTTTGATTGAGATGAATGTCAATTTCACGATGTAACAAACAGTACCGTTAACTGAAGTTTATTATGTTGCAGACTCTTTTCAAGGTATTCTGTCTAGGGAAACAGATGCTGGAACGGAAACTTGAGGTAATTAGATTTCCTTTCTAAATGACCCGCCTATTTGTCTGTCGTCACAGGTGTTTTGATGGTAATTTCATTTTCTACGTGTGGTAATAAACTTTTATTGACAGACGCAAATAGTATCATTTTGCATTTTCTTATTTCGAGCTCGGCCGCATAGGTTACCAATTGTATTTCTAGTCGTAATCACTCCATTTATATATGTAATTACATTTATAGAATGTAAGAAATGACCTTAGACAAAATTACATTGTCCAAGGCAATCCCATTTTTATCATGAAAATAAAACTTGCATTAAGTTCAATGTTTAAGAATTATTTGAAGTTATTTCTGAAGTTCAGCTTACAATTAAAAACATCGTGAAATTGACAAGTTAAATTATTTCCGAATGAAGTTGAATGAGTGTGATGAGTAAGTTTTGAGTGAAATTAAAGGGAGGTAACCCAATTTTGCTAATTTTGTTCAGGATGAACAAAATAAGCTATATTTATTACCTCCCTTTAAAAAAGCTATGAACATGATTTTATGTACTATAAAAAGCTTCCTATTTCTTCAGACGATTGCAATTTCAATTTATTCAGTGAAATCGCGATTTTTCTAGCTATACATGTATTTATTTTGAATGTTGTTGTTGATATTATCTGTTTTAGTCATTTTGGAGCGTTTATGAATGTTTGAGTGAGTGTTTGGAATGAATGCATGGAGCGTTGAGTGAGCGATTTAGAATGGTTTCGATTGAGATTGATGTCATTTTCACGATGTTACTCACTGCTTATTACGGTAGTACAAAGTAATTATAGTTTCTTCGTTTAGTTAGGCGACGATTTTGTCGCAAACCATGCTTTTCAAATATGCCAAACTATCTCTTGGAAGATAAAATTCCGCCATAGATAAACCGTAAAACGGGTATCGATCGGAAAGGAAGGTGTTGGATTGATGGAAGTATTCTTAAAAATTGAGCGTTCTTTTCACACATTTATCCCGCATATAGGCACTTACATGCACCCCCCCCCCCCCCCCCCGCGTTATCCATTTCGTGATCCATAGTTTAAGTAGGCGACGACCCTGGGTAGGCCTCCTGTTTTGGGGCCTTTTTTCGTTTTTCAAAGCTTTCCCTGCTTACTAAAAGCATATCATTCATCTACCTTATATATATAGTTATAGTGTGCATATACATTTATTTTTATTTGACATGTTTACAATATGTCATTTTCATTGCGAATGTCAAATCCACCAATTTTTCCAAAACAGATATTTTTTCTACCTTCCTATTTAATTTTTGTCTTTTTGGTAAAAATACATATACTCTTAATTTAATTTGGCATTTTTATTTAGATCACACAAGCTTCGGATGTTATTCCGTCCAGTCGGGATGCAAATATTTCTAAACGTTTCTAGTTCTGGCCCGATTCATAAACAGTTCTCAATTTGCTCACCTACATCATAGTCCCCACCAACCCACCGATAATGAGTCCTTAAATCTCTGTTTTACCTCCTTTCTAAATACCTTTATAAACAAAACAATTCCCGAGCCTTTAATGTCTCTAAAAGTCTGTGTTAGTTCTACTAGAGGACGGTACAAATTTGTACTATGATGTTTCTACCATTTACCTCCGAAAACCGACTCCGAGTTCCATATTTCGAAGGTGACCTCAAAAGATGAGGTTGATGTTTGCGATTATCACAGTCTTTAATCGGGAAAGCCCGGTTGACTAATGGAGTTGGTCCGTTTGTGCAAATCCGATTGTTTTGAAAGGTTTTCAAGTAGTTACAAACTTAGATCTATGTCTTTTATTTATCTATGAGTTTTTAGATCAGCCCTCTTATATTTCAGATTTTTGACGGTATAGTAGTTGTTGCCTCATTTATCGTGGATCTAGTGTTCCTTAAGGGGTTACAGCAATTCGCCGTACACGATTTCGTCCTCATCCTAGCGTTTATGGTACCGTGGCGTATTATAAGGGTCGTCAATAGTGAGTTTGTAATACAGTTAATGACATTGTGGTATTGGCGATTAAGCCACTCTACAGAGTTATAATTCGCTCACCAGTGCTTTAGTCCATTCATTCAAATCGTTTGAACGTTCCACAATGGCCCAAAACAGCCCAAAACTTCATTCAAATCGCTTCAAACAGTCATGGTTGCACATGCAATCGTAAATGCACGAACGCCACGAGAACGTGTTTTTCTAATGAAAGGCTAGTAGGTTTGTTTTACCAAAGGGAAACACTATGTATAACCGTACAGTTGTCTTAACCGGAAGTTCAGTGAGTTATCCTCGCTTAAAAGATAAATTTGAATTTTCAAATCAAAATATCTAAAAATCGGCACAACATCTTGAGATCCGATTTTTGCTCATGTAAAGTGGAAGTAGTAGTTATTTCTCTGCATTATTGCCCAAGGTAAGGCCTGTCTACTTCTATCTTAAATTTGCATTTTAATACTCGGATCATCCGATTGAGCTGATTTTTTCCTCAAGACGCGGGCGATTTTCTTCTTTTAAAATGTTTCGAACAATTTAGATGGATTCCAATTATTAAAATGACTCTTTATCCAATTTTCATTAAATTATTGCAACCCCTTTCCCAAAAGATGCTAAAATCTTTGAATAATCGAGTTCAGAAAACACCGACCCTCTCGAACCAACTGTACGGGATAGTGCCTTATGTTTGTTTTTTCACAGTACGAATAGTTCATTATAATGATTCACTTGAAGAATTTTGTTTACAAACTTTACACAGTCAAGAACCTCTTATATCAAATCATCTGTTGAAAATTCTAATTTACTAACATTACGGAATATCTCTTTTTCATTTATCTGTTAACTCAGCTTTATAAGAAAAGGGACTCTGCGGTGTAGGTGTTTGAGTGGGTGTTTCTGGTGCTGCAAACTTATACATGTGTATCCTGTTCATACTCTGTTTCTACTGAAGACATTGAGCATCGGCATGTTTTTTCAGTGTCACAAAAGTAACAAGATGGATACATAATTGTGTGTGTTTGCATGTGCAATACGTGCTACGTAAATTTTTCTCAAAATCTATATTCAATCTGTTGCGTCTTCCTTATGCATAAGATAAGATCTACATAAAACTAAAACACACGCGTATATGAAATTATAATTAACTCGGTGAGCAATATGGAACTTATATAGTACAAACTAAAAGTTATTTAGCCGATTAACATTCAAATAAACCTCGAACTAAATCACATATGTGGACTTTTGTAAGCAATTCAAAACATCGTATATTGAAGAAAATCATGGCATCGTTCAACGACACGTTACTTATCTAGCAGACTTGTTGACGCACAAGTTACGCCAGCTTCGTCCTTCTGCTAAGATGCAATGTCACTTAATTTTCTATTCAAATATCAAGAATACCTATTTAACTCTCAATTCAAAAATTCAGCGTAAAAGAGCCATTGGAACATCGATCGGACTTAAAGTTTCGTTGACTAGAAAATAAGAAAATGGCCGTGGGCTTTCGATTGAGAAAAGGTATGTGAGTCATATGTGTGATTGTTTTACTTATGTCAAAGATAGGTGCGCGACCCCCGCGTTTTGTTATAAGTTTTCACGTATATATTTTCACAGTTGTTGTAAGACAACTTTTGACTAACTCTTTTATTCTTTATCCAGAGATCCAAACGAGTAAATGTAATAGTAATTTACGGATGTTCACGAAAACTTAAACATGTAAACGAAGCAGGAATCCGTAAGGATTCGTAAATTTTGTATTGGTTTGAACCCAGTAGTTAAAGTTTTAACGCTTACTTAACAGTATGTTACGCAAAGTTTAGCACTACTGCTGATTTGATTAGTGACTGTTTGCACTCGCGTTATGGGTTATATATACTTCATTCGCTGTTATATGGAAAACGTAATTCACTTTACATAAACTCTATCACACGCATCTGCCATTATAGAATGTCGATCTGTAGAATCGTAAAGACGTCGCGCACGGTAATGCGGCACTTTTTAAGAAACGTCACCCTCTGTGTTTTTAAACTTATCATTACTAAACTCCTTACTCGCACCATCGTTATATCTTATATCAAAATAACGCTTAAACCATGGCCAATTCATACGTCACACTTTAATTGCAAACTATTTTGGTACAAGTTCGTAAAAAGGAGTTTCAACTTGTAATTTAAGCGAAAAAACACGTGTAACATGTAACACGAATGTATCAATGAAAGATACACATCTTATATTTTAAACAGTTTAAAAATGTTTCAACTGCTTGAAAATACATTAAATTTAAACTGGTATGACATCCAAAAATTTTACTAACGGAGATCGAATTTTAACCACAAATAAGAAAAATACCGCTTTATGTTTAAGAAAAAGTGAAGCGTAACATCAAGCTTTAAAACGCCGAAAATATTACTGTTTTCTTTTATATTTTCATTAAAAATTGATTAATTGCAACCAATCTTAAAATTAAAAATATTATTTTTCTTTATTTCTTAAATATCTAAATAAATTCTAATTAAAGTTTTAAACGGAAAATTAATAAGCTGGAATTCTTGAGGAACGAAATCTTTTCAGGATGTTGAAAAACTGTATTTTCCATTTTAAATACGCTTAAAATAGCAGTTCCTTTATTCATACGATAATTTGAATTTAGCCAAGAAATATTATTTTTCTCTTGATAATCATATTAAAATTTTATGGAAAAATATCAACAAATAAAAGAGATGTTGATATTTGTTCGTGTGGAACGATTTCTAAAAAAACACGCATTTTCATACAGCGACGTTAAGTTAGATTCGTTGAATTATAAAACCATAAAACCGACGCGCCTTCAGACGTTGATAAAAATCCACAATGTCAAGGAAAATAAGAAAATTAAAAGAAAGCGAAACACCATGCGAGAAGATTATTTGTTTGGAAGTGGTGATGCGAGTAGGGGGAAGAGAAGAACAAGATATAAACAAGGGGGTCAATATAGCCCGAAATCGCTCACCTTAATTTGATAGCAAAAAAGGCTGTTAAATACGTTTTCGCGAAGACTTGTATTCTCGGAGTGTATTTTGCTATTCTACAGATCCAAGAATAGTGAGTTCGAAGCAAGCTCAACTAAATGTAACAATTTTTTTCAAATATTCCAAGAAAAATGGGAGGAAACGCGTCATTTTCCTTTTACCAAAACGTGTGTATTGATGACATTACTTTATATGAACAGACTGTTGTCGGTTCGAATTGAACATTGCAATAAAGATAGAGATAGGATGAGATTTTGGAATGTTATACAGTCAAAACTGTCTTAAGCAAGCACCCAAGGGACATTCAAACAGTGCTTGCTTAAGACAGGTGTTTGCTTAATACAGGTCATTTCCAGTGCAATTGGTTCCTTTGGGAACGAGGTGACCGCTTGCTTAATAGAGGTTGCTTGCTGAATACAGGTGGCCGTTAACACAGGTTTGACTGTATTTACTTCAACATTATACCATATAATGTTCAAAAGAAGCGTTCAACCAAATACATCTTCAGATTAAGAGCCAATTTTACTGACTTTGCAGTATTCGCATGTCTATAAATTTATGCCAAGTTGAAAATTTTGAGACATTTATCATTCTACGCGAGGGAAAAGAGGCGAGTTTTTATTTTTTTTAAAGATGACTATATTCTGACATTACTATTGATGTAGAGAGAGTGAGCAATATAATAATTACCTTAACTTTTTCCAACAAATAAAAAAACCCCCAAAAAACTAGACGCTACACCATCGACGTTCGCTATTTTTGACGTTACATTTTAGTGCCGCATTACTGTGCGCTACGTCAAAACGATATACATGTAGATGATATAATGTTGTAGACTTACCCTTCGTTCATTACAATAAAATGCTCGTGAGCGCTCCCGATCTAGATAAGTGCATACTTACAAGATAACCTTCTATATGTAATGAAGAAAACAATTTCTTTGGTGCTCATGCTTTTCTGCCAAAAAAATAGTCATGTGGTCAAGATGGAAAAAAACACAACCGTTTCAAAATGAGTCATTGCTTATTAATGTGCACATTCAGAGCACGGTATCACTGACTTATCGGTTCGCCAATATTTCTATTTTGAACGCAGGTCGCATTTTTCATGGACCAATGAATATTAGAATTGTTGCGAACAGGAAACGTGTATTCGTGTAGACCAATCATCCTCGGGGTGGTCGGCCTCGTAACTGAATCAGTACCAACTGAAGAAGTTTGTCCATCTGCCGTCCGGTGAACAAAAATCGTCGTTTCGAGACCAAAACCTCATATCTACAGGTACATCCAAGCTGTTGTCACAATGTTTTATTTAGTTCGAGCAGTAGATTTATTACTGCCTCGATTTCTTTCATAAAGTATTTTGCTAGATGCTAGATTGTCGAGTTCCTCAAATGATGATACTCAGAAACTCGCTCGTTTTTGTTGTGCTATTTTGAAACGAAAGAAAGCAATACTACAGGAGTCGTAAATATTCATACCTAAATCATAGAAATTCGGATTATATACTACTCAAAGTTTGCTTAGCACCAAAACTTTTTTATACTATAATTTCAGGAAAAAATGAAATTTGATGATAAGAATGTTGGAAAATGGTCGATTGTTATCAGTTTATCAAACTTTAAGAAGAAATTAAAGCTTTATAATGGTAAGAAGACTTTAAATGTAGACCAAACAGCGAGACCCCAGGAATAGGTCTATTTCCTTGAAAATTGAAAAAATCGAATTGACTAAAATTCGTTCAATTGAATTTTGTTCAATAATGAGTATGAGAGCCTGAACTGTCAATGACAGCATGACAGCGCCTCTGTATACTCCTGATTAAGTTCTGGATTACTCTTTGGGGAATAACAGACCATTCTACTCTAAGGATCTTGCCAAGCTCCTAGAGTGTACTTGGCTGGACCTGGCGAGCCGAAACTCGGACCTGTAGCTCATTCGACATATGCTCTATCGGATGTAAGTCCGGTGAGAGAGCCGGCCAGTCCTCTTCTTGGCAATACTCTTGGACTATACAGGCCGTGTGTGGACGGACATTAATTATCATCCATTAAAATAAATCCATTCCCAATACACCGTTGTAAAATCTCAAATGGGTATTTAGGATTCCATTAATGTACCTTCGAGCTGTCATATCAATTTTTGCTGCGAGAAGCCCTTCCCCCGGCCTTCTCCATTCCCTAGGCCGCCAATCAGTGTAGTCCAGGCAATACCTGGACTCAACCGTGAATAGCACGGGAAGCATGCCAGCCAACGTGGTCCAATGCCTATGTTTACCGACGCCGACAATGAACGCGGGACAGCGGAATACGAATACATGGTCTTGCAGCCGTGTTCGTATGGTTTAAGTCGAAACTCGCACTCTCGAGCGTTTTGAAGGTCGGGGCGTAGCTGAGTTGCCGTAGCAAACCTGCTCCTTCGGGCTTGAATTACCAAAAACGGTCTTCTGCGACGGAGGTAGCTCTACTCCTACCTCCACCATGTCTCCTTACAGGTGTACCATACTGTTGGTATCATTTCCCAAGCTCTTGCTACAACGGTATGGTGTACCCCCAGTACCATGCCAACATCACGGTGGGAAGCCCCTTGCTACACCATACCTACAGCACGCCACAATTGTTCGACAGATAAATGTCGCCTGACATTTGGATTAGCCATGAGTAACGACTTAAAGTCAATAAAGTACTGAAAAATAGAAACTAAGCATCTGCACAAAACTTGTGCATGTAGAAAATGAGAAAGGACAGGTAAAAAACCGGGGTTCCTCATTTTGAACGAGTCTCATGAGAAAATTGCGTGTCAAATTTGGTAATGAATACATTAGATATCTTGTCAATACATTATTGTAGAATTTTAAACACTAACACGAATATTTTTCTTTTAAATCAGCTCCTGTAGGACAGCGAAAAATGTTTGGTGCTTAGTAAACTTTGAGTAGAATATAACATTAACATGTTGATATTTACTCGCAAGTATCAAAATTGTCGTAACAATCCGAACTGTAATTGTTAAATAGTCCGGCAGAAATTAAGCTGGACCTAGTAGTGTGGTATAAAGTTTTTTTCTTGATTGATTCTGGTAGCCAAGACATTGCACATCAAGAATCTGAATGATGACATCTTGTCATCATTGAGCATTTTGAGGAAATGGAGATGGCAGCCAGGGCTATCCTGAAATATACAAACTGATCATTAACTTGCTAAAAATATTTTTCTGAACCTACTTTTTTACTTATTCTGGTCACCAAGATGCTTATAAGAACTCAGAAAATGAATTAATGTGTGAATTGAAATTTGAATTTGGACTTGTAATCAAGATGGCGGCCAAATGGAATTCTGTATTAGTAAACAGTGTAAAGAGCCATGTTATGACAGACTTCAACCTCAGAATGATTTCAACAATTTTCTTCAGAGGCTGAAACCATTTTCTTTTTGAAAATAGGTAAAGAATTCTAGTCATCTGATTTGAATTTTTTTCGGAAATTGAACTTGGCAGCCAGGAATGCATACATGCAATTTTGTGCTAGAAATAAATTGTCAATCTGGAAGATTTCTAAGGCCAGTTTAGCTGATTCCTAGATTGATTCTTCTAGCCAAGGCATTCATAAATAATAACACTGATGACACTTGTAATCACTGATTTTTTTTCTTTTTGAATGGAGATGGCAGCTAGGACTTTCATACAAAATACAAGCCCAGCATATTAAGCATGCTTTCTGCATATTCTTTAACATATCATTTCGTATTTTCTGAGCTTATAAGAACTAGAAAAACAAAACATGCTTAAATTTAGAATTGTTAAAAAAATGGTAGCCAAGTGGGAACCTGAAAGTCATAACCTTTAACATTTAGTCCGCAAGACATCTGATCAATTTTGAAAATAGGCTCATAAAACCAACCTCTAATCTAATTTCTTTCTGAAATTTGAAGTTAGTCAGGAAAAAATTAATGTGGATTTCCACCTAAAAACAAATAAACCGTCCACTCGCCATTTTTGCTATTAACATGCCCTGCCAAAATAGGTGAGAAAACGACTGCCTTAAACAAAACTCAAATTGATTATGGTTATTAGGTTAGTTTTTAGCAAGTTTAGCTTTTCCAAAAGGCAATAGCTCTAAATGAATTTTAATAATATAACATGCCATTGAATAATTGAAATGTATTTCTCTTGGTTGAATCTAAATCTGAGATCATGCTTACTTGAAACTTAGATGGAAGACAGCCTTAATCGTGTATATATCTTGTTTTTAATTGGTTAACAATAAATTTTCATTTGTGTATTACATTGTGTAAATATTTGTATTATCTCTGTTAATCAGATATTTTGAGCCACATATGGAAGATTGGGAAACCAAATATGCAGCCTCTCTAAAAAAAGTCGTCATTATTATCATTATTATTATTATTATTATTATATGTGTCGTAAAACCCAGGATAAAAGTCAGAAAAGTTAACAAATATGTATTTCTCTAAATGAAACATTTTGCTCAAATGCCTTTTGCTTTTTAATATTCAACATAGCAGAACGAATGAAAGGAATAAAAGGTTTAAAAAAAGAAATGTATCAGCTTATATCAAGCCTTTTGTATTGTATTTAACCAAGAGTTTGCTGTAGAACTTCCCTTTTAAAAATGCAGACTTTTTATTGGAATCTTGTTATCATGTTAATTACAGCGCAAGCTATTTTAAGTATAATGACACATCTGAACAGAGGAAAAGTTTCAAAATTTTAATGTTTATCACAGTTACCTTAGGACCTAGATCATTGCACAGTGTCGGACTCTCAACCATAGGCACAATGGTTCGATCTTTGTCCGAGGCAAATATTGTATGAATGTGTGTCCACTGTTAACCCGAGTAAACAAACTCAACTGATTTTGAAGCTTTCCCTTACATAACATTTCTTTGGTCATCAAGCTTTCTGCCAAGCTCAGACAAACATTAAATTTTAATTCACAATGAACAAATTTTAATAATTATTGAAAACGTGGAATGACAGCCAAAAAGGCAATTGATTGAAATGATCATTTGACCTTCCTATGTAAGAATGAAGTTGTTAACATTGGATATTTTGGGTTCTACTTATCGTTCTGAGCGGTCTAAAGATGTCGACAAAGAATTTAAAATTGACTGAAAAACACTGTCTACGCTTCATATTATCTTTTATCTTTTTAATAGTGGCCCATGTATCTTATTAAGGATTCCAAGATTCTCAATGCGAGATGGCAACCAATTTTAAATACTAAAATAGCTTGTATCCAGATACATGTAACATAATAAGATCAGAGGGGGCATCATACACTCCTCGAAGCGATATTGCCAAATATGGTATGGAATTTTTCATTTGACGCAGATCCAAGACGTTAATATGCGTTATCTCTGGTCCGACTGGTATTTTGGGGTGAATTTCAAGATGGCAGCTAAAATAACTTATATGTAAAAAATGCTTTTGTAGATGTCCTTCCACATTTGTATCAACATTTTATGACTCAAACATCTATTTATGAGTTCTTTACACCATCCTTATAAATCATGGTCAATTAGAAAATCATTCCGTACTAATTTCGAGATGACAGCCAGTTTTAAAAATTGTCTTTCTTTTTCTTTTAGTCTGTGGACCAGTAAGATTCACCTTATAATCACAAATGAATGTCAAAGAATGATATTTATTTGTTCATTGGACCTCTCTGAGCCTAAATCAGGACTTTATGTAATTTTGGGCATGACTTGATATCAAATTACAAGATCTAAGGGCAAAACAAGTGGAATTCTATAGAGAACCATCAGCATAAAGATAGGGTTAAAGATGCTGTCATCCACATTCCTGGCTGCCATCTCAAACTAAGAAAAACGACTCATTTGTAGTGAGAGATACAATCCGCTTGATGAAAAGAGGATGGAGAAAGAATAAAATTTGATTTAAATGAAAAAGAGTTTAGCAAAACAGTGTAAACTCCTATTCAGCAATGTAGCCAAAAAATCAACTGGCAGCCATCTAAACTTATAAACACAATTCTGATTATCAATTTGAATACTAGTATTTGCTTTATCAGAAAACAGCGAGTTAGCTGATTAAAAGTAATATTAAATAAAAGTATAAAGGTCATTTGACATTTGTAGTTATTCAAAATGGTATTATTCTCATTTTTGCATTCATGGCCGCCATCTAGTTAGGAAGTCAATTTACAAGCGGTGATGGGGCTATCAATCCGATTTCAAGTAGACGGGATTGCAGCTATCATTAAGAGACATAACAGGAATTAAACCAATTCAAAAGTTTGGTTTGTCAAATAGAATCTATTGTTCTCTAAATGCTGTGTAATATTCCTATTCGGCTGCCATGTTGTCTAAAATAGTTATTGTTTCTTTCGTTTTATGGGTTAATTTCCTCATTAGACTTAAAAGTATGATCTTTACGACAAAACTAAGGTAAAAAATGCATAAAAACCTGTCATCAAGACAATTAAATTGATAGCATGTACTTGTTCAAGGGGTCCTGGCTGCCATCTCGATTTTCTCAAAATGCTCAATGATGACAAGGTGTCATCACGCAGATTCTTGATGAGTAAGACTTGGGCTACAAGAATCAGCCAAGAAAAAAACTTTATACCACACTTCTAGGTTCAAGAAAAATATGCCATTTTTCTGCCGGACTAAGGTTCTCACCTACGAACGTTTCTAACGAGTTCACACGGATTTGTATTTTCCGTAAAACTTGGCGGATCCTCATATATTTAACGCATGTTTGACAATTGATTTGCGTGCATTCACGTTTAATTGCGGGATGTAACGATATATTCACTGTAAAATTCCACGATTCTATCTAAGTTCTTTTGGACAAATCTGGAAAATGCAAACTTTCAAGAGTTATTTATACATCATTTCGGTTCGTACGATAACTGTTTTTCGTTAGTTTACGTGTAAATTGCAACTTCTTAACGATTTTTTGTGAATTCTAACGATAAAGTTAAGACTTTATTCGAGTGTCTTGTTTTATATATATATATATCATTGTAAAATCGAAAAACCTTATTGCAGAAAAGGACTGCATAGATTTAACAATGTTTCTGCGTTTCGTCTTTCCGTGACCGCATACTCGTAACTACAGTTTGAATAACATAAAAGTGAGCTTTTGTTGATCTCTTGTTCCTTAAACCACGTGACCGTTAGATGTACATCAGGGAACATTTAGACATGCATTCTACATTTTACGCTGACTCTGGCTGTCGGATTTACCATCCGTCATTGCTTCTGACGCCCGTTTTTCGTAGGTATGGCAATTTTGTCATTTTCTTTCGAATCCATGATTGCTATTGATAATATAAAATATACTTCTCAACTTATGCTATGGATTAAATTGAAATTCCATTTAGTTTCCATTTCTGATTTTGGTCGACATCAGTTCAATAATGTGCTTTTGAAAAGGCACACATGTAATTATGCAACTGCCAATATGGGAAACGAACTATTCGTACATTATTTTTTTTGTGTTGGTAACTATTGATATCGTACGGTTGTAACTATCACGTACAGTCAAATGAAGAAGGTCCTCACTTCAACTACCAATATTAGGAAAGTTCGGTGTTTAATTGAAATTATTTGATACAGGTAATCAAGAATATAGATTTTCTAACCTTCCGAAAGTAATTAAGAAAAGACAATGTTTTTCATTTATGCATTACAATGTTAGTAAAGTCAATTATGCGTATAGGATCGGTCTCAACTAAATGATTAATATAAAAATTAAGGGGGAAATATCCACTGCATGATCAAACAAAATATACGAAAGAAAGGTCGAACAGCGTTTGCGACACCATAAAACACTTTTGAAAAGAGAACGTGGATTTTGCATAAATACTTTGAATTACAAATTTGCTTCAATATTTGTGGTGTCACCCCTGATATTTTATGAAGATAGTAGATATCACTTCCGGTTTACTCTCCTGTACGGTTATACACTGTGGGAAATGATTTGAAAGACATGCTCCTTATTCTATTAACTCCTTTGATAATTATGAAATAATATTATCACACATTTTCAATTTCATTCGGAAATCATTTCAAAATCACATAAAAACACTCTAAGTCATCATTTTGCCTTAATCAGGAAAAATAGCAAATCCTGTGGAATGATATTGTGATATTGTGACTTTTCAAAATCATTCACTCGGTCAAAATTTCACGATGTTCATAAATGCTGGATAACCACATGGTTCTGCGTAAGACATATTATTTGTCTAAAATGACCTGGCACTCATTACCTTCCGTCAGTGCTCGAGTATTCCCATAGCGTAACTCGATTTCATTTTACCGTTTTAGTTACATTATTTCCCAGGTTTGTTAAAGAGACGCGGTAGCACAGTGGTTACAGGCGCCTTCCGCAAACAGCGAAAAGTTGTCGGGTCGAGTTCAATTCCCGACAGAGACTCACATTTTAATCCAAGTGATTATCACCAACATATTTATTTTTTCGTGTTTCTTTAATCTTTCAATTTTGGTTGTGTGCACCAACCAAGACTAATGTATTCTGATCGAGTGTAAGATTGGTTTCATACCTCAATGAAAAAATATAAAGTATTTAGTAAGCTTGCAAAAAAGGCAGTTCCAATTAAAACCTCATTTGCTTCATGATGTTGAGTTATAAGATATGAAGAGAATCGAGTTTTTGACGTTAATAAGATTATCGTACTTAAACAGGAATTCGAGTTACGTATTCAAACCCTGTATATGGTTTTAATGTTATACCGTCACAAATTAAGAAAAAGTACCTCTTCATCTCTTTAATATAGATCTAGATACATTTCAAAATTAATAATTATTTTCAATGATTTATGGACAGGACTTTGCAATAATCAAATTTTAAATCAAATTGAGGCTGGCGGAAAGATTTCTGTGCCAAATACGAATAGCCTTATGCAACACAGTTGAAAATATCAAAAGTATCATAATTGGTAATTAAAAAAGTCTTGCCCTGAAAAAATAAATAGAAAAAATTCTGGTCAAGGTCCGGCTTGAACTCGTGACCTCCCGGTCGCGGGAAAGTATCCTTACCACAACCGCTAAATTTCCGTATACACTATGAGTAGTGATGCAATTTTTCACATCTAATTTTCGCGAGTATAAGTCTATTTCAAGAAACATTTACCGACTATCAATAGGGGTCAAAAGGAATATTTAATGCGTGTCAGGTCATTGTAGATCAATAATGATAAAGTCGATTTGTGTTGTGAAAAAAGAAAGACTTTTTCTGTTATTACAAGTTACAAGAGATTTTCTCAGAATGTTTCCTGTATCCAGCATTACGCGTTTTGTCTAGTTTAACATACTTTGAAAAGTCGTAGGCAACATCATTTTAATTCGACAAGTCTTATTGTCCGTTTGACTATATGGACCAACCTTTTCCTCAGTTACATACAATTGGGTTTGAGTGAAAGATTTGTATGTGGAAAAATCTTAATTTCAGATTTATTCCATTGCAAAAAATATTTTTTGAAAATGAAATTCTTTCAAAATAATAATTTTGTATATCTGATTTATGCTAACATTTCGCATTTTTCGCTCTTAAATACGAGGGGTGATGTTTAGTAGTAAGAAAATGCAAACATATTGTAAAAATTGTGGTTTTATACTAGCATTTGACAGAAGAAAAGTCCATTATTCATTATTTGGACATGCTAATTATCATATCGACAGTCATTTCATCTATTTTGAACTTAAATGTAACGTGTTTTGTACCGTTAATACTCGCCTCCTTATCTAATTTTTCCTCGTGAAAATTCCAACGTCTTCGTAAATAATGCTTTTTGAATGGTCTAAATAAGGGAATATGGGGTTCATCTCAGAATAGATAAAACAATTTCCAATTATCAGGTCAAACTGCCCTAGAACAAAGAAAAAATACCCTCAGATTTGATATCCTAAGGAAGTGAAAATCTTCGATAAAATTAGTCTCATAAAAATACTCGATTTTATACTAGAACGAATCACTTAAAATCATACACTTTTGACTCGGCCCCTTTGCAAATCAGTACTATCTTTGAATAGACGATTTGCTGTTCCGTTTAATACAGTCACAAAAAGGTATGAACGGCTTAGAGTTAATATGTAGACGGACGGACAAAGTCATTATTTTACATTCAAAAATTCTGAAACGAAATTCTTCATGGTATTAGATAGAAAATATGATATGACAAGAAAAAATACGATTCATTAATTCGATTCTGAGATTTCCGGCGAAATGTTGGTCCAAACAGAAGTAGAACAGACTATAATGACGCGAAATGCAATTTTTACTTTTAGATTCCCGCGCCATTTGTTTGAAATAGATAAAACAGGTAAAAATAACGCATTACAAAAGTTTAAAACCAACGATATTGCTTGTCTTCAAACGTAATGTTCAGCCAAACATGTACTGTCATAGTTTCAGTGAAGGGGTCCGGTTAAATTCCTATCATTTGCTTTTTAATGATACCCGATTTACCTGTGATAATGGACTTAGCGCCTACATCAGAGCTCAGTTTTGAAAAAGAAATTGTGTAGTTGAGAAAGGGAACCGCATAATAATATTTGACAACGGTTATCCTATCCTCACAATTAAAAAAAAAAAACAACAAAAAACAAACAAACAAACAAAAAAAAACCACAACAACAACAACAAAAAAAAATAGGGATGACGATTTTTTTAAAACTACCTAACCAGATCAAGAAACAAAGACTGCTTCATCAATAAACAAGGTTTTTTTCTTTGATGCATGTACCGATCCCAATGAAGGAATTTCCCATTCGTTTTGATTAAACTGTAAAATTAGAGGCTTTTAAAAGGCAGTATTTATTTTCATAAAATTTGACAATCTTAAATAGTTAGTTTTATGCTTTGTCATGCTTATTTATCGTGTGGTATTGCTTTCTCTTGATATTTATTCTTGTTTACTTTCTTACTGCAATTGTCAAACAACACTGCACACTGACGCAATAGAAAACAAATTGCGAATAAAATTAAATTGTTTTTAACGTACAGTTCTAATTTTCCCCAAAACGTGTTCATTTCTATGAAACAAATAAAACTTAATTTCAAGCACAATTTTAATCGTCTTCTGCAACAGCATTAACACTAATTAAGTATCATTCCAAAATTTCGTCATTGGTTATTTGGTTCACATGCAATTGTTTCATTAATCGAATTCTATCATATATGGTATTATTATTATTATTATCATTATATTGTTTTAGCACCAGAATGGCGAATATAACATTAACATTTAAATAACATAAAAGTGACAACTTAACAAAGAATACAAACATACGCTGTAGAGAGAAATAATAAAATTTACATAATATACACAGGTCTCTCTTTGCTATGGAATTAATCTAACAAGCGATAAAAAAGGGAAAGTTAGATCTGTTTCCAAGTAATGGACTGAATAGTCGCACTGATAAAATGAGGATTATCATTCATTCCATACATACAGTAACTCAAAACATTAAAAACGCTCCAAAATAACTTCATAGGCTAAACAACTGCATTCGAATTGTTCCAGAAATTCCATGATTTCACCGACTTGTCATACATATGATTCATAGATTTCTATAGAACTTGTATATATGTTTTATGAAAGCGAGGAAATAAATAATGCTGATTTCGTTCATGTTGAACGAAATTAGCAATATTGTATTACCTCCCTTTAAATTCATTCAAAGCTCAATCAATCCATTATTTCAATTTCATTGCAACATCATTCCGAAATCAATTACCATGTCATTTTCACGATGAATTTAGTCGTTGTCATTTTCTTTCCCCACAGGCTTGGTGGTCGCTATTATGGACCATGAGCATTTCCGTCTAAAACTGTTATATAAACAGAAGAAAAAGACCGCCAGTGAATTGAAAGATGCCAAAGTCGAGATAAAAGGTTTAGAGGTAAAATTTTGATGTCTAATGAGTAAGGAAAAAATAACGATTATAATAGATACAGTAGCAATAGTGTTTAAATAACTCCTCTTGGTTGGTCAATTTTAACCCTTTCCTGTGAAACATTGTAGAAAGCAAATAACAATGCATTATCAACGTCTTAATTTTTTTTCTTTAAGTAACCTCGTTACCAACTGTTCTGATATTTTGTCGATTTCAACATAACATTACATATAACAGCACAGCAATGCAGAACACTTCACAACACAACACAACACAACTTATAATACATTGTAACACAGTACAACATGACATAATATACAACAACACATCACAGCATAACGCAACATAAAATATGACAACACAGCACAACACAACCATACATAAAATATGACACAGCAAACACAAAGAAAAGTTACGATTAAATAAAAAAAATGATATTTTTTCTAGAATGTTATTATAAGACAAGCAAAAGCATTAAAATGGAAAATAATAAACATCAACCAACAAACATTAAATAGAACAAACTGAAGATAAACAATCAAACAGACAAACACAAAGAAACTTTACAGTTTCAAAACCTTATGTAAAAGACACAACTTCGAATCGTAAATAATTTTGTTGGTGATTCAAAAATTGAATTTATCAACTAGTTTGTCTTCACGAAATGTTCTTAATAATATCATCAAAGAGCATTACACCATGTTTAAATGAATAACAATTATGACGATTTATTAAAACTCTTGGAAAATTAGAGTATTCATTAATCGTACAAAAGACAATAATAATAATAATAATAATAATAAATTCTTTATTTAGAGAAGGTAGCACATTAAGCTTACAACATACATTGATCAAACAGATAAATGGATGAAAACTTATTTTCAATGAGGCCCTCTATAAAACAAAATCAAGCAAACAATAGGAATTGAAAATGAAATGAAAATACATTTGATTTGCATTTATACATATACAATGCACATACATATGCAAATATATATATATATATATACATATATACGTGCAAACACATATATGCATACACACACACCCACACACACACACGTATATATATACATACATACACATACCCATACACACTTGAAAATGTTTTACAAAAATCAATCACAATTATAGATCGAAAATCGAACTAGAGATATGCCAAGACATACGCAGCAACATGTGTTATATAATTTGATTGAAAACAGTTTGATTATACCATCTAGATAGTGAATTATATTGAGTTAAATATTTCTTTATCATACCTTATTATTTGACATCAAATGCTTCTTCAAAGTACTCTTGAAATTTGATAGATTATTGATGTTTCTGATGTGTAATGGAACGTCATTCCAGCATTCCATGCCAGTAAAGGCGAATGATTTTTTCAAATAATCTGTCCTAGGAGTGCAGTTGTGAGATATTTGATTGTTAAAACTTGATCTCAATTCATAGAATGAATTATTGCTCACTTTTACGAAACCCGACATATACGATGGAACTAGACCATGTATAGTTTTATATACCATGAGAATTGTGAAATATTTACATCGGTTTTTAAAAGACAGCCAATTTAATGCAATAAAATTATCTGCAGTACTAGATCTTTTCGGTTTACACAAAATTATTCTTGCGGCCCTTTTTTGGATTTTACTGATCCGCTGAGTTAAAGATGATTTGCATTGACTCCAAATGATGCAACCATAATCTAAATAAGGTGTAATGTAAGCATTATAAAACATTTGTTTCATATCATCAGTAAGGAAGCCGTTAATTCTTTTAAGAAGGTAAATCTGTGATGATAATTTTGAACATAATTTTTCAATGTGAATATTCCAGCATAATTTGCTGTCAATATGCAGCCCTAATAGTTTTTGAGACGTTACATTCTCTATCTCTTCATGGTGTACTTGTAATTTTAAAATAGGTGATTGCCGTAGCCTTTGTTGGGAACCTATTAGCATGCATTTCGTTTTAGTTGGATTCAAAATCATATTGTTAAACTTACACCACTCTTCAATCTGAATAAGATCATGTTTCAAACTTTTATTAATTAAATCTACTGAAGAGTTAGTCTTATGTAGAGTTGCATCATCAGCATACATATCAAGGTTTGAGGACAAACCAAGAGGTAGATCGTTAACATAGATTAAAAATAAAATCGGCCCAAGTATAGATCCTTGAGGCACTCCAGAAATAACTGGTTTCATAACAGACAAAACGTTTCCATTTTTTACTGCTTGTTGTCTTTCACTTAAATAAGATCGAAATAAGTTACAAGTGTTATGAGTAAAATGGTGGAGCTTAAGCTTTAAAAGAAGAATATCGTGATCTACAAGATCAAACGCCTTTCTAAAATCAAGGAATACAGTTCCAATCAGTTTACCTTGATCGATATCATTTAGCCAAGAATCGACAAGTCGAATTAGAGCTGTCTGGCACGAATGATTCTCTCTAAACCCAGATTGATTCGAAAATAACACACAAGTTTTTCTTAAGTAAGTTTTAAGTTGATTGGCAATATGTCTCTCAAACACTTTTGACAAAGTTGGTAAAATCGAAATGGGACGATAATTGTTCGGATCGCTTTTATTTCCACCCTTGAAAAGAGGCGTCACAATGGCCCTTTTAAACTCATGTGGGAATATACCTTTTGATATACAGTTGTTTATAATGCATGCCACAGGTTGTGAGATAAAGTCTTTGCACATTTTCAATATTTTTGGTCCGATTCCATCAAGCCCAGTTGATTTACTACTATCTAATTTTTCTATGATATTTTTTACTTCTAAAACGGAAATGAATTTTATGTCAAAATAACAATTAGATAGTTTACGATCAAGATTATTTTCTAATTTTTTGAAATATTGCGCATCTAATGGAAGCTTGTCAATAATTTTAACTATGTTAACAAAATGGTCGTTTAAAGTATTTACTATATTGTTGGTACCTTCAACTTCTATAGAGTTCACACATAACTTAGACGGCAACTGACAGTCATTAGTGCTTGATTCTGTTATATTTCGGATATTTTTCCATATAACTTTGGTGTTAGAATTATTTTTAATTGCATTGTTAAAGAAATGTTTTTTGTTTTTTCTTATAAGTGACGTGACTTTATTTCTCCAAATTTTATATGATACGAAATTGCCAACATGCTTGAACTTATTTCTCTTCAAAATAGCATTCTTTATTTCCTCATTGTACCATTTCGGTTGTAAATGTCTTTTTACGCGTTTTTCTTTGAAAGGTATATGCTTTTGGAGAAAGTTATTAACAACAGAGTAGAAATAATTCAAAGCTTCATTTGGATCATATATTGTTTCGGTGATGTTGAAATCGATGCAGGATAAATCACACATGAATGCATTCTCGTCTAGTTTAGAAAAGGAACGATAAGTAATTGTTTTGCAATCATTTTCATTTTGAAATCTTACACAACTTTTATAGGTTAAAGCAATGGGATAATGATCGCTTATCGAGAGTTTAGGAACTAATATTTCAGATATAGATCGCTTATCGGTGGTATAAATGTGATCAATTATACTTGAGGAATGTTTTGATACTCTTGTTGGTGTGTCAACAAGCTGATAAAGACCTAAGTCTTGTACCAATTTTGCCCATTTCATATTATTGAAAGTCGAAGTCAATGAAAAGTGGATGTTAAAGTCGCCCAATAATATATAATCAAGACTAGTTGCATCGGCAATATTTAATTGCTTTTCATATTCGTCGATCCAAATTTGATTACTGTTTGGTGGTCTATATGCGAAGTTTAGTAGTACATTTTTACTTTTAGGTAAACGTAGTTCTAACCAAATACTTTCTATATTTCCAATTTCTATATCGTTTCTTCTTTCAAAACATATTTTATCGGTTATATATACGATGAGACCACCCCCTAACCTGTTATATCGATCTTTTCGTTCGAACACGTAACCGTTAATGCTTAGATAAGAGTCATTAGTATTTTCTGTCAGAAAAGTTTCAGATAATCCAAAAACATCAGGTGAGTCCTTCGTATTAAGCAGTAGGCGAATTTCATCTAATTTCGGGAATAGATGCTGTATATTTAAAGAGCTAATGTGTATTCCCTTTTCTCTAAAATTGAAGGTAAAAACATCGTTAGTACATGACACGTTTTTATTGGTTTGGTCATTTTGCTTTAAAAGGCTTTCAGAATTTTGCAATTTAACAGTTTGATTTTTACTGTCTTTAAGATAATTCGATATATCGGACAGATTATCGGTTTTTAGAGAGTTTTGTACAGTACATAAACAGGATGATGTACCGTTGAGTCGATAACAATTATTGCACAATCCAGAAAGAATATTGAACCTATTATTACACTCTATTGAGCTGTGTATGTCTGGTATATCCTAACAATAAAATAAACTGCATTCAGATTCTACATGATCAGTAAAACCACAATAATAACAAGGATTGTAATTACCACGGCTATAAGAATAGTCAAAGACTGGTCTTCCATTAGAGTAAGAATGTTTAGTACTTGACTGGTACTTTCCACCGTTTTTTCTTTGGTATTGAGAGTCTTTAAAGTCTGTATCTCTCTGACCGTATCTATAACTGGTAATCGTTTTCTTTTTTATTATTGAAACTTGGTCATTTAACGTTTTGACCAAAACACTTGATCCTGTCGCATTCAAGTGAATAAGGTCACGACTGTAAAGGTCACGAACTGTTTTTCCATTGGCATAAATGAACGCCTGGTAACATTCGATAATTTCAGCCCTGGTATCTTCGCATACCTGTTTCAGTACGTCATTGACAGGTATAACATCGACATCACGCCTTGCACAAATAGAGCATAAATAAACTTGACACGGTAATGCAGTGATGGTTGATCTTAGTGTTTTATAAACAGCTCCAAGTTGTCCCTCGGCTGCGTCATTCCCTCCAACATAGATTATGATATCTTTGTACGGGCGAAGGTCCATTTCCAAAAGTTTATTTTGTATATCATATGACTTCCTTCCAGGTAAGGTCCTGATGTCTGTTAATGATTCTAGGCCCCGTTTGTGTATTCCTTTAATAACAGAATCACCAATTATAAGTGTGCGATTCCTTTTGACCGCTGTTGATCTTGGTGTTAAAGGTGAACTATTTACTTCACTAGTATAGCGTGATTCTGCCTCATTGAAGATCAGTTTCCGGGAAGATTTATCGCTCGATTCTGACAAATAACTTTGACTACCAACAAGATTGGTTCCTGGTTTTTTAATTTCTTCAACTTGCATTTTGGTATTAAAATCCAACGGTTGTTGTACTTGCCGGCGAGTATCCTTTGAATCGGCCACTGTTTTTGTAGACGTTATATTCTTTATTGTGTCCTGGATAGATTGGAGTTGTTTTTGTATTTTCTCATTGGACTGGTTTGTAACGGTTTTAATTTGATCACTAGCCTCGTTTAGTCTGTCAACTCTTTCATCTGAAACCTGACTATTTAGGGATATTTGCTTTTTCATACTAGCGATCTCATCTCTTAATAAGGAGAATTGCGTCTGGGTTGTCGTAGAGAGAACGCTTATCTCGTGTTTTAACTCGCGCAACGAATTATGAGCACTCTTTATTTCATTTATAATATTTGTCTCTGCGGTTTCAGTTTGGCATAGTTCGTCATTGGTTAACGGAACACTACCTTCCAGATCACTCTGATTTTTTGTCGGATAAATCACTCGGTATACCAGTGTTTGAATTCTTATCGGCAGTTCCGTGAACGATAGAATTATCAAAGATAGGTGCGGGATTTTCTGTTTCAATTGTTTGTGACAGTGAATTAACACCATTTTGTTTAGAACATATCTTCTTCTGAGTTACTTTAGAACTTGTCTCATCATTTTCCTTCGTTTGTTTTTCTTGTTTGTCTTGCTTGTCAACATCTTTAAGAAATTTAAGTGCCAGAAATTTTACACAGCTATTCAAGTCTCCAGCCGAACTATTATATTCGATTAGCCAGTTTTGCATAGTGCCGACAATATCTGGTAAATCTGTCCGTAGAAATTGATTCTCAAATTTTCCATTGATTAGACATGAACATTTGGTATGATAGAGATTGATTGTATACAGACTAGATTTATTCTTGTTTATTTTCAATTGAGTTTCCACTAAATGCCCGTTCGTATCTGTGATACGTTTTCTAGATAAGTTGAATTTATCTTGGTTGTAAAATTCATCTAGTACAGTTCTAAAAAGTTCGTACATACCGCTACTAAGCGTCAGTTTAATTCCTCCTCCTGTCTCTTTTACGAAAATGTCCTCTCTCTGTGTGAAATCCAACTTTTTTTCCATGGCGGACACTTCATTCAGTTTATAATTTCTTCCTTCTTCTAATTCCTTAGCTGCCTCTTGTTTACATTTTTTGTCTTTTTTCATTTGTTTTAATAAAATCCTAGCATCTTTTATATCAAACGGTTCGTTGCTTTTTTTCGTTTTTTGAATTTCAATTTCCATTTCCGGTACAACTGATGCGGTTCAAAATATTATTTTCAAAATAATTTCACAAATGATGAACGAATATATTCAAATTATGCATCAAAATGTCGAGCAAATCGTAGCGAAACTGTTCATAAAGTAATTACCCTATATCTTTTCTTTCCGACGTAAGTTAACGTATTTTTTCATTTTGAAGTCCGCCGCTTTGTTTTTCTTGCGTGACGTCATGATGGCGCGAAAACGTATTCAGATGATGAATTCAAGATAGTATCCACAATTTTAAAGGGATTGAAAATAAGTTTTACATCTTAAAATATTTGGTTGCCTTTATTGGCAAAGATTTGTTACAGTTTTACATTGGTGAAATAACGAATTATGAAGAACTCCAACTTTCCAATAATTTTAATAAATTCACTCCTTCCCGTTGGTGGCTGCTGTTTGTGTGTGGCTGTAACTACTTCTTTTGTCAGCATATTTTCTACCCAACAAGTTTTTCAATTCGTCGTGTGGTGCTTCTTGAAAATTCCCTGTACCATGACTAGCTTTCACAATCTTACAACAAAAACAAGAAATTGCTTTATACGAGCAATCTTTTCTCCCTTATAAAACTATTTTTTACCATATTTAACATTTATGTTTCTACGTTTATTCAAATTAACTTGCCGTCTGCAATATATGTCAATATTAATTAGCCTCATAATGTGTAGCCTGGGAAAATTGAATTGATTTGCATAAAAATACAAAACACACGCACAAAAAAATTGTCTATATTTACAGGCATGTGTAGATGCATTGGAGCGAATGGCTGGAGCAGCGGGCATTTCTGAGTCAAACGTGAAATCCAAACTGGGTAAGTACTGTATAGATGGAAACGTTTATATATATATATAGAGCGGTGTCGGGTACATGTAATCTCGGATGGCGGGTATTCTCGGATAGTCACGTGTTTCTCCTATGTGTTGGCCAGGTACATCGTTCTTTTAGGCTTTATTCTGTTCTTTAAGATATTTGATTTATTTTCATATCTGCGTATGACATAAAATCTTATGAAGGAGGAAGATAACATTTATTACATACGACATTGTGGGAAAAGCTTTCAATTTAAGATAACTGCTTATAAATCGTCTAGCTTCATCTTTTTATTTCATCACTTGTTATATATTATAGAAAAGAAACAGAGAAACTTTTCACATATGGAGATATTTACTTCCTTAAACGAGCATCTTTTTAGGTGAAATTACACTGTAGTTGAACATGAGTTGAGTATCCGAGAGACCCTACAAAAATGTTGCTTTCGGGTCTTCCGGATACCTTCGAACTACCCAATATTTGCGCATTCTTCTTTTTGTGAAAAGCGCATTCTAACTTTTCAAAAAACTAATCCCTCGACGAAAATGTTGTCAACACTCCAAAAATATTTTTGTTACAAAAAATAGTACAAGATCTGTCAGTTTATGAAAAGCAAGATATGGATGCTGTTTTTCCATCGTATATCCCAAAACTAGAAAAATAAAGTAATGTGTAGTGCTTTCATTTGAAATGATTAACGCATTGATGAAAGAAAATCTGAAATGAACGTACCTTTTTACTCTAATTGGTCAGAACTGAACAATATTTTTACATAGTGCAATGCATATTCATCTATAATGTATGCGAATTCTTGAATTCATTTGGATACGTACGGCTCAGATGATTAATAATTGCACGTATGTTTTTAGCTGGTAACTTTTCACCAGTACGTTCCTTTTCAGAAAAAGTACAAAACAACAGTTGAAGCATACTTATTGATTTTTCTTTATAAAATGTGCCCACAATTACCTCATGGCTTTTCTAAACACTCATTAAAGCGGGGTTGATGGAATGGAATAAGGTCAATGTAAATGTATTTCGGAATGAATCTAGATTCTAAGTGTCTCTGCGTTTATTTGCTTGAAAGCGGATCATTATCCTCTTGAACTCTTCCCAAAGACATATCTAAATGCTGTATCTATAAATACATTTCATTTGATTAATTGTATTATGTATTTAGAGATTAATAAAATACGCTTGATAGATGTTTGAATCCAATTGAGATATTAATTTATTTCACTTGTTTTAAGTATCCGAGATTACCCGCCAGCGACCAAGATCAGATGTCTCAACATGGGTTTCTTTTATCTGTTTTGAACAAATTATTATTTTGCTTGAGTAAATTTTTATTATTTAATCCTGTCAAGAATAGATAATAACTGTCAATAAACGACTCAGATTCAAAAGTATAATTGTTAATCTGCATCTTTTTTATACGAAATGTCTTAAGTATCCGGAAATACCCGACACCGCTCTATATAAAAAAAACCCGAATGATTTCATAATAAAAATTGAATGAGTGTGATTAGTAAGTTTTGAATGAATATTGAATTTCAACGAAGGTGATCACATTAAATTTAAACAAAATCTATTTGATTCAAATAACCCCAATTATATATATGTCCACACTGTTCTATAGGCCTAGGCGTGGATCTGCTTGTATCCATGAACTTATCAGATGCATCTAAATTTATGCCTATCATCGAAAGATGATATGTATCAGATAACTTCAATGTTTTTATAAGTGTTTAAAAGATTCTGAACTATTTGGAACCATTTGATTTAGTTGAAGGTATTAATATGATTGGAGCGCTTAAATGGCGAAGGTATTTCGCGGGACGAGTGTCGATTTCGCGATTTAAAAAACAACACAGTAAAATTAACAAGATGAAAGAATTTGAATGATTGTGGAATGTCATTTAATGAGTATGTGGAGCTAGTTGTGAATGGTATTAAGAGGAGTTAATGTACTATTGATAATTTCGTCCAACTGGACGAAATCAGCTATATCTTATTAGCTCCCTTTGATAAAATCTACGTTAATTTCTATTAATGCGTCTTCGCGGGTCAATAAGAATGATTATTATCCACATCAGCCAATAACAACATAGAATGATTTGGTCGCTATGAAAGAAATTTTAATAGTTTTGGAGGATTTCGAGGCGTTTTTGAAAGGTTTCGGAAAGATGAAATGACCAGCGCCAACAATCGCAATTATTTAGGAAGTACTGTACCATTGTCCCGAAGAAACCTTGAAACAAAAACACGTACTTAAGAAATATCATCTAAAAGCTGAGGTACAGATGAGAGGAGGTAATGTCAGTCTAAAATCTTTATTTCTTGATGAAACCCTATGTTGTGGGTACTCTTTTTTCGCAAAGAACTCTAAAAAAAACCTTTTTTCTTATGTCCTAATATCGACAATTACTTTCAGCGCAGCACAGATCAGTTTCACAGATTCTTTGCACACTGTTTAAAAGTGTTTAAAGTTACACAATAAAAGGTAAAAACTGCACCAATATTGATGTCTGATTTGAAATTTAGGAAATTCTTATTTGAGAATGAGAAAAGATTTTTCTCTGGCCCAGATCGAATGTAAATTCGCGCTTTCTGAGATAAGAGTACCCGTAACATACGATTTGTGCAAGTTTAGTTGAAATAGTCTTATTTGAACCCCCCCCCCCCTCTATTTGTAGCTCTGTAAAAATGCAACAAAAACTTTAATTTCAAATTCGAATAAAAATATAATTCTTCTCCATTTCTTACAGATGCATTCAAGCGGTTCAAGTCCAAGAACAGCTCAATGGCGGCACTAGGCACGTTTGCAGTAGGCGGTGAAGCGATGGCAAGACCCCTTGTGACAAGAAAATATCCGTCTTCCCTGTCTTTGATCACAGAAAAATCAGACAAATGTAAGCATGAAAAATATTGACTTTGAATATGAAATTAGGTTTGTTTTTCTTTTCATGCAGGCATGAAAACAAAACACTAATTGCACAAAAATTAAACTATGTGTACATCTTGCAGATATATCGTAAATAAGTTAGCGTTTCTTTTTTTGAGAAATAGAGAATACAAATATCCAATATAAACCTAATAAAAAGTTCTAAAATTATTTTTTTTTCAAAGAATTATGTGTATTTTTAGATGAATACAATCATGCATCAATGACACGCTTACGGTTATGAACATCGTGAAATTGACAAGATGAATGATTTCGGAATGATTTTGGAATGAAATTGAATGAACGAGTGAGATGAGTTTTGAGTGAAATTAAAGGTAGGTAATCCAATATCGCTAATTTTGTTCAAGGTGAACAAAATTAGTGATATTCATTACCTCCTTTTGATAAAACATACGTACTTTTCAGTGTGTGTGTCTTTTTTGGACCAACCAGACACTTTAAACTCAACACCAGCCAATAAAATCTTAGATTAATTGAACGATTCGAATTTTAAAAAAATTGGTCGTCTTGAACGATTTCGAAATGTTTTTCTAGTCATTTCGGAGCGTTTTTGACCGATTTAGGTGAATTTTTGGACTGAATGAATCGAGCGCTGAGTGAATGATTACGAATGATTTTAATCGGAATGAGTGTCAATTCTACGATGTCTTTAAGAAGTTTTTATCAATGTTAATCGTCCATTCTTACGATTTTGCAGAAATAGATCGCCATAACCTATTTTCTAAAAATAAATTATCGAAAAAAGTGCTTTGCATATCAAGATGAAAGATTTGCTTGTTTATAATCTGCGGCACGTTTGCCTGAAATAGTTTTCACCCAAGAGACTGCAGACGTGTGAATAATGTTTGATTACGTTTCCTTTTCTCGCATGAACTTTCATATAAAATGTTACGTTTACATATATAGTTTTAGCCTAGAATAATCGATAGGATCACATTTCATCGGGGGCTTGTTTAAATAAATTGTCATAATAATAGGATTGATATCTTCGAAGCTCATCATTCTTCGTTGCTAAAGCTAAAGCAAGAAGAAGAAAAAGCAAATACTCACACACGAAAAAAAAAGAAGAAAAAAAGTAAGAATGAAAGAAAGAATAAGAAAAAAAGAAAGAATGAAACGAACGAACGAACGAACGATCGAACAAACGAACGAACGAACGAACGAACGAACGAACGAACGAACAAACAAACAAACGAACAAACAAACAATGAATAAAAAGGAAATCAAGAATTTAACTTTTAAAGAAAGAGAATAAGAAAAGAAAATACAAACACTTATTTATACGTGACCCGGCACGCGAGAAGGGACCTTCTTAAACTCAATAGAATATACATTTGAAAAGGGGAAATATCCGACTGAGTTCAACCCAAAAAATATTTTGTATATGAGTAGAGCGGTGTCGGGCATTCTCGGATGGCGGGTATTCTCGGATAGTCACGTGTTTCTCCTATGCATTGGCAAGGTACATGGTTCTTTTAGGCTTTATTTTGTTCTTCAAGATATTTGATTTATTTACATATCTGCATATGACATAAAATCTTATGAAGAAGGGAGATAACATTTATTATATAAGACATTGTGGGAAAAGCTTTCGATTTAAGATAACTGCTAATTTCTTGTCTAGCTTCATCTTTTTCTTTTTAGCTCACCTGAGCACGAAGTGCTCAAGGTGAGCTATTGTGGTAAGGTGGATGTCCGTCGTCCGTCGTGCGTCGTGCGACGTCCGTCGTGCGTCGTCCGTCGTCAACATTTGCCTTGTATGCACTCTAGAGGCCGCATTTTTTGCCCGATCAACCTGAAATTTGGTCAGAATGATTGTATTGAAGAAATCTCGGACGAGTTTGAAATTGGGTCAACTGGGGTCAAAAACTAGGTCACGGGGTCAAATCTTAGAAAAACCTTGTATGCACTCTGGAGGCCACATTTTTTGCCCGATCAACCTGAAATTTGGTCAGAATGATTGTATTGAAGAAATCTCGGACGAGTTCAAAATTGGGTCAACTGGGGTCAAAAACTAGGTCACGGGGTCAAATCTTAGAAAAGCCTTGTATGCACTCTGGAGGCCACATTTTTTGCCCGATCAACCTGATATTTGGTCAGAATGATTGTATTGAAGAAATCTCGGACGAGTTTGAAATTGGGTCAACTGGGGTCAAAAACTAGGTCACGGGCTCAAATCTTACAAAAACCTTGTATGCACTCTGGAGGCCACATTTTTTGCCCGATCAACCTGATATTTGGTCAGAATGATTGTATTGAAGAAATCTCGGACGAGTTTGAAATTGGGTCAACTGGGGTCAAAAACTAGGTCACGGGGTCAAATCTTAGAAAAACCTTGTATGCACTCTGGAGGCCACATTTTTTGCCCGATCAACCTAATATTTGGTCAGAATGATTGTATTGAAGAAATCTCGGACGAGTTCGAAATTGGGTCAACTGGGGTCAAAAACTAGGTCACGGGCTCAAATCTTAGAAAAACCTTGTATGCACTCTGGAGGCCACATTTTTTGCCCGATCAACCTGATATTTGGTCAGAATGATTGTATTGAAGAAATCTCGGACGAGTTCGAAATTGGGTCAACTGGGGTCAAAAACTAGGTCACGGGGTCAAATCTTAGAAAAACCTTGTATGCACTCTGGAGGCCACATTTTTGCCCGATCAACCTGATATTTTGTCAGAATGATTGTATTGAAGAAATCTCGGACGAGTTCGAAATTGGGTCAACTGGGGTCAAAAAGTAGGTCACGGGGTCAAATCTTAGAAAAACCTTGTATGCACTCTGGAGGCCACATTTTTTGCCCGATCAACCTGATATTTGGTCAGAATGATTGTATTGAAGAAATCTCGGACGAGTTCGAAATTGGGTCAACTGGGGTCAAAAACTAGGTCACGGGGTCAAATCTTAGAAAAACCTTGTATGCACTCTGGAGGCCACATTTTTTGCCCGATCAACCTGATATTTGGTCAGAATGATTGTATTGAAGAAATCTCGGACGAGTTCGAAATTGGGTCAACTGGGGTCAAAAACTAGGTCACGGGGTCAAATCTTAGAAAAACCTTGTATGCACTCTAGAGGTTGCATTTTTTGCCTGATCAATCTGAAATTTGGTCAGAATGATAGTCTTGATGAAATCTTGGACAAGTTCAAAATTGGGTCAACAGGGGTCAAAAACTAGGTCACGGGGTCAAATCTTAGAAAAACCTTGTGTGCACTCTGGAGGCCACATTTTTTGCCCAATCAACCTGAAATTTGGTCAGAATGATTGTCTTGATGAAATCACAGACAAGTTCAAAATTGGGTCAACTGGGGTCAAAAACTAGGTCACGGGGTCAAATCTTAGAAAAACCTTGTATGCACTCTAGAGACTGCATTTTTTGCCTGATCAATCTGAAATTTGATCAAAATTATTGTCTTGATGAAATCTCGGATGAGTTTGAAATTAGGGCAACTGGAGTCAAAAGCTAGGACACAGCGTCAAATCTTAGAAAAACCTTGTATGCATTCTAGAGGCCACATTTTTTGTCCGATCAACCTGAAATTTGGTCAGAATGATTGTATTGAAGAAATCATGGACGAGTTTGAAATTGGGTCAACTGGGGTCAAAAAGTAGGTCACGGGGTCAAATCTTAGAAAAACCTTGTATGCACTCTAGAGGCCACATATTTTACCTGATCAACTTGAAATTTGGTCAAAATGATTGTCTTCATAAAATCTCAGACGAGTTCAAAATTGGGTCAATTGAGGTCAAAAGCTAGGACACAGGGTCAAATCTTAGAAAAACCTTGTATGCACTCTAGAGGCCACATTTTTTGCCTGATCAACCTGAAATTTGGTCAGAATGATTGTCATGATGAAATCTTGAACAAGTTAGAAATTAGGTCAACTGGGGTCAAAAACTAGGTCACGGGGTCAAATCTTAGAAAAATCTTGTATGAACTCTAGAGGCCAAATTTTTTGCCAGATCAACCTGAAATTTGGTCAGAATGATTGTCTTAATGAAATCTTGGACATTTTTACGGGGTCAAATCTGAGAAAAATCTTTGATGCACTCTAAAGGTAACATTTTATTACCTGCTCAACATAAAAATTTGTCAAAATGATTTTCTTGATTAAATTTTGGAAGAGTTTGGAGCTAGGTCAACCAAGGTTAAAAACTAGGTCAGGAGTTAACATCTAAAAAAAACCTCAACTTATTCGCTTTCTGAATGCCAGTTTTTGTCCAATGAACTTGAAAATTTGGTCATACGATTTTTTTTGATGAAATTTGGATGAATTTAGAAATAGGTCAATTCTAGGTCAGGGGGTAGCATCTTTAAAAAACCTTTTATGCACCTTGAAAGTTACTTTTTTTCACCAATCAACTAGAAAATTGGTATTATTGAATATTTATATATAGCATAAAAATTATACTATCAGTAAAGTACTATTCTATAAAATCTATATTCTCATTCTATAAAATCTGTTTTCTCTTTTTTTTTTATATTTTCAGATTCAGATGAACCACATTCAAAGCAAGGATGGATTATTTTTTCAATTCAATTTCTTTGATTATGAATTTAGCACTGTACCCGAGTAGCCCATTACCATTGCCTCAGTAAAAAAGTCTACTTATTACATCTCAAAAAGAGATTCTTTGAATTAAACGAATAAAGATTTATTTTTATTCTACCTGTTTTAGAGGCAATGTTACATCACAGATGTATTTTCTTTATCATTAACATATAAATTTGTACAAAATTAGGTACAAATATATGTTGACAATAAAGAAAAACATGTCAGACGTCAACCCGTACCAGGTGAGTGTTAAAAACTGCTTCAAAATTTGTTCGAAATAGAATTAATTGTATCATTTTTTTGTAATCATTTTTATGATGTATAAATTGATTACAGGAAGTGATACTGACCAACTGAAAATCAACTCACCTGTGCATCAGAAGGGCCTCAGACTTGGTCATATCGCCTTGTTGATAACGTTTTCCCTGATATCTATTTTTTGCTATTGATTCTGTTTAATTTTTTTTTCCAAATTTAGAATTATTCAAACAACAGTTATTTTCTAAATATATTTCTACTATAAATGTTTTCCATGATAAAACAATCAAAGAGACCCATTTCAAGATAGTTCCAAAGTTTCCAAATGTGTAAATATCTTAGACATGTAAATAATATTTTAGTAATAATTTATAATCTATTTCACATATCAAACCTTTATTTTTGTTCCGCTCTCATCAATAAGATTAGGGCCATATTGTTTCCTAGTGTCCAGCTGTTGTCCAAAACTTAAGCTATAAAATTTACATGTGAACTGAAGACAACATCATTTTCTATTACTGCAAAAGTATTCTATGTAAAATGTTTATGATTATTTGGCATGAAAGTACATCTTGTTTTCACCCTTAATTTGATGTCAAGTTGATAGCTCAGTATCATAAATCAAGACCAAGCTTGAAAAAAAGCTGTTAAACCTATGTGCATGGGCATTAGTGTTCCAGAACATATCTTATTAGTACAGTTATTCTTATTTCAGATTAAAAGTTTAATTTACAAGTTACCAAATAATTCAGATTGACGGAAAATCTTATGTTGAACTATTATAATATATTTGTGATATTTTGACAATTAATTCTATGTAACATTCAAAGTGCCTTGTGAATCATTGTGAAGTTCTAATTGGATTATTTACATTATTGTGATTTGTGATAAAGTGTGTGGAGGAGAGCTGTCTATCAGTACTGCAGATCAATTCGGATTTTATTGTTTTCTTCATACTGTAAGTTAAACGTACAATTATTATTATTATTATTGACTTTCAAAGAGAAGATTTAATGTAGACTTTTGGGTTACAATTTTCATAATTTACTGTCATAGATTTTATATTTGCTTTGATATTTTCAAGTATGTGTTTTAGATTTTTTCAAAGTATGATAAAAAAGGAAATGAGAAAGAATTATGAACAAAATCTTAAGCTTATGTAAATGAATTTATATGTCTTGAGGACCTAAATCTCATCTTGGTGAAGACAAAGATGAATCTGATAAATGTGTAGTCTAATCCTAGCCCACACTTCTTCCCTTAAAGTCAGACTGGTTAAAAAGGTATTGAAATAGCTATTTGTTTGAAATGAAATATAAGGATTAAACTGATATTACAAATTTCCTAATTTTCTTTTCAGGTTAATCATGCCCAGGCTAAAGAGAAAGTCATCTTCCCAGCGTGCTTCAGAGAGACGAGTTTATATTAGAGAGAGACGAGCTTCAACAAGGCAAACAGATGAAGAAAACCATTCATATGCAAGCCCTGTCAATGTGCAGGCAGTGCACCCTGTCCATGTGCAGGGTGCAGCACAAAGTCCTGTGGGAGTGCAGGCAGCTGTACCAAGTCCTGTCGATGTGCAGGCAAGTGAAGATTGCTATGTGACTTTGCCAAATGAAGATTTCTTTATGAATATGCCAAATGAAGATTACTATATGAATTTGCCAAATGATGATTATGATATGAATGTGGACACTTATAAAAGATGTGCAGATGATCATTTGGAAATTTTCAGAGACCAAGATCTAAAAAATACTGTATTGCATGAGAACAGGTCAATTTTCAGTAATGGAATAAATGAAATTAACAAAGAAATACACGATCATTGGTTAGAACATCTTTTAATTGCAACACCTTATTCTAATGTTTTAAATGCAAAGAAAGTTGTTTTTGGATCCTTTCATCAGGCAGATACAATAATATTCAGTCAAAATTCTCGAGGAAGTCAATGTGTAATGAACTGTGTTTGTGCAATGTTTTATGCAGGTAGCATTACTGACACAACATCATTGGATAATGTTTTAATTGAGGGTGATGTCTTATATCAAAAAGTTATTAATGACTTTGGTAGTTCCAGCAACAGACTTCTTAGTTTTGAAGACATTCCAGCTGTAGTCAATGTTTCAAATAACACATATAAAATACTGAAGTCAGATGTGATATCTGGTTTAACAATTCAACGAAATACAGACTCAGCTCTGCCTACCTTGCAAGAAACTCTTTTGATTTCTTTAGATATTTCAAGATTTAATTTAGTCATGACTGGAGCAATTTGCTCTGCTATTTTCAGAGACAGCAATTATTTCTATTTTTTTGATTCTCATTCACATGGTAAAGATGGACTGTCTGATCCTGATGGTAAATCTGTGTTTCTTTCTTTTGCTAGCCTTGAAGACTTGGTTTGTTACTTATATGCACTTTATGATAGTATGAGAATTGACCTTGAATCACAGTTTGAAGTTCTTCCCATTAATTTCTTACCTTGTAATGATTTGGAAAAAGACATTTCTAATGAAAATGTGGTAACAGATTTAAGCAGTCCAACATCAAAAAAGCAGTCTACAAACAACAAGATAGATAAGTCATGTAATAGCAAGGAGGAAAGTCTAATAGATGAATATTTTATTGATCAACAATTAAAAGAATCTTTGAAACAAACTACTAGATTTATCAGTAGAAAAGAGTATCTAAGGAATTATAAAAGAAATCAAAGGCTTTCTAATGAATTTAAAAGAAGGGAATCACAAATCAAAATAAAGAAAAGACAGAGTTTAGAGCAAAAACAGAGAGACAAAATTCATTCTAGATTATCAAAGAAAAAAGCTAGACAAGATAGTGATTTCAAAGTAAAGGAACTCGAACAGAAAAGAAGGACAAGACTAAGTTTGGAACAAAAACAGAAAGATAGACTTAGTACTAAACAATCAATGAACAAATCTAGATTGAATAGTGAGTTTAAGTTAAAGGAACTAGAACAGAAAAAATGACAAGAAAGAGTTTGGTGCAAAAACAGAAAGACAAAATTAGTACTAAACGATCAAAGGCAAAATCTAGATTGAATAGTGATTTTAAGTTTAAGGAACTAGAACAGAAAAAAATGACAAGAAAGAGTTTGGTACAAAAACAGAAAGACAAAATTAGTACTAAACATTCAATGGACAGATCTAGATTGAAAAGGAAATTCAAGGTAAAAGAATTGGAAGATAAAAGAAAAGCTAGATTAAGTGCAGCACAAAAACAAAAAGAGAGGGATAGAACTAGAAAATCAATGCAAAAGGCAAGGAAACTTGATGATTTCAGATTTGCTGAACTTGAAGCTAAGAGACAGGCTAGAAGGTCACCATCTATGAAAGCAAAAGAGATAACCTATCAAAATGCATCGAAAAAGAGAGCTAGATTAGATCCATACTTTAAGGATATAGAACATATAAAGAAACAAAATTGGCGATCAATCAAAAGGAATAATCAAAAGGAAAACAATGCTGATGTTGGCAGAAAAAAGTTGAAGAGGAAAGACCCTGAATTTTGTGAGCAGGAAATAGAAATTGCTAAGAAAAGAAAATATGGATCCAATATTGATGATTGTATTGATAATTTCCATCAAAATGTTGCTGTTGGGCCAATATACATCTGTAGTTGTTGTCATCAAACCTGGTTTAAGCAAGGTGTTTCAGAGGTTTCAAATAAGGATGACAATATTATGGCTAAATATCTTACTGGTTTGAAATCAGTTTCTAACAAAGAATGGGTATGTAATACATGCAAGAATAGCATTCTTAAAGGAAAAGTCCCAAAGTTGTCTGTTATGAATGGTATGTTTTGGCCAGAAAAACCAAGGGAGCTTGATTTGCATGCACTAGAGGAGCGTTTGATTGCATTACGCATACCTTTTATGCAAATAAGAGAACTGCCTAGGGGTCGCCAGCTATCTATCAAAGGAAATGTCATAAATGTTCCTATTGATATACAACCAGTTGTAAATGTCTTACCACGACCTTTTGATGAGAATGTTACTGTTGCAGTGAAGTTAAAAAAGAAAATTTCGTATAAATCTTGTGCATTTTCAGAAAATGTTAGACCATTGAAGGTATTAGTTGCTCTTAATTGGTTAATGAAAACAAGTGACTTATACAAAGACTCAAAAATCAACATAGATGATGAATGGATAGCAAAAGTAACTTCTTCTTCAAATGAAATGTCTGAAGAATATTTGGAACAACAAACTGAAAAAGATTGTAAATCATATGATGATTCAGATAGAGATAATGAAATGCAAGGAAATGAAGAACTATATGACTCAGATGCTGAAAACATTGACAAAGAAAATGTTGGTAATATTGATACCATGATTCAGGATTCAAATGAGGAAAACAGGAATTGTTCATTTACATTTGCACCTGGTGAGGGTCAACAACCTTTGAGTATTTTTCAAGACAGAGATTCTGAATATCTTTGCTTTCCAACAATTTTTTGTGGAAAAAGGAGACTGGAAAATGAAGAAAGAAAGGTACCAATTCATTACAGTGATATTTCAAAATGGGAATTGAGGAGTAAAGACAGGCGTGCTGCAAATAGTGTTCCAAATATATTTTTCAAACTGAAAAAAATACAGATGAAGCAGCTAAGTGATAAGGTGAGTCTTGCTGTGAGAAGATGTCAAACAGATGGCCAGAGTATAACAGCTGGAAATGCCAAAGATTCTGATTATCTTGAAAATTTTGTGAAAAAGGATAATGGGTATTACATTTTTAAACAACTTCGTAATTCTCCTGCTTATCTAGAAATGAAGAAGAAAGATGTATTTGCGATGATCAGACAGCTTGGTCTCCCAACATGGTTTATGTCCCTGTCTTCTGCTGATACAAGATGGACTGACTTATTAAAGATGCTTGCAAATTTAAATGAAAATGTGAACTATAGTGATGAGGAATTAGAAAATTTGACATGGGAACAAAAATTAGCCTGATACAGAAAGATCCTGTGACATGCTCAAGATATTTTGATCATAGAGTTCAGGAGTTCATTAACACTGTCTTAAAAAGTGACCATGAACCACTTGGTAAAGTTACAGATTACTTCTACAGAGTAGAATTTCAACAACGAGGTTCTCCTCACATCCATATGCTTGTGTGGATAGAAAATGCACCAAAATTCAACATGAATACCAACAAGGAAATAGTTGAATATGTTGATAAATACTTGCAGTGTAGTAACTCTCAGGATGAAATTAAATCGCTCACTGACCTTCAAGTGCACAAACATTCACGAACTTGTCGGAAAAAACAAGATAAAATTTGTCGATTTGGTTACCCATTACCTCCTCTTCAAACAACAATTGTGTTAGATCCTCTTGAAGAAGAAAGGGATAAGTATCAAAAGAAGTACAAAGAACTTCAGAAAAAAATGAATGATGATAAAGATGGATATGATATGACTTATGAACAGTTTCTACAATCTGTTGCAAACATGCCTGAAGCAGAATATCTGAAAAGTATCCGCAGTTCACTAGCAGCTTCAAAAGTTTTTCTACAGAGACAACCAAATGAAATCAGGGTTAATATGTACAATAGAAATATTTTGAAAGCATGGAAAGCAAATATTGATATTCAGTTTGTCCTTGATCCATATGCTTGTGCTATGTACATCGTATCATATATAAGCAAATCTCAAAGAGGTATGAGTAATTTACTGTATGCTGCAGCAAAAGAAGCTCGTAATGGAAATTTAGACATCAAGAGACAAGTCAGACATATAGGAAATATATTTTCAAATAGTGTTGAAGTAAGTGCTCAAGAAGCAGTCTACCTTGTTCTTCAGATGTCTTTAACAAGAAGTACTAGAGATGTGACTTTTATCAATACATCTACCCCTGAGAAACGTATTCAGCTTTTAAAATCAAAATCAGCACTTGATGAGTTACCTGATCAATCAACTGATGTTATGTCAGATAATGTATGTAAAAGGTATGCAAGAAGACCAAATGCCCTGAATGGTTGGTGTTTAGCTGACTATGTTTCTCAACTGGATATAACTTACCCAAATGAATCAGAATTTGAAGATTTAGAAGAACATAATGAGGATGAATATGATAGTGGCAATGAGCAATTCAGTTCAGATGAAACCATTTTAAGACTCCGGAATGGGATAACTATTAAACGGCGTAAAACAAATAAAGTTATACGTTATGTTAGATTCAATATTAAATCAGATGAGGAAAACCATTTCAGAGAAAAGATCTTATTATTCCATCCATGGAGAGATGAAGAAAAAGACCTGATGGGTTCTCATAAGTCATACAAAGAGAGTTATGAAAGTAATAAACATACAATTGATCACAAATGCAGCCAGTATGAGCATCATGTTGATGAACTTGAATTAGCAAGAGAGCAAGTAGAAACTGAATATGATGCATTTGATGAACTTGCCCCTGGAACACAACAAGTAGAAGCTGATACTGCTGAGGAACAAACAGTTGAGTCTGAAGAATTCATATACTTCAATCCAGATAGAGTTAATGAACACAGAGAGTATGACATTGGTCAAGAAATAGGAATGTGTGTTTCAACATCCCAGGTTAATGTAAATGAAAGCATTTTGTCTGAAGATAAATACCGAAAACTTCTGCAATGTCTAAATTCAAAGCAAAGGCAATTTTACAACCATGTTATTCACTGGATCAAGACAAATGATGCGCCATTATATGCATTTCTGTCTGGCGGAGCTGGTGTTGGAAAGAGTGTAGTTATCAGAGCATTGTACCAATCCTTATATCGAATGCTTAATATGAAGGAAGGTGAAAATTCAGATTGTATTAGAATTCTTTTGTGTGCTTACACTGGTAAAGCAGCATTTAATATTGGAGGGTCAACTATTTCTTCAGCTTTTAAACAGAAATATAAACAGTCTAATCAAGCCTTAACATGTGATAGTCTAAATACATTTAGATCGAAATACCGTAATTTGTCAATTGTAATAATTGATGAAATATCAATGGTAAGCAGTACTATGTTGAGTTTCATTGATCAGAGACTACAGGAACTGAGAGGTACAAGAATACCATTTGGTGGTGTAAGTGTAATAGCTGTTGGTGACCTTTACCAGCTAAAACCTGTAAGTGGGGATTGGATTTTTAACGATCTGTCACAAGGGGCATCATCATTATCAATTAATTTGTGGAAGGAACATTTTAAGGTATTTGAACTTAAAGAAATAATGAGACAGAAAGATGATAAGGAGTTTGCTGAATTATTAAACAGGCTAAGAGTAGATGCTTTAACAAATGAGGACAAAACCAAATTACAACAATGCATTGTTTCAAAAGAACAAGATCATTATCAACTTAATTCTCCTCATCTTTTTGCTGAAAACTATTTCATGCATTTATTTAATGATTCTATAATTAGTTCCCTCGATACAGAGAAAGTTGTTATTCCTTCCCATGATTCTGTAACTGCACCTACTCTATCTAAAGAGAAACAGGACCATGCTTTAGCAAGCTTACCAGCTGACCCAAACACTACTGCAAATTTACACCATTCTTTGACAGTTGTTGTAAACATGATATATGACTTGACTGTCAATATTAATACAGAAGATGGCTTAGCTAACGGTGCCTCTTGTACTGTGAAATTTATAGAAAATAGACAAGTTGAAACAAATCGCCCTAGTATCATATGGGTTCGTTTTCATGATGAAAATGCTGGAATTGAAACTAGATTAAAGTATAGAAATAGAGGATTTTACAAAAATAACATTGAAGAAAAATGGACACCAATTTTTGATGTAGAGAGGACTTTTATTTACAATAAAAAAACATTTCAGAGAATTCAGTTTCCTCTTCAACCTTCAGCTGGACGATCTGTACATAGGGCACAAGGAACTACTTTAGATAGTGTTGTAATAGACTTGTCACAGCGAAGAACAAGAAAAGTTCCACATTTACATTATGTTGCAGTCAGTAGAGTGAAATCTATGGAAAAGCTTCAAATTCTTAATTTCAATGAAACAGCATATAAAATAGATAACCAAGTAAAGGTAGAAATGGACAGGTTACTGAAAGAAGCTAGTCTTCATTTATGTTATACCCCTTTAGAATCAGTGAATCGAAATGATCACTTTAAAGTTGCTTTCAACAACTGTAGATCTCTACATTTACATTATGAAGATATCAAAGCTGATCCAAATTTAATCTCAACTCATATATTTGGTTTAGCAGAGACTAGATTACACAGGGAAGATCAGACATCTGATTATAACTTGGATGGATTTCATTTGATAAGGAATGATCAAGATAATCATTCAAGAAAAAGACCTGCACATGGCTTATGTGTCTATGTAAAAAATGATGTGATTGTCAATCAAAGTACAAATTACAGCTCTAAAGATATAGAATTCATATTAGTTAGCTTAAAATATGTATCACTAAACTTTCAGGTAGCATTTGTGTATAAATCTCCAGGTACATCAAAGCAGCATTTCATGACTTGTCTTGAAAGTAATTTTATACCATATTTAAACAAATCTATACCATTGGTTATAATAGGAGATTTTAACCTTAACTACTCACCTGAAAATAAAGAAATATGGAAGGAAATTCAAGATAAATTGTGGTGTAAAGTTCTAAATGAAACTCCAACAACAGACTACATGACTATTCTTGATGTGGTATTGTCAAACACTCAAGGTAAAGTTGGTGTTGTAGAAACATACTGGTCAGATCACAAGATTGTGTACTTTTATACTGTAAAAATGACTTGATTCTGTTATCATCACCCACCATTATTCAGTCTGTAATACCAACCATGAGTATTGGTTGGTATTTCTGGTGGTTAGACATAAGGATGTGGGTGGCCACAAACATAGAAAATAATTGTTTGTATTCACAATTTTTCATGTCCCACATTGATAGATTGGGCCTACTTATTTTACTGGTGTCTGTCTGTGTCAATCAGTCTATCTGTCTGCAAAAACATTACCTACAAAGAAATCATTTTCCATAATTGAATATCTAATTTACATTATTTATATTTGACACAAAGGTTCCTCTCATCAATTTGTTTCTTTAAAGGTCATGTAACCAGTTCAATGTCAATTGTTGGGGTCAAACTTCTTACTTTTAGACAATAGCCATTCAAAAGGCATTAGTGATTACAAACACATGTTGTTTTAAAAATCATAATTACCCAATGTTAAATAATAAATATTTGTTTGAAAACTGACAACATTTTCCCCATTACCAGAATTGAAATCAAGTAATGGTCCAAATTAGAAAAGGTTGCATGTACCTTAATTTAGAGTAAATAACAATTGATTTCTGTAACTCATTACCAGATGACAAAACTTAATCCTTACTGTTCACTGTGTATTCATGCTGTACACAATGTTTTGGCAACTGGTAGAGACTAATATCAGCCTGCAACAATATGCAGTCTGATCTTAGCCTACACCACTTTCTGTCTACTACACTATTGTGGGGAGAACTTGTGCCAAGCTTATTTGAAAAAAAAATTAAATTCAGCATGATAAGGGTATCTATTTTCTATTATGTAGATATAAAGAAATATTTTCAAATAAGTAAACTTCAGAAATGTTTTTTTTTGTGTGTTTAGAGAACATATTAGGAAAAGGAAAACATTGCTTGTAACAACAAATTTCTCGCAATATATTATTAGGGGTAATAATCGGTTTGTAATAATGGAATTTGAGAGTACTGCAGAGAAATCAGTTTATTTTGTACATATAATTTCTCATTTGTCATTGCCTGGGTAGCTTTGTTTAACTGGTGTTGGTGTATATGGACATGATAAACTTTCACCTTGATCTTGGATACTCCTAATACCACTAGAGCAATTCATTTCATCAAGAAGCATGACTTTTTAAGTACTTTCGTTGCATATATACCCTTTATTATACTTAGAACTATTGAATATCTAGCATCTGCTGTTGGGAGCCTTAGCATCTGAATAGAGTGATTTTTTTTCTTTACAATAATCAGGTGTCATAGGAAATTAGAATTTTTGAAGAAAAGAATGAATGTGAATTAATGTCATTACAATGCATATTCTTGTTTAAAATTAAGGACTATTTCAAATTATCATTTTTAAACAATCAAAATTATTTCACTGTGTGATATAGAATTCATAAGTTTTGTTCATACAGAATGTATCTTTGTTTAGTTATGTTACTAAATGTCTAATACACAAAATAACCTTATGTGTGGCTCAGTAGTAAGGCAATGGATTTGGATCTTAGTCTTTTGAGGTGTCATAAGGCTAATATTTTAAACCAAGCTGTAACTGCTGATCACACAGGTAATTTGTCATGAAAAATTTTGTAAATGGAAATTATTATATTCATATAAAGCTAGTGATATACACAAAGATAGCTTATGTGTGTCTCAGGAGTCAAGGCAATGGATTTGGATTCGAGTCTTTTGAGGTGTCATGAGGCAAGGATTTCAAACCAAGTCAGTGCTGCGGATCACATAGGTTATTCGACATGAATTATTATGTAATTTGAATACATTTTTCTAAAAATGGAATGACTAGTCTATTTTCACGAAGACAATTTATGTGTGGCTCAGTAGTAAGGCAATTAATTTGAATCTGAGTCTTTTGAGGAGTCATTGGGCGAAGATTTCAAACCAAGCTGTAACTGAAGATCACAAAGATAGCTTATGTGTGTCTTGGTAGTCAAGGTAATGGATTTGGATCCAAGTCTTTTGAGGCGTCATGAGGCAAGGATTTCAAACCAAGCCAGTGCTGCTGATCACATTGGGCGTTTGTCATGAAATATATTAAAGGCTAGTCTATTTGTGTCAATATTGCAGTGAAAGGTTTTCTCACAGGCTTACTCAAAAAATTGAAAGAGATGTTTTATTATGTTTTCACAAACTTTTAAGAACCTTTTGTACCACAATGACAACTGTAGAATTTGTCAGAATTATAAAAAAAAGTTTTACAAACTGTATTATGAACTTTTACTTCTATATTTTGTTTGTTATTTCTTTTTCCAAGAAAATATTAAAAGATGTGAAAAACAGTCATTCAAACTTCAATAATTGTCATAATTCATACATTGTATAGGACTTTTTCTTCTTTTTAGACCATATTTTTAATTCAATACAAAGAATTTGTTAATTATATCTCTAGCATATTTTGACCATGTTTTGCATGTATTTTAACAATCAATTGAAATTTAAAATGTTTGATATATATATATATATATGTATATATAGTATTTAAAATTGTTAATGTAGATAGAAGAAAATAAAACTATAAGAATGAAATACTGATAAGTTCAATTCATTTGAAAATATAATCTTACATTGATATCTGTATTTTTTCTACATAAGTATTCAAATTGATATATGCCTGCAGATTATTTTGTTATGAACATATTCAATGATCAACTCTGGTAATGGGTGGAATAAATTTTTGATGGTATCTATTGTTTTGTATCTTTGTAAACGATTGTATCTTTTGTGATGTTGTTAATTAAAACCGTTAAAGTTCATATCCAGATTCATGTTGTTTTTTCAATTGCCTATAACCAGGAATAAATTTGTGTACAATACAAACTACATTGTATAACCAAATAAGTGCCACAACAATTGTTTGGAGGATTTCTTTATCATCGCTTTCAAAGTTATGTAATTATGATCACTGTTTTTTTTTTTTAAAGTAAAAGACTGTAAACTCAGGTGAGCGATTTAGGGCCACTATGGCCCTCTTGTCTTTCATCGCTTATAATGTGATATAGAAAAGAAACATTAGAAATTTTTCACATATGAAGATATTTACTACCCAAAACGCACATCTTTTTTGATGAAATGACACTGTAGTTGAACATGATTTGAGTATCCGAAAGACCCTACAAAATTATTGATTTCGGGTCTTCCGGATACCTTCGAACTACCCAATATTTGCGCATTCTTCTTCTTGTAAAAGGCGCATTCTAACTTTTATAAAAAATAAAGTTTCGAAGAAAAATTATTAAACGACGAATTCCAACATTATTTTGCAACAAAAAAAGTACAGGATCCGACAGTTAATGAAGATAAAGAAAGATATGGATGCCGTTTTTCAATCGCACATCCCAAAACTAGAAAAATAAGAAAATGAAAGTAATGTTTTAATTTGAAATGGTTAACGTATTGATTAAAGAAAATCTGAAATGAACGTATCTTTCAACTCTTATGGGTCAGAACTGAACGGTATTAGTACATAGTTCAACACTCATCCATCTATATTGTAGGCCTATTCGAATTCTTGAATTCATTTAGATACGCACGGCTCAGATTATTAATAATTGCACGTTTGAAGCTAGTGACTTTTCTCCAGTACGTTCCTATACAGAAAAAGTACAAAAATAATTGTTGAAGCATACTCATTGATTTTCTTTCATAAAATGTTCCCATTAGTATCTCATAACTTTTCTTAACACTCATTAAAACGGGATTGGTAGAATGGAATAAGATCAATGTATTTCGGAATATATCTAGATTATAAGTGCCTCTAAATGCTGTATCTATAAATACATTTCATTTGTTTAGTTGTATTTTGTATTTAGAGATTAACAGAATACGCTTCAAAGATGTTTGAATCCAATTCAGATACAAATTATTTCACTTATTTTAAGTATCCGAGAATACCCGCCAGCGATCAAGATCAGATGTCTCAACATGGGTTTCTTTTATCTGTTTTGATCAAATTATTATTTTGCAGGAGTGGCTTTTTATTATTCAATCCTTTCAAGAATAGGTAGCACCCGTTAATAAACGCCTTGAAATCAAAAGTATAATTGTTCATCTGCACCATTTTTATACGAAATGTCTTAGGTATCCGGAAATACCCGACACCGCTCTACATAGAAAAATAGATCTATCATACTAGGTTCGGGAAACCTACCCTGCGTTCAGGATGATGTAACGGTGCAAATTGTTCGCCAATTTTACCCCGCTTTGCACACTAGTAGACTACACGAGCAAAGCGGGGTAAAATTGTCCAACCAGTTTGCACCGTTTTTTTTCATACTGAAAGCAGGGCTGTTTTATTATGAAATGTATAGGCCCTGGTCTGTCTGCACCAAGGTTCACTTAAAAGTACTTTTTAAGGTAGTCGGTTCCTAATGAAAGTGTTGAAAACGGCTTGATGCCGTAGAACTTCGGACTGAATCGTTATAAATTATAGTTTATTCATTATTATGTCACCGTCGCATCACTTCTGAAACGTCGTAAGTGTCTTTACAGTGTATAAGCACTTACGGTATTAAGCAAGGCAATGCCGTAATCAATGACAAAATTATTACGTCATTATTTTCGTAAGCAATCCTAAAGAAAAAAAATGATATCCGTGAAATAACGAGCCATGTTGATTTTCACATTTTTTTTATTATGGGTACCCTGGCTTAAAGGTAATCTCATAATAGATCTTAAGTACCAAAGGCGAAACTAGGATTTTAAAATCTATACGCACTCCTAAGGCGACCACCATGAATGTATAGGATAATGGCGATATATAGTCAAAAAAGTTTTGCAACACTTTTGGTTGTTTTGTAAAATAGACCGAATTAATATATTTATTTAGTGAATTGGTGCCTGAGTGATGAGCTTATCGATTGGCTATCCGAATCAAGAAAGTTTACATTGCAGATCGCCATTCAAAGCGTAACGTGATATTATTTGCGTTTTACGTCGATAATTCAAATTTGTAACCTAAAGTCAGTCTGAACTTTTCGCTTTTCATCATCTTGAATGAGTACTAAAATATTTAAAGAAAGACGCTCAAATCATCAAAGAGAATGGTAACCTGGCTACTAATGGAGGATGATCACATAACGGCATTTCTGTATTATCAATTTTCTAAGACGCCGATGGTGTAAAAGACGAGAAATTGGGCTCATGAACCTCCCCATAGTTACTTCAATTTGAAATCTACCACGTCACGCATAGCTTCAGAAATTTGGGTGACGTCTATCACGTAACGTCAACCAAACATTTACATGCAAAAGATTCGTTTTGGTACGAAAGACAGCCAATTACCAAAGATAACGCTTGCTTAAATGCTAGTTACACCAGACTGCGTTGCATTGAAAAGCAAAGCCGAAAGCTGGACACATAATATCAGACTGTGACTTTTTAAATCTGCCCCACTCGCCGTTTTGGCTAAGTTTTGTGATTGTAGAGCCGCCATTGGAACAGAACAAAAGCATAAATCTATTAATTAGAAATTGAACTCAATGTTTTGCTTCACTGGACTAGAATATGCATGTATCTGCTTCAGAAAAATATCTAGCGAAAAATATCAAGTGTTGCTAAACTTTTTTGACTAAGTATATATGGAAAGAGGACTGCACGACAAAGGATGAATGTCTTCCGTCCGAGCCTTTTTTCTTCATTATTTGAGAAATGGTGAATAATCAAAACATCGCAACTACAGCTTGAATAAACTATTATGATCATTCAATAACGCAAATTTTCGAAAGAGGATTTATTTGATTTACGCACTTGCGTAACTTGCGTAGTGGAAGTTACGCCCTTGAATACCACGATTTTGCCTCTTCCATATTTTCTTACAGCCGCCACTGCCAGGAGGTTTCAAGAATTGTTATTGAAGAACCCGGGTTCTACTGTCACCGAACTTGTGGCTAATATTGTTGCCGAGAAGGGTGCGGCTGATCAGGATATGAGGCCAAGAAGTAGGTGTTTTATAATTATAGTTTAGTTTAATTAACCTGAGATTGATCTTTACGGAAAAGTTGTTAAGATATAAATAACTAATAGCTTTTGTCAATGTAAAATATGAATATATTATCTCATTCTCTTGATAGTTCATTCCTACGATAGTAAAGTAAAAGATATCGAAATCATTCTAAATCATTCACTCAGCGCTCCATTCATTCATCCCAAACACTCACTCAAATCAATCAAAAACTCTCCGAAATCATAAGAAAACATTTCGAAATCGCTTATGGCCCTGTCACACCTCAACGTTTTAGCCAGCGTGTGCCTAACGCGTTTGAGAAAACGACTAAGTCCGCAAAACGTCGGCATACGCTGACCTACATTTTCTTTTTGTCAATTCACGACGCGCTTGTAGCGTGTTCATAGCGAGTTTGAACGAGTGAGTAACGCGTGAGAAACGTGTCCAGAACGTTTTGATAGCGTATGTCAGCGTATACCAACGTTCTTGAGCGTGCGTCCAACGTTCTCATAACGACCTCGGAACGTGCTCAGCGTGTTTGTAACGCGCTTCTAGCGTGTTATAACGTGTTCGCAGCGTATTTTGGATGTAAATATTAATCCTGCAAGAAATTACCACTTTAAGTTCATTCTTTTAACATATAAACAGGCCACCGGCCACTACACATATTCAAATTCAAAGTAGGTTGGTTCATGTAAAAGAAAAATAGGAAAAGACGAAAAGAAAAATACACTGGCACCTGTTACATATGAAAACATGCATATAACAAACTTATAAGATTACAGGCTGATTAAAGCTTCTAGTACTTTTCAATCGAAAAATATTGCGAAAGGGTAAGGAACTACTTGTCATAATGCACTCCTTTCTTCCTCCATATGCTCTACCATGTAGGATGACTTTCTACAACCTCTCTTAATCTTAAATAGCTAGTCCTATATTAAGGAGGAAAAGGTGTACCAAATATCAAACTTGTAGTACATTTAATAGAATCCGAAATATTCTGAACAGAGCAGAATAGAGTAAAACACTTCTTGTATTATGTCCACTAGGTACAACGATGTACTTGTCTTTTTGGTATATTGATAATGATCAAATGAGACGAATTAATGTTTGTATTTTCGCGAACGTATTGTTATTCTAACCAAAGAGCAGACGCACTTGTAAAGCTATAAACGCAATGTTTAATACACATTTAGGCTACATTCTCCACCTCGACAATCTAAGGAATTGAGAAAATCTGTAAAGAAATTATATGGAAGAACAGACAAACAGCTTATAACATAACATAACATAACATAACATAACATAAGTTTTAGTTATATGACTTGAACGAAATCGTGCATCGTCAAATATAGAGAATGCTTCTTAAAATTGAGTTTTCAAGTCATTCTTAGACTGGTCATGGGGAAACATGCAGATATGAACATGTCAAAAGAGTCATACACACGTACACGCACAAATTTATTTATTTACGAGAAGCTGATGGTAGAAATTCAAGACAAACATGCAGCGGAACTTTTATATTTTCATTGAAAACTGAAACGCTGTCATACGCCAGAAACACGCTGTGAACTCATTGGCAACGCGCTAGACACACGTTCAGTACGCTGAAGACACGCTATGCACACGTTCCCAGTACGCTGGAGACACGCTCGAAGCACGTTAAACTTTTGGCGAACGTGTTTCTAGCGTGTCCTTAGCGTAAGTGAACGAGCTCCTAGCGTGTCTCTAGCGTGCTGAGCGTGTTCGGAACGTGTGCGGAGCGTGTTCCAACACGTTCGGCACACGCTGAGAAATTTTGAGCATGCACAAAATTTTATGAGATACTCAGCGTATCACAACGTGTGCCAACGTGCTACAGCGTGCCGATAGTGTGTGCGGAACGTGTCCATAGCGTACCCGACGTGTTCGCAGCGTGTTATAAAAAATCCAACACGTTCCGCACACGCTGGCTAAAACGTTAAGGTGTGACAGCCCTATTAAGGCGACCAACATTTTTTATTTAACCGGCTGGTGAGGAGTTTAATATGGCTGATTCGTCCAAGTAGACACACAAACAGAAAAATATGTAAATTTCATTAAAGGGAGGTAATGAATATCGCTTATTTTGTTTATCTTGAACAAAATTAGCGATATTGGATTACATACCTTTAATTTCACTCAAACCTCGCTCCACTCACTCATTCAATGTCATTCCAAAATCATTCCAAAATCATTCATCTTGTCAATTTAACGATGTCCTTAAATGTATATACATTTTTGAGTAGGAAGTATTAATAAATTACTGATCGAAACATCAGAGATCAATGTGAGGTCAAATACGTCAACTGATACAAATGAGAAAGGAAAGATGAATAAAAGTTAAACTTTTTGGTTAAAACCTCTTAATCTAAATATTCTTATGGTTATTTCTTTTTTATGTGACGATAAATATACTTAATAGCTGTTTAAATCTAATTTATTAAAATATTTATTCTGATATATGAAACGTAGACAAACATAATTTTTTTACTAAAGTCCTAATACCATTTTTATAAAATCCTTGAAAAAAATGACCGCATAGTGAGAAACGAGTCTAATAAATAAGATTTTTTAATTGGGTTTTACGTCGCTTTTAACAATTTTCAGTCATATTGCGGCGGCTGCACAAATCTTCAATCAGGTAAAACCTCGAAACTCAGCGTATTCGAGCTTCCGTTACGAGGTTTTGGTCTCCGATCAACGATACATCAGCATGTTGACTTGCCCTGCAATCAGCGTACAAAAACGTTTGCGAAATTTTAAAAATATAATCTTGCTTTGCGCGTGGACTCATGTGCAAAGTATGATACAATTTGCAAAACGTTTCGCGTACATTTCCGTCTTGTAAATAGGCCATCTTATTTCTGACCCCGGGGGGTATTGTTGCCCGCTATATCAGAATATCTCTCAGACAAGTGGCTACCAGCTCTAGACTTGTCCAACTTTCAACTATTAGAATTGCCTAGAATAGGCTATTCTGTATTTGAAATTGGGACCAGTCTACACCCGGGTAGGATTCGAGTCAGAAAAAATTGGCCCTATGATTAAGATGTTGTTTTAAAAACAACTCGTTTTCCGACATGACAAGTACATTTTAACCCTTATTATGCTGAAATTGGAATATTCCTGCTTTGACAGAAGGAATATACAAAGACCAACCTGCACATATATGCAGTCTTATCTTAGTCTGTACCAGCATTGTTAATTTTATTTTAGACCGGAACGGTTTTAGATTTAAAAAAAAAATCGGCTCACAATTTGTACATCTCGTTCATTAAGCATTTTAATTTTAATGCAATTTTACCTATGCACTTATTCATAATAACAACGGTTAAGAGAAAGCCGCGTCTTACCAACCTCTCTCCTGTACCTACTTTGATTATCATATGGGCTTTTGTTTGACATTTCCAACAATTTCAAATTTGCGCAAAGCAAAGACTCTGACCAGCCTGTGCATCCACACAGCCTGTCCAGAGTCTTCACTAAGATTTTTGTAGATGGATAAGGTCTTAAAGTAGACCATCAGGTAACTTTATATTTGCAGTATGTGGCTGTCTACGCTTCTCAATATTTACACCTAACGAAAATTTCAAATTGTTGGAAATGTCACGCACTGACACATATATTTTGCAGGTCGGTCTGCCCTGGATCCAGTCTCGCACATTGAAACACTGGCTGAAAACTCCGCAGCGTTTATTGCCACGATGAACAATGACGTCTCAGACAAGAAATAATTCGACGGAACAATAAATCTGAAATATGAAGGAAAGCAACTAAGTGAAACAAAATAGATACATTTAACAACAACACGTCCTTTTTGGATACTTAAAACGAGCTTCTGAAACTTTCGGAAGATACGGTTTTCCTTATTAATGGACGATGTATGTGCATTTTGTGACTTTTTGGCGCCATGGTGTCGAACCATGTTAATTCCATGTCAACAAAACTCCTCCTTCATCAATGGAATGGATTTTCCCTGAAAATATTACAGAGTTAACCTCATTATCT